>VZDJ01007754.1:34857566-35118863 GCA_008694505.1 Cyanoderma ruficeps | reverse complement strand
GTCTGTCTGTCTGTCTGTCTATCTGTCTATGGCAAATGCTGAGCTATACTGAGAATAAAACAAAGCCATGCATGTCTTCTGATATTTTTGTAAAAAGTGTTGTTTCCTCCAGTAGTTAACTGTAATATATACAAAGAAAATATAGCAAGAAATTAGTTTACTTACTTGCCATTTTTTTAAAAAAAGTTAGTACAATGATCTAATGCAAACACTTCGAATACTTAAAAGAGAAAAGCATTGAAAATTATTTTGGAAGGAAAATCTACTAATGGGTAATGATATTTAAGGCTAGGCTACTGTACTGCTGTTACAAATCTATCAGTCAGCACTTACTGAAACATAAATGTGTCAGGCCAGAGAATACATCTTGTAGACTTCTGCTGAATTGAAACTCAGACCATTATCAGGGTGGTAAACGGTATTGTTTTTTACCTTTTTTTCTTTTATATATTGTCTGTATTCTTTACACATATATTTGTAGCTTTGTAGCTTATAATAGTAGCTTAGCTTCAGCATTTTCTTGGGCAGGAAGACAAAACAAATTCCAGGACCCCTATTCTATGTCAGTTCTCCTTAGAAACCAAGGTTGAAACCAGCTTTTTGAGACGTATTTTTGTAAACAGGGCCTGGTCCCCACTGAAGGGCGGGAGAATTTAGAAGCTACTAGAAGTAGGGGGATTATTTCAACAGGCGTGTTGATAATTGCGGGGCTCTCGTCAGATCTGCCAATTTGCAAAATCTATAAAAATTGTACACGCATCACGTGAGGCATTTTCAGTGTCTTCCACCTAATAAGCTGTGCACCTGAGGATCCTTATATAAAGGTACCCCTTTTTATCACCCAACTGTGCCTGACTCATATTTTTAGGATTAGAGAAAAAGGCATCAATGGTATAACCACATTCTTGACACAGCCCCGGGACTGAAGGCCTGACGCAGCTGCTACTGCTTGGCAGCGCACGGAGAAGTAACCAGACACACTTTGCTCCTTTCTGGGTAATAGATATTGCAAAGTAAAAGTCAATAATGTGTGAGTGGCCAGCAGTTCAAGGATGCATCTCACAGTCCAGCAACGGACTCCTGCACATAGGGTTATTCTTTAAATGCACGAGGTTAAAATTAACGTCCTGCATTTCAGTACTACACACATCACCCCAATGACCACCAAGATCACCAAACAGCAAGGACGAAAAAATACTGAGGCAAAAATCTAAAAAAATTAAAACAAGAACAATTTAGGAAACTGAAAGCTTTGATTAACTTTGACAACAGATCATCTGTAAGTGATCAAATAAAAATGTAGGGGAACTTCTCACTACACTTTCCTTATTCTCAGATTTTACTATATTTCCTCTTCCTCCAGACAGATTAAATTTTAAAGATTCCATATAGGTATTAACTAATACCAACTGGAATTATAAACTAATAGCTGAAGATGATTGTTCAGTGCACAGAATGAGTGGAGATGTTGAATCACAGAGCTATTCTAAACTACATGATTCCTGGGTCATCTTTGCCCCACTTCCCAAAAGTTAATTAAAAAAATCTTCCAGTTTATCTTCTAAGAAAATTTGTTAACTCTCTTTTGATTTGTTGCCAAACTGTTCTTTCTGTCACACTGTATCCACAGAATGATGTTATTTACATTTATTTTTGGTTTTATTTTGTCACTGATTTCGCAGCACTGTTCTGCTGGATTTTAGCATCTGCACCATCCCAGTGCTTGGAACGATGTTGTTAAGAAAAGACCAGCACACTTGCTTATGTAATATACTATTATGACACATTTGGGTACAAAGGCATGCAAAATTCACCATGAACGTGAGAAGGTCTACCTGTGCTCCTCCCACATGGCAAGTGGAATGCAGACACTTTCCCTCTTCCCATGCACAATAAGAACTGCTAGGCACTTGTAGCACCTACCTAAATGAAAGGCAATAGGCCAGGCCTGAAAGCTGCACGATTATGGAGAATTTACTTCTGTTTTCCAGCTTAAAATCAGACACCCAGATTTGAAAATATTAATATGACTTTTGATAAGAGACTTCAAATATCAGAGCTCAACTCAGATTCAGCCTTGCTACATTATTGTCTTTTCTAAATGCAAATTTAAGCAGTGGGTTGGTTTCTTTTATTTTATAGATATACTCGATTTTCACAAAAAGGGAAAATGAAAATTTTATATGAAGGAACCATCTTTTATGCAAAATGGAATTTAGTATCTATGACCACTATATAGGTTATGCTTACATGAAAGGAAAGGTGAGGCTTGATGTACAAGCCCCACACAAATAAGGCTACCATACCCTTGAAGACATTAGGAATGATCAGGCTTGCTTTTAAGAAAGTGGACTTTTAGAGCAGTGATTTTGGAGCTCTCAGTCATCCAGAAAATATTTGCCACTATCAGGATAGAACTACCCATCTTTTTAGAAGGTGTCATGTCAAACTGTACAGTAGACAGATCCTAATATCTCCATCTTAAATCTGGAGCAGTTGTATTTATCAAGACTAACCACTGAGCTGTGAATAGTCTTATTTTTATAAGCATATCAGATTTAACTTTTGTCGTCTTTAATTAATCCCAGATAGAAACAGCTCCTTAAGTGCCTCTTATTTACTGTGACTTACCTAGCATCTATTAACTAAGTGAAAAACACTATAAAAATACAAACTGTACTTAAAATGGTTTGCAGTTAAGAAAGTGTATGGCAATAAACTAATTTGAGAAGCCAAATGTATGCAGGTTTAAAACAATTCCTTTTCCATAATGAGAAATAAAGGAGAACTTTCTGTCCAAGTTGCTAATGGAGACAATTTTAAATAGTCCTTTCTTACAGTAACAGCAGTGGAAACTACTTAGCTCTTTTCCCAGGAGATGAATATTGACTGAGTAATTACAGCTATAATCTCTTCAGTCTCTTCACAAAAGTTTTCTGCAGAATTATGTCATTAAGATAGAGCTTACTGTATGTAACATGCCTATAATTCAATTGTGCTTAATGGCTCTGACCTACTTAATTTTACCATTTTCCTCTGTATTTGGAATTTCATTAATGCTTTGTCATAGAAATTTATGAAATAGATGACAAACAGAACATAAAATTTTCATTTATCTATGTATGAAGATACTGACTTAATGGTATAACCACAGGAGATATCCAGATGCTGATAAAGAATAAAAAACCTTTTAGAGAAAACCCCCCTATTTTTTAATTTAAATTCTATGTCTTAAGCACTGTGAAAAAGTGTATTTTAAAAATCTGTGTCTGAAGCATATTTACTCCTCACTGCCCTCCCTCCAAATAAATGAGACAATTTTATACATATTTACAATATTTAATAAACATGTCCAAAGCAGTGAAAGTTTTTACATAAATGTTTCAGCACTTAAAATAAGGAGAAGCATTTAATTTGCTGTCAACTCAGACAGTAAAATTAAATGGAAACATTACAGATTGTTATCATAAGAGATGATACACATAACATTCCTTCTACAGAAAGAATGCATTAAACCATTTCAGTATCTCAATATGATTAACAACCCCAAATTTAATTCAAGCAGTTACAAACTCTATCCTAATTTAAATGGTTAAATGTTTGCTGTCTGACTGATAAATAATCAGCTTCTTTTGGAGTCTGCATTACTATTTTTTACCAAATCCTTGAAAGTTATTCAATAGGGTTTTCTATAAATTCTTTGGCTACATACATTAATGAAGTTAAATACATGTGAAATCTACGAACTACGAGTACCTTAAAAATAGTACACATTTACAGATTATACAGGGATCAGAGTGCAAATGTCAAGAGAGAATTGTTGTCAAGGACTAAGTTACTTAAAACATCCATTTTTACATCCCAAACAGAAGGCTGTAGACAAAAAAACAATGCGGTTCTTAAATTTAGAAATCTCTTTGAAGAGCTTCTTGATCACCTAAAAATGCCTCAAACTGAACTACTGCTTCGTGTATTAATGTTATCACTTTTAATTATAACCTGCAGTATCTGCCTCCTCTTTTTTTTCTTTTGAAGACTATAAAAGTTCGGAAACTGCTCATATAAAGAACAGAAATACTGGTTGTATTCCCATATGGAATTATAACAATTTTAGATTTTTTTATGTCTTCTGAAGATATTTTTGTAAGCAAAATATGAAAGCAAAAATTCATGTCAGTCCTTCGAAAGAGCTTTGGGCTATAGTGATTTTGTGAAAATGTTTAATTGTCTTCTTGCAGCATTTCTTCTATTTCTTTATCCCAGTTTTCATCACGCTTTTCTGATTCTGTCACCACCTCATACTCTTGAAGCTCTTGTTGTAATTCCTTTTCCCAATCAGCAGTTTCTTCTAAAAAAAAAAAAAAACAACAAATGATGTGTAAGAATTTAATGGATAATATTGAATGTTGCTTATTTATATGAAACTAGATGAATTTGCACTGAATCTCTCTTATATCCGCTAAACTTTATGGACTATTCTCCTTAGAAACAAAAGGAACTTCAGAAATTTCACCTCCCTATTGATCACAAGTAGGAATTAATTAATATATAAGGGTATATTCCTATATGCATACTATAATAAAGATATAAAGAGCAAATACACACCTAAGTCATTACGAGTGTCCCTTTACAATATCATTTTCTACAGTCTTTCACTCTACTATCAACTGAATCTCCCTTTGCAATTTTAAATCTCCATAAAAAAATAAAGTTTGTAAAAGTGTGGATATACTGTTATGGAAAAAAGGAATCAAGATCAAATACTGTGGCTAGTTTAAAACAAAGAAGAAGGTACTTTCCTCACTTGACATTCATAGCTAGGCAAGCTCATTTAATCAGGGTTAAAGGTAATCATATTTCATACTTCAGGGCAAAAAATGACTCAGAAGGCATTCCTGTGCTGTTAATCTGTGTTTTAATTAGTTCTACCTATCATAGGCAAGAGTGTGGGGGAGGAGATGGGCGTTTGATGTGTTACACGTTGGTTGGTACTTCAGCCTAGATAGGGAGGTACGAAATTCCAGAGTCCAAGTCAGCCCAGCCAGCTGAAATTTCTCTGGACAAGTAACACATAAATGACTTATTGAAACACTTTTCATCAAAGAACTAGATGCAAGAAATTGATATTACTTGTTACAATTCCTCAAGCTTGGCTATATATTGGACAGAAAAAAAAATCAGAACATAGTGATTCAGCAAAGTCCAAAGCACATTCTAAGAAAATTCTGCAAATTTTCATTTGTGATAAGCATCTACATATACAAGTGTTGTCATAGTAAATTACGTAGGGCCAGACTCACATCATCACAGACTGTTTTTATGCTCTTTACACTGATATTAGTTCGTCTGGATTATTTTACTTAATAAGCTCCACTTATTCTTATCATCATTCTCAGAACTATTTGTTAAATTTTAACTGTTCCAAATGCCTGTAAACCTTTATAGGCAGAGGCCACTTCAAGCTCATAGTCTGTTGCAAATGTTGCCTTTTTAGCTGCTGCCAAAAGAAGAAAACAGAGCCTGACCTTCAAATACTGTACTTTATCTACAAGGATGTCAATTAAAGAAAACAGTTATGCAGAAGAACCTAAGAAAGAGAAAGGAAGAGAGAAAAAGAAAAAATACCTCACACTCATTTTCATAAAAGAGTAACCTAAAACTCTTAGTTTCTTTGGATTCAAACCACTCACAGTTAACACTCTGCAAAAGATGTGGTTTGACCATGGCAAAAATTACCATTAATTTCTGCAGTATCTCATTGAAGGCTGTTTCATACACTTCAGAAAAAATGGTCACAGATCTTTTCTAAATTGAATTACAACTTTTTTTTTCTTTTAAATCAACCTGTCTTAGAATTGCTCTATGTAAGAAACGGAGGTAATAGTAGCAGCTTTACCTTCTACTGCTGAAGTCTCTTCTTTCTTTTTGTCTAGCACTAGTTGTTCCATTTCTTTTCTTAGATCTTCCTGATTCAGATTACAGGTATCAAAAGCATCACTCACAAATTCTGATACACCTGGACTTGTGGAAATCTCTTCCTCATCCTGCAAGAAGACACTTTAGTATAAACTTATCCAGCCAGAGTAAATAAAACAAGTCACCAATACATACTTCCACTCATGTGATTGCTTTTAAATAGAGTTGACAAAACCCAAATGCATTACTCTCTGAACTATTTTTCTTTATTGGCTACTTTTCCTCAAGAGTATTTTTGTACAAACAAAAACGTTACATAGCTGTGCTGAAAATGATCTGCCTTACATTCTAGGCTTTTTGTGCTCTCTTAACAACTTTAATTCTTAATTTGTAATGTTCAGAAACAATAATAAACTCCTAAGTAATTTAGAACAGGACCTAAACATTAAAAATTTGACCACAATTCAGTAATAGTTTTCTACACCAAAGCAAGATTACGAGAGGACTATTCTTTGGAAATGTTTGCCCGCTGCATATCATTGGCAAGTGAATGCACAGCTCTGCTTCTGCCAAGAGTGTTCTCTGGCACCAACTTTACAATCCAGAAACGAACAAGGGTCATCATGTGTCTAAGGTAAAGGTGTTTGCAGTACCAAGCAAAAGTGAAATAAAATAGTGTTGCTATTGAAATGCATAATTTAGACTTTCTGTACTTCAGCCTGACCACAGCTTGAAGAGTCGGACAGAACATGGCACACAAATATATTTTTATGAAGGTACTGCTAGTGTCTCAATGCAATGCTAACCTTCTACTCCAAACATTCTGGAAATTTCACTCGACAGTGAAATCATATCGTAATTGCAGGATTTTAAGGAAAACTTTCTTCAGATAAACTACAGTTTCTGCTACTGAAGATTATATGCAAAAAATTAATATCACAGCAAAACAGCAGCAGGTTAGGACTGCCAGATAATATATTATTACAGTTTCATAGCAGAACTTACTCAAAAAGATGCATAATTACTTATTAAGGAACAGCTTCACATACTAAATCCCAGATAAAATATAATAGCATTTTTACCTCTTGTGATTTTATTTGAGGCTTTATTGTAACAGGTGGTGTTTTTGGCCGTACTGTTTCTATCAAGGGAAAAAAAAAAAAGGTAGACAGCATTTAAATACATATAAATCTCATTTAATTTGCATAGCTATTAAATATACAAGGAAATACTGTATTTTAAGGAATCCTTCTGGTTAAAGGCCGAATTTAGCCACAGGTGAACCATTTTCAGAAACAAAGATAAACAATTTTCTATTCTTAATTAAAACAAATTTAGCAGGCCATTTCCTCATTATGGCTCCACACTAATAGACAGGACCTCTTTAACTCTCAAAATGACATCCCAAGCTCTTTAAAGTTACAAATGCATAGACTCGGTCACAAAATCCAGTCACTGTTTATCACAGAAGTTCTCAAACTCCCCTGGCTGGGTACTACTGCTGACATGGATGCCAGTTAGCTCTTGGGCAGGCCAGACTGCACACGTACTATGCACACCCCTAAGGGCACATGAGAACAATGTTCTGCAGCCTTGCTTTTCACACAGGCAAAGGAAGTCACCGAGAAACAAACCCTAGAAGCTGGTCTCAATTTTCTAAGAAAACTCACTGTGCATTCTGTATTTAAGCCTGGTGCTAGGAAGACAATGGTTATTTACAATGAAGGTTAAATCTTTTCCCTGGCAGCTAAAGGAACATCCCAGTTTTCTTCCTCATGCAGCTCTTAGGGGAGAGGAGTTACAATGAAGAGCCAGGTGGCTGCAAGAACAATTAACATTCAGGGGTTGTGGTAGTGGTGGAGTGATTGCTTAGCAGTTCTCTTTGCTTAAACATGCAAAGCAGCTCTGAGCTTGCAGCTCTGCTTCCTACAGGGTGCCCAGGTGGACTCTTCCTGCTAACTCAGCAATTTCTGATTTTTTTTGTGTGTTTAATTTTTAAAATTAAGACTAGTTTTAATTAAAATCATTCTCCAATTAGTAGCTGTCACTGCTTTTATAGCTCATCTACTCAATGCCTGCTGCTCTGTCCTATCTCCTCTCTTCCTTCCACTTTTCCATCTCCAGAAGATCTGTCACTGAACCCAACACTGCAGCCAAAGAGGCTCCAGCATTTCCTGCCTGGGGAAGCTGTAGGACATGGCAGTAACTCTTTGGTGCTCAAGAGAGGTGCTAACAATTCCATTTTATAGACACTCAGCCTTAAGAATAAACCCTGAATATTATAAAGGACTACCAACAGGCAATTACTTCCACTTTCAGCCTCCAATTAGGGAATCCAACTTTCAAAAAGGTTACTTAAACCAAAAATGACTCATATGATTCAGAGCTTCCCAAATCCATGCAATTTCTGAGTCAAACAAAACATGCATTTACTACAATCTGGTACATGTATCTCTGTCATTACAGAACATGAAGTCATTAGTAAATCTATCTGCATATCCCACATTGACGGTTTGAACTGTAGAAGAGCTGCAACAGGCCAAAAGACAGTGGAGTTTTTTTGTTTTTATTTAAATGAAGATATGTTTTGCTTTAGTCACAATGGGAATTTTACTAGAATTCAGCAATTTTCACTTTGACTGACTTGGTACTTTCCAAGGGTTTCGGTGACTCAAACGTAACATTTTTGTTGTTCAATAGGATCAGATGCCATCTCTCCTGTAAAGCTGAGACAATTCAGGTAAAACAGCCATAGTTTTGGGACACTGAACAACTGTCCTGCATAAAAGTAGTGGCAATTGGTGCCTCTTGGTCTACAGTATATTCTGTAGCAGCCTGTCCTGTCAGCATTGCCATCCAAGCAATGCTGACAGGACAGGCTGCTACAGAATGTATTCAGTTTCTCCACTCTACATGGGGACCTTGCCTAGGCTGACACAAGCACAGTCCAAACAAAACCTATGAGAAGTACAAGACAAACTGACAACAAAGGCACATATGCAACATGGAAGCCCAGCTTTGTAATTCCATCTGTAGCCTCTTTCAGAAACTTCAGCTGCCCATCCAAGGAGCAAAAGCCCAGCTGAATAACCTTAGCTCAGACTGTGCAGAAGACTACTAAGCTGTGCAAAAGACCTGTGAAAAAGTCTGTAAAAAGAATAAAAGAAAGGTGACTCAAGAGAAAAAATACCTATATGGAAAGATATTATATTCAAAAAGGAGGAAAAAGAAGTTTAACTTGGCAGTAATCACCTGTCAGTCAGGCCAGCAGTGTCAACAGGAGGTATTAGTGGATTTCACAGATGACAATTCATTGATATTGGGGATATAAGAACCCATCCAAGGTGCAGCAAAGGCTTTCTCCTTCTGCCCAGTGCCTACCCAGACTGCCCAAATCCTTCAGGTGTCTTACCAGGGGTGGTGAGTGTACCTAGGTTAACCTAAGATTTAATGAGCTACTGGTTATCTTTTGTGTTTCTGCTAGTTACTAACTGCTTTATAATAACTCTTTAAGCCACAGATATTCCTGCTTGCAGAATCTGTTAAGATGCAAAGAGGTCCAGTGGTTGATAAGAGGGTCAGTAAGAATCACCTGTAGAAACGGATCAATGTAACTGAAGACACCTTTGTTGAAGCAGCTTTTTCATCTCAAGGCTGAATCCCAGGTAGCCTCCTGGTCCCCATTTTTTCTGTTTCCACAATACATTATGGGCCTTTCCACACCCCGCACTCCACCACAAGCAGCTCTACTATCACTCACTGATTTCTGTTTGGCATGAGAGATGAGCAAAACAAAGAGCAAACCATATGCCAGCTGGCTGGGTTGGCTAGTACCTGTTGTCTGATCAAGTGAACCAAAGGTATCTCCTACTTCTTTCTGACGAGTCAAATATCACATCTAAGACCACTAATGGTAATGAGCTGTTATAGAAGCCAAGTACAACATTTCTTGTCTTTAGATTTCCACTCTTCTGACAAAGTTGGCTGAAACTGGAAAACAGCTTAAAAGCAACAGGAGCCTCCTTGTCCCCAGTCTACACAAAGACACCAAGTATGATGAGAGAAGCCCTGATTTAATAGGCAATCCAGGATAAATATGTAATGGCACCTGATGTATTCAGAGCATTTGTTGATGCCTAAAGATTTTTAGCTTTTTTTACATATTTGTAGCTTTGTAGATTTTTAATATATAGCTGTATATTTCTAGCACTTTCTCACGCTTTAAAATAGTAGTTACACTTTCTCACATATTACGCTACGTTCTTTAAATTCTGTTCGATCTGATTTTCAAGAATAGTTTCTAACAAGGACATCCTGTTTTGCATCAGCACATGGGCTGAAATAATAGAATACTTCATAGATACAATAAGACAGTGCTAAGAACCCTTGGAGGGGCTCCAATGGGGCAGATCCAAGAGTGGGTTACCAGGGCAACTGTTCCTCTATTGGATATACTTGTTAGACATGATAACTAATTAAACTTATAAAACTTGTGAAAATGTGACACTGCACATGTGTATAGGTATTATATGTGCAACTGAAAGCTTTCATTAAAAGACTGCTCTTTATGTTATCAATTTTAATATTGTTTGAAAAGCTTTCCTTCCAATTTTAGGCAACAGCGTGACACTAAGTTAATGAACTGTGTTAAAACCAATGTTTCCCATACCTTTCAGTTCACTATCCTCTTCTCTGCCTTTGCTCTCTTCCTTTCCTGCTGCTTGCTGCTGAGCTGCAAGCGCAGTGAGTTGTGCAGACTGTTTAATTAGGGACACCCTGTAGAAATAATTTCTCCAGAACACCTCTTCCTTTACACTAGAGAAAACAAACAGATTTTGATTATTACATTTGGAATGTGGTTCCTTTTACCATGTAGCACTGAAATAAAATTAAATATGCAGAGAGGAGGAGTACATATAGCTGCTATTTAGGTAAAAACGTAAAAAAAGAAATTTGTGACATTAACATTCTAAAAAGTCCATCATTTTAGAAGTTCCTGATCTCTCACAAGACATTTGCAATTGACTTGAATCTACCATAGTAATGTTATAACTCTAGAAAAAGCATAACAGCATACAGCAATACATGGTATGGAGAAATATGATGCTTTCCATCTCTCCTGACAAACTATGTAAACAAACCTAACAAGCCAAGCAACCCCGTTCTCCTCCCCTCTAAGCCAAACACTCTATTATTATCAAACTATAATTGTCTACACCTTCCCTAGATATCAGGTGGAACTGGAACATCTGTGGTGGCAGAAGCCATTCCTAGATTGCAGAAGTACTTTTCCACTATCTGCACATCTTTCAGCAAGTCCACAGAATCTTTAGTAACCAGAAGCTGCCATCTTGGAAATGACCAGCTCTGGTAAGTGGGAGACTATCCCCTACCTCAGGTAACATTTCCTGCTGAAATTCCTCCAGCAAGAAAGAAAAGACCCAACTTTAACCCACAGGCAAGAGAAGGCAGAAATGGCAAGATCTGTGGGGAGGAACTTGTGTAGGTTAAGAAAGAATGAAGTTACCTTCACACCTATTCAGGTAAACAGTAACCATTGGGATTAAGAACAGGTGAAAAAATTATTAAGCAATGTGGTAGAAAAGGCAAGGATAGCATGACCAGAGGCTGAAGACAGCATCAGAGAATATGGGCAGATCTTTGGAACTGACAACAGAGAAGGCAGATTGAATGAAGAGCAGGGAAGGTTTAGAAGGGGAGGAGATTTAAGACAGAAAATGTCACAAGAAAAGATTTTCTTTCTGTTTTCATCCTTAGACAAGGAGACTAATGTTGGGAACTTCCACTTAAATATAAAGTTGAGTTGTGAAACAAGCATTAGGAACAGAGTCTGGGACTGGACAAGGAGTAACAGCTCCAGAATAAAGCTCTGCAACACAGAGCTTTTCCCATTTCCCATCCAAATCCTGTTTTTCTTGCTTGCATTGCTGCTTTTTTTGAGACACATTCTATTACCATTTCTCTGGGGCGGTCTCTATCTGTAATCACCTTTTCGGGATGTCAGTTACACCAACAGATCTGAACATTTTTATTTTTGCCTTTACCTTTCTTTGGAGAAATCATTTAATTCGACATGGAAATACTAAGGGCCTCTCCCATACTTGAACCAACAGGCCCTTATTAGTTCTGTCTCACAGACACACTTTTTTCTTCCCTCAAATTGCTAAACTGCAATGCACATACAATACTCCACGTGTTAGACACTAGCATAAAAATATATGTACACATTGGAAGAACATAAAGAACTGAAGGAAGTGAAAGGAACTGAAGGAAGTGAAAGAGTAATTTATGGGTATTTACAGACACATTAAAAGCATAATGGCAGTTACCAGCAGAAATAACTTACTGTTTGGGAACAAGGTCAAACCTCATCCTATTGAGAAGCTCATCTTCTTGTAACATGACCAGTGCAACAGGGTACATTTGATCAAAGTCAAAATGAAACTGCACACCTGCTGGAGGATCCCGCAGAAAATTCCGTTTATCCTTTGAAGAACAAATTTATGGGCATTAAGTGATATCAGAAAAAGGACACCATATTTCACACACAAGAGCAGCAAAGCAATCTGTAAAGCCTTTATAAAACTGAACACTATATTGAGGATCTGCTTCGGTTCAAGCTGAAACTGATAGAATTATTTACTCTTGCATATGATTGATGTGGTGACAGACATTAAAAGTATCTTGAAAACACATAATTTAATAAACTTTCTTAAAAAAACCCAGTAGTTTTAATTTCTCCAAGAGAAAATTTCAGATCTTAAAGGAAGTGAAATACTTACTGCTGATAAGGCCAGTATTTGTTGTTGAATTGTCTCTTCTTCATTGCTGTATGCCCAGGGAGGCAGTGCTGCTTCTAGTATTGAAAGGAGGAAGATAATTGCATGTATATTACTTGAAAAAAACAACTCCAAATAACAGACCTTACATAAGGTAACATAGAATGTCACAAAAGTAAGCAAAGTTACACCAGTAGGCCAAGTCATTGTGTCTTTTTCCTAAACTAAGTTCATGGCGTAAGAGAGAAACCCTAGGAATGGATCTTTGCTTACCAGAGGTAAAAAAAAAAAAACAAAAACTAAATAGTTGCTGATCTCGGTTATTGTAAAAATAAAACTGTGGGGATTTCTTTGCAGTGTGCATAAGTCAGAATTTGGTGCCTCTTAATTTAGCTGCTGAAGAGGCGCTGTATAACTGGTTAAGTTGCCTGCAAATAGTATTTCCAGATCCACTTTAAAGGTGTAAACTTTGTCTAAATTAAGTTTGCAAAGTAACTTACCCCCAGAAGACACCAATTCTTTAACAATGGAGAAAAACGTTATAAATTTGTTATGAATTACAACCCGTTACACACCGAGTAAGCCTACTCCGGTTCAGCTGGTTTGTATCATTATGCAAATACTTTCAAAACAGTCCTTTGGGCTGTACAGAGAGGAAAATAAACTATTGTAGATGTATAGATATTTATCAATCTCTTCACTGCCAATGCAAATTCAGCCTACAGAGACAATATGATGCATCTGTAGCAGATAAATAATTCTCGTGCCCTTAAACTAACAACACTTATTTGCCTGTGCAGCTGATACCAGCAAGATCTTTCACCCACATGGATCCACATCAGATGCTGATGCTACTTTCAGTCAGGCCATCTGTTACTCCTCCTTTGGCCAATCTAACAACCTATTTCCATGAAGCTTTTAGAAATATATTGAGAGAATCCGAAGTTTACTAACAGACAGTAAGACAGAAATACAGACAACACAATCCCATAAGCAATCTTGCAAGAAGAAACCAGACTAACATACTAACTACAAACACTGTGAAAATTCTATTGCAATGCATTTAAACCAGCTCATTTTAAAGATTGACAGAGTCACTACATACTCAAACTGTCAGAAATTATTGCATTCACATAACACATTAGGAAAGATGATAGTCAATGACAAAACACAATGTGAGAAAATAACTTTGCTAGCATGGTGATCTTTGAGTTTATTTCACAAAGCAGAATTTGGTTAAAAAGCAAATCTAAACCAACTACATAATGTAACACTAACCTCATTTAAAAATATAATCTTTCTATTCCACTATATGCATTGAATTCTGTTATAATGTATTTCATTAAATAGTGTTTTGATAGATTAGTTTTAGATATAGCTCAATTGTCCAGCTTTCAGCAAGGTTGCAAGGTTTCACTCATGTGATATTAGGTATCATTAAAAAAAGCATACAGTACCTGATTTTTTGGTTTGCTGCTCTTGGACAAATTTCTTCTGTTCCTTCTGAAAGTCTCCAATAATTGTCTAAAATAAAAATTAAGGAACCACAATTAAAAAAAAATAAAATTCACTCTTCTTGTTTTATGTTCAGTCAGAAAGGGCTTTCAAATACAGTGCACATTCTTATATCCATGGTGGCCCTTCCTGTAAGTTAAAGGTATTTCATGTCAAACATACACTTCCTTTTACTGAAACATTTGATTCTGCATTTAAAACTATTGCGTATACTTTCAAAATTATATTTATAGTTTTATTAAGTTCAGGGGACAAGGAAAAGAGATAGAAAATCTTAGCTGGTAATTTGAACATTGGCATACTCTGCAAATCCACTTACTGTCTCACTGTAACAAATACAGACAATGCAGACTGTTGAGATTTATTTCAACATGTTTTTAAAGCACTGACACTTAGAGATACCCTTGGCCTTACAGAAGTTTCAAGACCTGCCTAAGAAAAATATCCCTTGCAAGAAACTGGACTTTCAAAATTGTAAAGTAGGCTTTCAGAACACCTGCTTAGCTGAAACAAAATAACTTCTCGACTTATGCTGTTGACAAATTTTCATGAAAAAAAATCTAGAAATATTCTATATTGAATTTAGAATTTCAAAAATGGAGGATGGTCTCAGAATTTGGAATGCCATAATCTAGAAGAAAGAATGCAAACGTTCTGTGGTTGAAAGCACAGGAAAAAAAGATGAAGCTAGAAATGAATACTTAAACCACTCACAAAATACAACTTTTATGTGGTGAGGTCTATGGATTAACAAGTTGCCAAAATGCACAGAAGTCTTCAAGCTAAATCCTGATAAATTCCTATACTTATTTTTTCCTTCAGTGACACAGTATTTCAGTTTACGATTACTATCAGTGAGAGAACTACAGTAGTGTCACTTATAAAAAAAAATTATTGTGGTTCTTTCAGGCTTAAAGTTATGTTAATTTTTTTACTTATGGAATAAAATAATTTATATGGTATTAGAAGAAAGCTTTGTGATGATACAGGTATAATCTTGTTTCTCCTGTATGTGACACAGATTAATCAGAACAGGGAATTCATATTACTCTAAGACATTTACAGAAAAAAGAAGATGGTATTTTAGGCATAAAATATGCTGTAGGTACTTAGCTACAGTTTCTTAGGAGCATTATTATTAGTGTATAAAATTAACAAATAACCTTGTTACTTGATTTTCTTTCTCTGATGTAGATCAAAATTACATTAGACTGATATTACTGTAGAAGGAAACAGATCTCTGCTATTATTATATAGACAACTGTCAAAAAAATCTGAAGACAAAATGTAAAATGTGATATAACAGAAATTAATTTGATGTCATTTGATGATTCATTTGGAAGACAACATGAACACTAATTATATCAAGAAGTAGAATTCTATTGTATTAAAAAATTAAACAGGCAATACTGTAGTTCCCCAGAAGAGCTGTCTGAGAGACAGGAGCAAAAAAAGGGGTTTGCTTGTGTCAGACATTCCTGGATGCACAGTCCTACTACAGCTGGGATGGTCTGGACCAGCTCCCTTTCCCTCCCCTTCCAAGATATTCTCAATAGCAAACACAGAACATACTTCATGGCACTTATTGCTGCCTTTTTCTTTTTTTTTTTTTTTTTTTTTTTTNTTTTTTCCCCTTCTGCCAAGTTTGTGGCTTAAAGCACTGGAAGAACACTTGCTGGCTCAAGTTCAGCAACTGGAGCTGACAGACAGGAACAGAGAGGGCAAGAACTACGTGGCAGGGTCAGAGTGGGGAAAAGAACAGGACAGTAACAAGGTGTTTCATTAGCCCACTGGTTCTTATGAAACTGTACCTGCATACTCCTAGGGTCCCAGGGCACAATATGCACAATGCCAAACTAATTCTGAATTTTACACAAAGGTGCCTTTAAGATACCTCATTCCTTTTCCAACTAAATAAGCTGGGGGGCAAAAAGAAACCAGTCCACACATCTCGGGACAGACATTCCCCAACTGCCTGTCTCAAATTCTTCCAGCCCTTCCACCTACATCAGCATTTTTCATATTTTCTTCTGGTCTTTCTCCAGGGTATCAACATCCTGAGGGAACTGAACAAACACAGGTGCAGCACTGAGAAAAGCAGGGTGACCATTTTTTGGCAACTGTACAGTGAATAAACATTTCAGTCACATTCATGCTGACAGGAGATATACAGTATCTCTTGAAAGACAACGTATCTAAAGACAGCTTAAAAAAAGTCATCAAATGCCAGACTTGCCACATGTTGTAGCAATAACAGATCTTTCAGATCAAGTGTCTAGAAATAAATTACCTTATCGATGATACTGTCAATTTTTCCTTCTTCTACAGACTTCTTTATTGTCTGTGCTGTTTCAGCAACAGACTCGGATATCTTTTTTGTAGCAGCAGAGGCAAAATTGAAGAGGTAACCTTTCACAGACAAAAAAAGAAAGACCTGAGAATAGATTTCTTTACATCCAGTTCTCTTTGTACATTTATTTTTCCTTCTCTTTAGACATTTGGACGCCTACTTAAAAGTTTATTTCAAAGTAACTTAACCTGGCTTCTGGTCTACAAAAAACTCCTAAAATTCTATTTACCCTTTTCTAGCTTATATTCTTTAACTACTTTCTGTAAATCAAATATTTATACATGAATCTTGTTTACTAAATCAAACATTGCTAATGGTCTTTGAAATTCTCCTTTCCCATGAGTTTTCCAAAGCAACGTGTCTTTCCTGATTTCATGTAAGTATTCTGGAGACATTAAGCCACAAAATAACTTAGCCACAGTATTAAAACAGACATATTTTTTTAAGAAAATCAACATATACAATGAAGTTTTATAAATGGAGGCAGCAAATCCATAAAAAATTTCAGGCAGGTAACACCTCCTTCAGAAGTCTTAGCCTAGAAGTTTGCTGTTGATGTTTGCCTTTATTTATTTTACATTGTCTTCCTCTTTTTAGCTCCATGAAAAGCACTGTGGCCCTGCTGGCTCATTTTTCTGAGCCATATTTTCTGAAAATATTCAGTGCCAGAACAGCAATGAAGAATATTCTCAAAGACGCACATTCTTTGTATCAGCAGTGCTGAAGTGAAGAGAGGTGGCAGGGAAAGAACTACATACACATAGCATGGCCATCTGCACTGTATTATTCTATTTTTAATAAGGAGAACAAACTTGCAAGAAGCAAGATGCATATCCTAAACCTTCAGAAACACCAAGTATCAGCTTATAGACAAGTGATTTTAAAACATTGGAACTATTTCTCAGATGGCATGATGTCACAAGCACTTAATTATATCTGAACAGTTGCATTACAACTGCAGTACCTCAGTTCTAGTACGTACATTGTGTCAGTGCCATAGCAAATAAAATAATTGCAGAGAGATCTAGATAGATTGGAACATTTGGGCAAACACCAATGGCATGAAATTTAACAAGAATAAATGCTGGAACCTGCACATGGGATGAATATAAATTGGGAAAGGGGTGTCTGGAGAGCAGGTCTGCAGAAAGGGATCTGGGAGTGCTGCTTGGTAGTCAGCTCAATAGGAGTCAAATATTTCAGTTATTCCAGAAAATCACCTTTAACTTTTATACAGGGGGTTGTCAAAAAAACCAACCAAAAAAACCCCCAAATCAACAAACAAACAAATACAAACAAACAAACAACCCCCCCCCACACCAAATCCCAGCACTTCTGTTTCAAACAAAAGACCACCTTCCCTCTCAAGAACTCTCAAAAAAATCCAGTTTCCCTATGGGTTAGAAATGCAAAAAATAGTCTTAGAATGAATAATAGTAACAAAATAAGTTCCTTTAACACATGGTTGTTGACACTGTTAACACTGGTAGAATGAGCTACTTTGAAACACTGATGTCACCTTTTGCAAAGCTGACTATTCTCTGTGGTGGATAAAATGTTCTCTTGCTATGATATCACCAAATCAATACCAAAACATGCAGAGGTCTACCCAAGTCTTAAGACAATTTTTTATGGGTAACTTTTGCTTACAAGTCACAGAATGGTGGTAACCAAACATCCTTCAAGTACTTACTAGCATCTTTTTTTATCTGTTATCAGGCTTTATAATCCATAACATGATTCAGGTATAAAAAAAAGGTTAAGTTCTACATTTTAGATATAGACAGATACATTAATCCCCTTATGAGAGTAGAGGAAGCAGCAACCTACTGGACTGCTTACTCCCTACCAGCTTTTACTGGCTGTTTCATGTATCCCTGGGAAGTCTCTCATATGCAATTCTTTTAGGTGCAAAATGTGCAAAGACATTTACTGTCTGGTGACATTTTGGTATTACTGCACAAAGTGGTTTTGGCCAGTCCTGGAACCACACCGAAGAGCAAAATGTGTTTTTTTTCCGATAAGGGCAAATATTCTTTTGAACTTGGGTACCTTATAAAACTGCAGAAGGGATGGTACTTAGAAAAATAGGATTAGTGGTGGAAAATAACACTTTCAAATGACTAAGAAACTCATCTTCCATCTTACAAGTGTATGCCTGCATTAAGGATATGTATCTAGTAATATTTTTATTATTAGCTCACATTGGCAAAACGCTCAAAATTTCTGCAATGGCATGAAAAAGAGCAAAAAGTAATGTCTGTAAAGCTTTGGTTTTACCAGCAAAATTCTTTATCTGCCAGAGCATTCTTTTTATACAGCTACCCAGGTTGTCAGCCATGCAGATGTTTCTAGGGTTATAAGTTAAAATAGCAAGAAAGCCTTTTCACATCAACCTGCTCTGGTGTCACAGACAATGGACCCACTGATCACTAAACCATATTTTCACTTACAGAGCAAGTTATAGGACGGATCCGTATATAGATAATAGTCAATACTTATTCTTCCCCTGAAACGCAAAGTCCTTTTTCCTTCCTGAACAATCAGAGCAATTTGCAGATTAGAACAATCAGAGCAAGCAGCAGATTAGAATAAATTTACCACAACTTGACAGGTATTTGACCAAACCACACAGGCTAAACTGCTGCAGTTCAGACTGCCCAAGACAACGCACAGTAAAGAACCAGCTCAGGTTAACCTCTCCGGTAATACTGATCCAGAATTTCAGAGTATCAATTTAAAAAAATCCAACCCTCCCCTTTAAAAAAACCTTTAGTAATGAGTATAGGTCTCTACTTTGGAATAATTTTACCCAGTAATTCAAAACAGTAAAGCAGGAATATCACTTATAGTAAATTACAGCTTTGTCCCATCCCTGGCAGCATTCAAGGCCAGGCTGGACGGGGCTTTAAGCCTGGGCCAGCAAAAGGTGCCCCCTGCCCATGGCAGAGGGGTTGAAATGAGATTATCTTCAAGGTCCTTTCCAACCCAAACCATCCTGTGATTTTAAGACTGCAGACATGTTCAAAAAAAATCATCAAACCCCATCACTATTTTCCTATGAAAAAAGCACAAACGCCCATAGCGACCCATGAAGTACATAATTCCACGTAGACAGACCTATCCTCTCCACACACACAGACCTCCTTCTATAGTGCCTCCAACAGAACAGATACTTAAGAAACGCTGCCCCTTTAAAAACAGCTCTGAAAGACGCGATAACCCAAAGGCACACTTGCAGCCTTGTTTCCTTAGCTCATATTTGAAAGCCAGCAACCGCGGGACACTCACTGCCGAATCCCTTGGCCTGGCTGAGCAGCGCCTCCGAGTCCCCCTGCAGCTCGCCCTGCTCCTGCCCGGCCAACCCTGCCTCCTCCTCTTCCTCCCGGTCCTGCTCCTGCTCCTCAGGGCCGCTCCTCTTGCCGGCGGGCAGCAGCTGCTCCTCGCCCGCCCGCTCCAGCCCCAGCCAGCTGCCCAGACCGCGCAACATGGCTCAGGGCGGCGGCCGCGCTCGGGCCGTGCCGGCGCCGCTGCGGAAACCCAGGCGGCCGCTGCCGCCGCTTCCGCGTGCGCCACTTCCGCCGGGGGGCCGCGGGACGGGGCGGGCCCGGGCGGAGCGGGCGCGCCGCACCTGCCGCGCCGGGCGTGGCTGTCCCCGGCGGGGCTGTCCCCGGTCCCCGCGCGGCTGTCCCCGGTCCCCGCGCGTGTGTCCGTCCCCGCTGCGCTCGGAGGCGCGTTACCTGCAGGGGCCGTGCCCCCCGCCTCCCACCCGGGCAGGGGCCGCCCCCGCCCCGCCGGCGGTGCGCTCGGGCTCGGCTCTCCCGCGGCGGGCTCTCCTCGTCTGCGCTGCCGGGCTCTGGTCGGAGCAGCCGCCTGTAACACGTGCGTAAGTCAGAGGCCTCTCCCTGCTCGGCCGCAGCGCCCGCGTTTGGGGTGCAGCGCCCACAAATCCCTGCTGGAGGTGGCGGCTCTTGTAGAAAAGGCTGGGCACAATAATTCGTGTGCCGCTTCCCAGCAAAATGATTTCTTCCAGTATTCGGTTTCAGCTCTCCCTTCCCTATTTCCTTCACCTTTTACACGTGACTTCCCAGACCGCCTGCAGTTCTACCTATTTCAAGTAACCGCGTTTCCTGGAGCTGCTGGGATATTGTTGTTTTTGCTAAAATCACAGCAAACTTCTCATTTTGGTTTCTGTAAGATTTAAGAGTTCTAAAGTGGCGTGTACTCAAGATTTATACTGTTGTTGAAATTATCCCCCCTATTTTCCTGAAATGAGCTTTGAAAATGGCTTAGATTTTTATGATGTTGATGTTGACAGCTAAGTCGGCTGAGTTCTGAAGGAATAGTCTGAAACAGAGGTAGTAGGGTCCAAGTCTTAAAATCCTTGCTATTAAAAAATTGCATATTAAAATTAAATTACAGGAAAAGTTAATCCCTGACGTTCCTTTTTCTCCTGAGTTAAATACGTTTAATGGTTATGGTTGTCCTTTTGATCATATTGAGAAGCAAATAGTTTATTTATTCCTGTTACCAGAAATGTAAGAACATTGATAACAAGCATTGTTACATTCCTGAACTCAGTCTCCTGAAGATCCAGGCCTTATTTATGTTACTTTAGTGTAATAAAAAGAAGAATTAAAACGTTCATGGCTGTCTACTGGTGCGTACCAGCAGCTGAAGAATCACACTACTTTGATTTATACTGAGGGCCATTAGATCATATCCTGTTGCTTGTTGTTTTGGGTAAATTGGGTGTTTGAATAAAGAAAGATTTTCTTGACTCTAGAATTCTTGCTCTATGGGGAGCCATGCTGTCACTGTTCAGAAATTGTCCAGTGATTAGCCTCCTCAGCCACCTGAATGGAATGTGAATTCATTTACAAGTCATCCTGTCTCAGATGGGTGGAAAAATGCAGTTTGTAGCTGATGAACATTGTTTGCTAAAATATATAAATAGTAAAAAGTTTTTGTAGTCCTTTTGTGGATTTGCCACCCAGCATCCCTTTCCGTGTAGAACTGTAAATTAATACCTCGGCTCTGTGTGTACATCAGCCTCATCAGAACCTGTTTAGGGACAAGATAGCTGTTTATCTTACATATTGGTGTATAACCTGGGAGAAGTGAATCCTGCCCCCAGATTCCAAAATGATAATTTTTATTGTATGTTGCTGAAGGTCGTTTTAGTTTAGATTCTTTGCAGATTGAGTCTGTGATCTTCCCAGACAGTGATGTTCACCAGATGTACATCTTTGTTTTTTTAGATTTCCCACCCAAGGTCTGCGCATGTATGCTGATTTTCCAATGAAGTACATCCTGGTAACTGGTGGTGTCATCTCGGGCATTGGCAAAGGGATCATTGCAAGCAGCATTGGCACCATTCTGAAATCATGTGGTCTACGTGTCACTGCAATCAAAATTGATCCTTACATAAACATAGATGCTGGAACCTTTTCACCATATGAACATGGTATAAAGATTAGTGCTGTTCCCTTGCACATAAACATCTGTATTTACAATAATGTGTTCTGGTTTTAGTTTTTAAAAAACAATAGTATGGTGTTTACAAGTTGTTTTATCATTATTTTGAAAGTTTATTGCTTACTCTGTATTCTCAAAGACACTCTGGTCTAAGTTAAGAAACAGAAGCCTGTTTTTTTGAAGATACTGTTACGAGCAGATGCTTCCTTTCTCTAAAATACTACTATACTGGGAAAATCCTATCTGTAAGACTTGTTCAGTTAATGCTATCTTCAGTTCAACTTGATTTAAACCCCCTTTTTAATAGTGCTATTGAACTTATTTGAAACTTAAGTCCTTAACAGTTATGAGAGCTTGAGAATGCTCTTCTCTGGATATCAGTGCCTTCTAATGTAACTGCCTTCATGAGAACTAGCTTGAGTTCTCATTTTAGTAAAAAAAATCTGGTCAAAAACATCAGTAAAGTTTAGAGAACCTGCTAATGATATGATTTTAAAGTAGATGCATAATTTGATTGGTTGGTTCTCCAAACCACATTGGTTGTATTAACTGTTGCTGGTGAGTTACAAGACATTTTATTCATAATGTTGCATGTTCCTTCAGCTGTGTAGCTTGTTATGTGTACATTTATTAAAAACAATGGTTTACAAAGTGCCTTCAGCCAGCAGACGTTTCTAATTATTTTCATGTTTTGGATTTTATTTCCTTACTTTTAGTCCATGCCAAAACTTTTGGAACTGAAGATAAACATCTATTTCCTTAACTGAAAAAACACTACTTTGCTTTTTAAGTGGAGGAAGAGCAGAGCACATCAGACCTCTGTTAAAAAGCAAAATTTACTTCACTTTAAGGAGCACATGTGCTGCTGCTTAAGCAGTTGAGTGGGTCATATGGACTTGAGATTGTGAGGATATATTCCTTCCCTGGACCAGGTACAGGGGAGGGGGAACGTTATGACATGTAATTTTTTTTTTCACTGAAAATTTTCTTACTGCTTGTGGAGAAACACTGGCTTGCTGTGTAGTAGATGGAAGTTACATGAGCTGGAATGGCGAGCCTCCTTCATTACCATTTTGACAGAAATATGATCAATATGATTAATTTAGTGATTTCAAGTACACCGTAGAGGCTTTTTAATAATATTTTTTTATTCTTCTCTTCCAAGGCCTGCTGAAGAGAAACGTTGATTCCACGCTGCTTCTTGGCAGAAAAAAAGACTTAGTATAGATGATATATTAAGTGTCTCACAGAATCAGGCATAATTCTATTCTTCCACTCTGTTGTACACATTGGAGTGATTTGTTAGGCAGTTCATTGAAGTGGAGTGTTGTATTTTGGTGGGATATATATTTCTGTGGTCTTTTTTTTTTTTTCTTTTTGGTGCATTAGTCATGTAACTTGTTTTGCCATTGATTTATTGGGTCATGGCAAAATATTTACAGTTTGTCTGAAGAGCTTTCCTGCCTTTTCTCAAGATATAGCCACTTGAGTTCTGTCAGAAGTTGACTAGATTAAAAATGTAGAGGCTGTTTAGAGGGCTAAGAAAAGTGTGAACCTGAAGGGTATTTTAAGTGGATTTTTCAGGGTCAGAACCCATGTTTTCGACACAGTGAACCAAAAATACTGGTTGAAACAACCGACTCAGACGCGGTGATCATGTTTGAAGAAGTATTTTTGTTCATCATAACTTTACTCCTGATCTAAGCTTCAATCATTAAAATAGATCCAAATGACAAGAATTTATAGTGAAACACTTTGAATATAATAATTATAACAATAATATTATACTTTGAGTATAATAATTCATGCTTAAAAATGCATAGTTTTTCTCTCCTGCAAGTAAATGAATATTTTATTAGCTGCCGATTTATGATTCCTAAAGATTGTTTTCTTTCAATGAAGGATTATTCTGCTGTTGAAATGCTGGTTAAATATTTATGTTGCTTAAATATTTTGGCAATATAACTTAGATTTGGTTAGCAAAACTGTATGTGGCTGAGGAGTAGACATTAGATGTAAAACTAATGATTTGGATATTAAGTCATACAGAATGACTATGCAGATTGAGTTGCAGTATGGGCTTTATTGATATGCTGTCATATATAATTTAAATTTTTTTTTCTTCTTTTTTAAGATGTCTGTGGTATTCCTGCCGTGTGTTTAATAATTTCTGATTATTTTATTGTTTTTCTGTCTGTTTTCGCTTTCTTTTTTCAGGTGAAGTTTTTGTATTGAATGATGGTGGAGAAGTTGACTTAGATTTGGGAAATTATGAGAGATTTTTGGACATCAATCTCTATAAAGATAACAATATCACCACTGGAAAGATATATCAGCATGTCATTAATAAGGAAAGACATGGTGATTATCTGGGAAAAACCGTTCAAGGTAATGTTTTTAATTTTGTGGGAGATTAGTCCATTCAGTCTTCACAAAAGAAGGGATCAGCTAGAACAGGCTGCTTCTTGCTCCACCACCTTACTCCTTTCTCCCTTCCAAGAGGTGTGGGCATATTCCTGTAATGTTTGGCTTCTGGGCTCAAGGAAAGGAGAACTAGAGAAAGGACCTAGTAGTTTCTTCTCAGCTTTTTGTTCACTTTACCTCTTTTGCATGCAAAAACTTAGTATGTGGGCCTAAAGTAAGGTGTGCTTGCCTTCTTTGGTTTTGTTTTGTAGTTGTTCCACACATTACTGATGCAGTTCAGGAATGGGTAATGAATCAGGCAAAAGTTCCAGTGGATGATGACAAAAAAGAGCCACAAATCTGTGTAATTGAGGTAAGTATGGAAGATTTTAGTTTGTATATCTACAGTGAACACAATGAGCTCGTTTGCTTTCTCTTTGCTCCTTACTGTAAAAAGGTCAGACAGAAGTTTTATGGAGAGCAGAAATTCAAAGACACATTCTGTATTCTTTGGTTTGTACTGAAAGGGATAGGCATGGTCTTCTCTCTACAGCTTCTGTTTACTTGACTAAATCCACTCTAGAATATGGCTGAAATTGAGCTTCTTGAGAATTTATTAACTCAGAGAATTAAAGCAGTTACTGTAATGTGAACTGTCTATTCCAATGTCAACATGTTTGACTTCATTTTTATACTGTTAATACTATTGAGAAAACTTTGTAATACCTGGAATCTCCTATGGTCAGTAGGAGAACCTTTAACAGTCTAGCTTTCCATAGAACTTCAAATGTTCATGTTGTTGCTTGTGGTCATGCTTAAAGGGATATATTTAAGCAATGTATAAGTTAGTTTCCCACTTAGTGATGTTAAGCTCTGTGAGGGCAACTTTGTTAATTACTTAACCTGCTAATGTTCTGCACAGTGGAAACAATGAGTTTTTACCCACCCTTCCTGGGGCATTGAGGCAACTGGATGAAAGCCATTAATTGCTAGTAGTACTATTACAGCAGAAAACAATGAAAAAAGATTATACTTGAGAATTTGACAGAAGATGTAACAGATTTAATGCCAGAAGTGACCACTGTAATCAACAGTACCATAAGCTTTGTGACCCAGCAGCAGAATTACTCAGTGTTTCTTATGCAGAAGAATCTGCCTTGATTGAAATACTTACCAGTATAGCTGTAGATCTTTTTATGATATGAAGGTATATTTATGACAGTGAGAGTCAAATAAATATGAAAAACTAAATATAAAAGTTGCACAAAAACAGTAATAAGCGATGGTCATTTCAGTCCTTTAACTACAAGTTTGTTGTTTTGGGGTTTTTTTTTTAATGTGGGGGATTTTTTTGTTTGTTTGTTTTGATTTGTTTTGGTTTTTTTAGGTTACACACTTAAGCCTCCAGCCTGATAAAATTATTTTTCTTCAGTACTCTAAAAATAATTGTAGCATTTTTCTGTCATAAAATCCTGGCGGAGTTAGACTAAGCATGTGTGATGCACAAATGTAGTTGTCAGTTTTTCTGGTACTGGATGAACAGAAATATGTAATTCTGTCAAGAACCACTTGGTGGCACAAAAAGATCATTCTGGAATACAACTATTTCATCAGACTTGCATGCGAAGCTGCTTATTCAGGGCTTAGTCTGCTATAGCTCTCCCTGTCTTTGAAAGGCATCTGATTTCTGTCTTGTTAAATAAATTTCAGCATGGACTTGGTCTTGCATTTTGGTTTGGTAATAAACAATTACTGATATTGGAAAGCTGTGATAATACCAAGAAATGTCTCTCTCTAGTTAATCACAAATATTTGTTAATCTGACAGGAAATAAAATTTTTCTATATGCAAATATTCACATCAGCTTGACTATTGATTACTGGTTCACCACTTTGAAGGTTGTGTGAAGCATGTATTATTCAGCAGCACCACACATCTTCTCCTGAGAAGCTTATGTATTTGGTGGAAAGTGAACATAAGAAAACGGGAAAATTGTTTAATGTTTTCCACAAGAAACAAACTGCTGAGTAGATGAAAGCACTTTGTACAGTATCTTTGCAAATTTCAATTATCTCAGTTTGAGATAAAAGTTTCAGAAAATATCTTGAAATATGTAAGAGACTTTTTTTTTTTTTTTGCTTTCTGCCACTCTAATATATCCATTTATCCATTTCCTTTTCAGCTGGGTGGAACGATTGGCGATATTGAAGGAATGCCATTTGTTGAAGCATTTAGACAGTTTCAGTTCAAAGCAAAAAGAGAGAACTTCTGTAATATACATGTTAGCCTAGTGCCACAGGTAAGTAATTAGAATTAATAAAATAAATTTTACTCTATATTGGCTTTATATTTGTTTACGCATCTTATTAAACCTTTCATGCTGCAGTCAGGTCAAGGCCACTATAACTCCTTGTACAGGACTGAAAGTATTTTCTTATTTGAACTCTAGATTTTGCTTCACTACTCACTGGGGATATTTTGGTAAGCAGAGGTTTATAATGATGGTAGATTTCACCTTCTACAGACAAAAAGATAATTACCAACTGCACCTGTGGATTAGAGGATTGAACAGCAATTGGTAGGATTAATTCTGTGTATTGAGAACAGAATTATTTACTACATCTGAATATTCCAAGAACAGGCACTGAAGGCTTTGTGTTGTGTTGGACATTTTCCATTTTTTAGCCAAGTCCAACTTTTGGAATTGCCTTCTTCTGCCTGAGCCAATTATATGGAAATTTTCTCTGAAAACAAAAACAACTGAATAAAGTTGACCTTGAATTGGAACCCTCTGGTTTCTTCACAGTATTTCATATACAAGTAATAACATATATAAGTAATAACAGTGGTTCCATTTCTGTTTCTGGCATATTATGGCTCTCTTTGGATATGTTTATTTCCTGCAAATATTATTACTTGCAATAAGTTTTCTCTTTTAATCTGTAACTGCTTTGTTAGTAGATGTTAGTTGCTATTTGAGTTTTCAAAATGTGCCTTTCCAGCCTAATGCTACTGGTGAACAGAAGACAAAACCAACACAGAACAGTGTTCGGGCACTGAGGGGTCTAGGCTTGTCTCCAGATTTGGTGAGTCAATAAATACAGATTTTTATTTATAGGTCATCTAGAAATATCCTTGCATAACCTATGTTCAAAGAATAAGCTGTAGTCTCTCAGGAGAGATGAGAATTTTAGAAGAAATGCAAAATATGTGCTGCATAGCTCCATTAAAGCCACAGGAAATCAAATTACTCAAAATCACTCTAAGCTAACTTAAATTCAACTAACTGCTTGCAGTATCTTGGGACTGTAGCTATGTTCTTTTAAAGGCATCTTTTTACAAGAATAATTCTTCGCTGCTAAAAATAATTGAAATCTCAGTTCACTTTGCAGGAAGACCTAGAATGTTTCTGTCTTATAACATTCAGAATTTTTTAATGCATTATTAAGAAGAAGCCATGTGTGTATCCTCAAAAAAGAAAATGATTCTTAAGAACATAGTCGCACAACTGAATTTTGTGTTGTGCTTCTTTCTGGTTTTTTTGAGCTCTTTCATTGCACATTTATGGATGAGTATGTTTTTAACTACAAACCCAATGGATTTGGAAATAGGATATGTGAAAGATATGTTTGGTGTCAAATGGTTGTGACATGGTAATTGTAACCAGCATGTGGAAGGAAAGACTTTTGTTACTGTAACACTGTACTGTGTTCCAAGTTTTGGAGCCTAATCTCCTAAATTCCTCTTTAAGTGCTAATTGCATAGGGAAAGTTGCCTGTGCATTTTGAAGGTCTTTAAGGCAATTGCCAGGGCCTGACTTTTCCCTCCCCTCCAAAAAATAATTTTCTTTTAAAAGCCTGTTAAGTGGGTATGTGTAATAAAAGGAGAACAGACAAACATAGTCACTGTCTTGCATCTTGGGTTCTTGCCTAGGGCAGTTCTGGGATTGCCAGGAGCACAGTACCACTTTTGGTTTTTGACTGCTGCTGTTGACACCTGAAGCAGGGACAGAGTTCACTCGGGGTACAGCCTCTTGGTGCCCTTACAAAGTTCGTTGAGTGCAGCTTCAGGACAATATTTAAATGGTTGCTGTCTTGGCCAGGGCAGCACATGGGGCAGCTCCTACAGCAGCAGCCAGGAAAGCTTCCTCCATGAGCTGTGCTGCCAGGCTGCCCGAGCTGAATCCCCGCTGCCTCCCTGCCTGCTCCTGGGCATCCCTGGGGTGGCTGCTCAGCTCTCCCTGCCCAAGATGTTCTCCCCAGGGGGTTCTGAGTGCCAAGTGAATAGGCAGCAGAGATCCTGTGCTCTGATGCAGCACTTTGAGTGTACACTTGTGAGAGCTGCCTTGTTGGATTCAGTTGTTCCTCATCTTGTGTGTGTTGTGTTCCTTTGCAGTGCGTCTCTGCTGTTTTTATTGTGGTTTTGTTATTTGCGTGGTGATTCTGATGGTTTGGATTTCTCTGTCTGCATTTAACTTTAAATTTGTCTCAGCAAGATGGACAATAGATTTCAAAGCGGGTTTACTCACGTGCTCATACTATCAAGGTTTATGAATTACACCTTCAGCTTCAAACTGTACCAAATTTTACATATGAATTGTGCTTAAGTGAATAGAATGTACAAGTTGTTTCCTAATTACATTTTGATTGAAAAGTGCACTAATTTTCCCTTGTGCTTGGGATTTTTTTCCTTTTTGTAGAATTACTTCTGGGGGTAGGGTAAGTTAATTAGACTCCATCAATATCAATGTAGCTAAGCTGCATTAGAAAGGTGATCAAAGGGCAGCCATAAGTTTCTGAGCAAAAGGGCTTGATAAATTAAGTAGTTGCATTGCTAGAAAGATGGGGAAAGTAATGAACTAATCTGGTAACAGGATCATCCCACTTTTTTTTATAATTTCAGGTTTCAAAGTAACTTAAGGGAGTAGACTGTGCAATCAGTAGGCATTTTACTAAAGCAGTTCTGCATTTTGATCTGGTTGCCTGGAGTTACATAATGCAAAAAAAGACCCCTTCCAACAAACACCAAAACATATAATTATTTTCTTTGGTGGTTAAAAATTATCAATGTTTTCTAAAATTACTGGGGTTTAAATGTATCAGCAAAATAGTAGCACCATTAAAAACTCCATAGAATTATGAATAGTTTTCTCTTCTTTGGCCTCCTTTTTGTCATGATGTGTAAATTAAAAAGATGCTGAAATACTCATGTATGTAAACTAAGTATTACTGCTCTCAATTTAAATCTGATCTTACTGATAGGATTACAGTATTCTTTTTGATTAATCATATTGATACTCATAGAGCTGCTAGACTTGAGGCAAGGGGTATTACAACAGTAGCTGCAAGAAAGAAGAATATGAGGCAGCAGTGTTACAGAGAATGCCAATGAAAGATGAATGAAAATTGGTCAGGATGGGCAGGTGGCTGATTTACTTCTGCCTTGCTAGTAGATGTTCGTGAGCTATGATACACAGTAGAACTCCAAAAGAGGTCAAAGAGTGAAAAAAGGTACATTTGTTTGTGCTTTGCTTCCAAAGGAGATGATTATTTGGTTTGCCTAGTAAATATTTGAAGTTTTTCCTTCTATTGTGACAGATTGTCTGCAGAAGTGCCAAGCCTATAGAGATGGCTGTGAAGGAGAAGATTTCCATGTTTTGTCATGTGGAGCCTGAGCAGGTCTGTACTTCAATATTACATGTGGGAAAGTATACAAATATTTCTGCGCATTTGTTTTCAGCTTCTGTCTGCCTCATTCATATGTAATTGTTTTTGTAATTTTTATCTTGCTGTTATGGATGCTATAGCATTTTCAAAATATCAGGAGTATATATGTTAAGTTTTATGTCAAGCAGTCATTAATAATGTAAATGCTATGTACATATTTTACATGTTATGTAAAAGCTAATAAAAATAGATTTTGCATGCATAGTGAGTTGTTATACATAACATGAAACTGTTTTCACAACTATGGCTGGTTTTATTCATTATTTGTTATTATGTATTTATTACCCATAAGTCATCTCAGGTGATTACAATAATGGATGAACAAAGTGTGGGTTAAAGCTAGGTGATTTGCTTATGTCCACAGATAGTGACAGCCACATGAACACACTTACTGTGATAATATGTAATAGGCTATTTATGCCCTTAAGCATGCATCTACTGTATAGTTATATATTCTTCTATAATTCATGTGTGGTTTTTCCCTTAATAGTTTGCAATTAATTGCTATTCAGACATTAATTAATCGTCTGCTCTTTGATATTTTTGCAAGTGAGAGCATTTTACTCTTCAAAGTAAAGGATATTGCTGTGGTACAAGAGATGCGAGTGGTTATGTGGCATTTCAGATTGAATGGGCACATAGAGAGGCATGGGGCAGCATGCACATGTACAAAGTTTGTGATGAACAGAAGCAGCTCAAGGGTAACAAGGGGAGTATCCTTTCCTGTTCATGTCTTCAGGGAAGAGAACACTTGTGCTCAGGATTCTGAGCTCTGTGATCTCAGGTAAACCAACCACAATCAGCTTCACTGCTGACAGCTTGGATGCAGTTTATAAATGCATTCTTAACAAAATGTCCTTAAATGGACTGTACTCAATAATAGCCTAGTTCATTAACAAAATGCTTCTAGGAGACTGTCACAACCAAATTTGGCCTGTTTTGTTAGATTTAATATGTTTTCTTGCTTTCGTTGTTAATACTCTTCAGGTTTATGAGAGGGCAGGAAGAAAGTGCTAGCAAGCATGGGTGCTTTTGAGGCTGGATGTTTGCATTAAAACTCATGCATTGATAGGCTTGACAAGCCTGTATGATGGTGTGAAGGAGAAGTAAAACACATTTTTACTTTTTGAGTAACTTTTTTCTTGTAGATTTAATGGAACCTTAAATATTAGCTGTGCTGTCTTGCTCATTTGAAAGGAAGGTATTTAAAAACCAGAATGTTTGTGCAATAAAAAATGCATGTAGTTTCCAAAAGCAGAATGAATGTTTCCTATGAAAAATTTATGTAAGTTTTTTATGTTCTGCCTTTTTTTGATAGGTAATATTTATTCATGATGTTTCTTCTACTTATCGAGTACCAATCCTATTGGAGGAGCAAGGCATCATTAAGTATTTCAAACAAAGGCTAAATTTACCTATTGATGACCAGCCAAGTGATCTTCTGATGAAGTGGAAGAAAATGGCTTGCAGGTATTCTGTGTCCTGCTGCTTTCTCCAGAAGTGCTGTAATTCAAGTTATATTTTAGCTGCTATAAAGTCACCAAGCTGGACTGACTGGGTGTAGTGCTGATTGACACCTGTGAATGGTCTGGGTTTAAAACCATTGGTAGTTTGGAAATTTTAGGAGATATTTTGTGGAGTTAAAGAAAAAGCAAACACTGTTAAAATGTGGGGTTTTTTTTGTGACATTTGTTGTAGTAACTGAAGAACTTGTTTTTGTCAGATACGAAAGGTTGCTGAAGGTGTGTTCTATAGCTCTTGTCGGCAAGTACACAAAATTAAGTGACTGCTATGCATCTGTTTTCAAAGCTCTGGAACACTCTGCGCTGGCAATTAATTACAAACTGGATTTAATGGTGAGCATATTTCTGGCTTTTTGCTTTCAGGAATACTTTGATTCTGCTATTGTATCATTCTGTGGTAACGTACTAGTTCCAATCATGTGAGGCTGTTTTAATTCCTGTGAAAATTAGAAATTGAATCATACAGATAAATACAGACTGGCCAAACATTTCAGTTTTTAAAAGAAATGCTTACAGATTTAATTATTTTATTTGGAACTAAACTTACCTGAAAGGAACACTGGAGTTACCCAGAACTGTATCTAATAAAAAAGCAGACTTTATCTGCAAATTTATACTTACTATCATAGTTAGATTTCACTTGTTTTCATGGCACATAGTTTTACGGTGAACTTGGCAGTCTTGGGTTAACAGCTGGATTCAGTGATCTTGAACATCCTTTCCAACCTGATTATTGTATGACTAGAAAAGAGCAAATGTACCAGTCTTAAAAAAAAAAAAAAGGCAAAAATTAGGATTTGGGGAAATGGCAGGTGGTCAGCTGTTTTTTGTTCCCTGCGAAGATTATTACCTAATACTCTAAAAAGTTGTTTCTGTGTACATGAAGACACAGGAAAGTGGGAACAGCCAGAACTTATCCCTGGAGATTTTTAGATCCTGACTGGGAATGATCCTAAGCAGCCTGCTCTAATTTGACTTGCTTTGAGCAGGGAGTGAGGCTGGAGAGTCCCCTATGTCCTTTCTGATCTTCGTGATTGTGTCACTGTAGTGTTTTGTACTGACAGCTGCAGAGTTGGAAATTTTTATGATATGAAAAATAGCTTTGCTTTTAGCAAAAGAGGTGAAAGGTGCCCTGTCTGCAAATGCACAGCAAGCTTCATGTGCAGCTGGTCTTAATTTTGGTGGGGCTTCTGCATTAACAAGCATGAAAACTTGCTGAGCTCCAGTGCAGTGTTGAAATGTTAACAGACACAGCTCCCACTGTACTTAATTTCACGTCCAAACCTCCTTTTAGTGTTTATGCCCAAAGGCTCTCAGTACAATCCTATGCTCTGAAGGAACTGCTTAATCTGAACGATGAAATGTTGGTACTTCTTTAACTGATAAATGTTCCTGTTCAATGTGTTTGGCAAGGAAAATACCATCTCTTTTCAACCCTGCAGTATCATAGTATCTTTTTAGTTGATTGTCTAATATTCTTCTAGTATGGAATAGCAACTTTCAAAAGTAGTTATTTTTTTGTTATATTTTTGATGCCTTCTGGAATGTGGAAAAAGTAGAAAATATTTGCTAGAAAGCAGTCTTGTCTGGGAAACTTTCAGCAATCTCCTTGTCAGTTGCCTTTCTTTGTACAAAGGTGAGTTCTGCCATTTCAGATGATCTCATTTTTATGGGGGATGAACTCTACATCAGAACGTGGTTAATTATGTTAATCTGAGAAAAAGACTGACAAAACCCAGAATCCAACTCTGATCTTTTGCATCCCCAGTGCAGTACATTGTCCCCTCACTTCATACTAGTGGCATCAGGAGCTGTGCTTTTTAATGACACTGGAGATTCTAATGCAGTATTTCTAGTAGGGCATAGATAATGAGTTTTTCTCCTTTTCTATTCAAGAGTCCCCAGGAACACCTTTCTCACAAACAATGCAGATTCTTCCAGTCTTATAATAAGATTGGACAAGCTGTGGCACCCCAAAGCTGGGAAAGTAAACATCCTGGCCACGCCCTATTGGGATGACAGGAATAAGGTCAGCACCACTCCTTGGTTGGCCCTGGTTGCCATAGGAAGGTAAGCTGGGTTCAGAGTTACAAAGCATTCTAGTTAGTCTGCTTACCTGGAGGGTGCCAAACAGGGCTGTAGGCAGACACAGCTCCTGAGCTATGTGTGAAGAAAAGGGCACAGATTGCTGTAATTAGAGCAAACACTTGGTCTTAAAAGCAAATACTGGCTCTTCAGTGAAGTTGTTACAGGTTTATTGGCAAATTGACTTGAAACTCTTAATAATTTCTCTTAACACTTGATTATATACTGTCTGCTGCTCTTTCTGTGGAAGAAGAGACCATTTCATTGCATATTTTTCTTTATTAGTACATAGATTCAACAGAACTTGAACGTTCTACTGAAGCAGAGAACTCAGTGAAATATCACCAGGCATGGCACAAACTGTGCAAAGCAGAGTAAGTGACATTGGGCATTCTGTATCCCAAATGCAGACCGCGATATTTATTTCATGTGATGAAAAATGCTTCAATGAATCAAATAATTTTTCAAAGCATCCAGACTTCTGTTACTTATATGAAAGGATAAATTGCATGGGTGGTGAAAAGCTTCAGCAAATTGAAGTATCAGTGTATATCCTCAAATTCTGCTTAATCTCTTTAGTCAAATTGCAGTTTTTTCCTTGTTGGTTTGGGTTTTGATTTTTTTGTTGTTGTTGTGTTGCTTTTTTGGATATCTGGACGTTCTTTACAGTGCAGATCAGTTGTCAAGGGTTTTTGTTGTCAACATGCAGCCTAGTGAAAGGTGCCTGTAAATGCAGACTGCAAATGTCTCTGTTAAGAATGATTGCTAGGATTTCAATTATTATTTTAAAACAATATTTTTAAAGGGATGTTGTTTCTTGTCTAGAAGCATTTCCTTTCTTCGGTATTAGAAGATCTAAACTTTGGGTGTTAGGATTTTAAATAGTGTATATGTAGCTAGTTTATTTGAACAATATTTATTAAGCAGTGGGAATTTCACTGTGAAGTGTGATATTGGTCAGATGAGAATTGGGGTGGGTAGATGAAACAAATCTCCACATTTAGAGTTTCTTTGTATTCTGAATGGTCGTATAAAACATGCCTTTCATGAATTGTGCTTGCTTAGTTATAACCTCAAGAGTCTTCAAGTTGTGTGGATTCCTCTGCTGGCTTGATTCTATATGTTAATTCTTTTGTATATGGTTGTCATTACAGTGGCATTCTGGTCCCAGGAGGTTTTGGAATTAGGGGAACAGAAGGCAAACTCCAAGCTATCTCCTGGGCAAGAACAAAGAAAAAACCTTTTCTTGGTAAGATCATTACAGTGAGAAATTACTGTGTTTAGGAGATGTATAGCAAGCTAATTGATTTGATTAAAAAACCCAAAACCCAAGCCCCACCTTAGAGAATGATCCTGTCCTAGGGAAGTATGTGTGATGTTGTGACTGTCTGCCATGTAAAGAATCCCCAGGAGCATAGCCCTGTACTACATGTGCTGTATGAGGAAGGAAGAAAAGGCAATCCCTTCTGCAAAGGTTTAATTTGCATTAAATTTGCAAAAATGGAGAGTCTTTGCTCCTCGTTGTCATTATATCAGTATAATTCTCTTTATTAAACAGTGTGCGGAAAACATAGGTGTCTTTGGGCCACTTTTGCTATATTAAATGGGTTTTTTTGATTTATTGGTATATGTTATTACGGTAAAGTCCAAAGACGTCATCTGGCCTATAAGCTAAGTGCTGTTTGTGTAAGTGCCTCTGAGGCTTTGCTTCCTATTCCACATTTCTTACTTTTAAGTGTCTGAGTAGTTGCCAAAGCAAAATTTGAATCTGGATATACCCAGGCTTTTAGCTTCTGTTTGTCTTTGCAGTAATTATTGGTAAAATAGATGAGAGGAATAAAATATCTTTGAGAAGGCTTAAAGCACATAATTGTGTCACGTGTATTTATAGTCTGCCAAATTTGAAGTGTGAGTTTTACATTGAGCAGCCACTTCTGGTTTAGCTTTTTGTAAGTCTGTGTGTATGCAATGAATACCAAGATTTCAAAGCAGTCAAGTTTAAGACAGAACAGCAAGTACTTAGTCCTATTATTTGTCCTGGAAATTCTGGAGATTTTGTTTTCTCTTCTAGGAGTTTGCCTGGGAATGCAGTTAGCAGTTGTGGAATTCGCAAGAAACTGTTTGAATTGGGAAGGTGAGCTCAGTATGCTGGTGTGAATATGATTTGTTTAGGGGCATTTTTATTCTCTGTGTGAAATGTATGTCTGTTATTAGAACTGTTTACAGATCTTGTGATTGTTAGATACTTAGCTCCTGCAGCAAGATCATTTTCAGCTAAGTACCCTGTGCTACCTCTCTGTACAAGGGAGTAAGAACTCTCTCTTAGGCAGATTGTTTGAAACTTGCTTTTTGATCTAAAGAGTGTAGAAGAAAGTGTGCTTAGAGTTCATCTCTGTAGTCTCTTCCTGAAGTGTGCTGGTGGGGAGAAGTGAAAACTGAGAAGTGGTTTTCTCACTTGCCTTCATTAGATAGAGTGGCCAAACAAGAGCCATTGGAGTAGTAGTATGGAGAGATTTAACTTATCAATGAATTTCTAATACTAAGAACTGAGAGGAAAGTGTTTTGGAAAGTAGGAAAGGGAACTTATGTGTCTGTGGTCACATGCTTCCTGTGATTGCTTCAAAAGTGGTGCAGGATGCATTTCAACATGTGAGATTGTAACATAAATATAGACAAGCCCTGAAATGTCACAGAGCTGTTGAAAATTTGTAGTCCATGTAGAGCAAATGTACTGTTTTTACTTTGAACTTCTGTTCCAGATGCAAATTCTACAGAATTTGACCCAGACACAAAAAACCCAGTTGTAAGTACTGTTTTTTTCACTGCATGTGTTTTGTGAACTTACATCTTTGTGAAAAAGGGAGTTGCCTCTGTGTTAAAATCTATCTATGTTTTTACGTGGTAGGACATGAGGTGATATCTGCTGTCCTTAGTCAGTATTGTTTAAAAAGGTATTTTCTTTTGATATTTTCTTGCCATTGCCTATTTGCTTTTGTGAATTGCCTTAGCTTTATTTTTGTAATTTTTCTAATAGTTTCCTTCTGTGTAAACTCATGCTGGGGGTAGACAATGATGATTAAGTTGGCTTTACTAGGGAATAAAATATAAAAGGGAGCTGAAAGGTGTAACAATCTATTACCAAAATAAAAATTTATATGACAATATAAGGATTAAATGAAAATGGGTTGAAAAATTCTTATATTTCCTATATATATAGTATAAATAAGCATTACATCCATCCTGCCTGTGCATCTTATGGTCCTCCTTTTGACAAAAATGTCAATGCCCCTGATATGGCAGGGTTCTCTGCATCATATGCTGATGATAGCATTTTAGAGCGGATTTCATCACATTATTAATGTAGTAAAACTTAAAAGTGATCAGGGAAAGAGGGTTTTTAAGAAAGTGAAAAAGAACAGAAATTAATATGAGAAATAAAGCAGTATCTTGGTGTGAGATGTAAACATTTGCTCTAGTGACAAATTAGGTGGGTTGCTCGCAGTGACCTACTGTTTCTGTATGAATTTCCGTCAAAAGAATTTTGTTGAGATTTACAAGTAAAATATATTTTTTCATGTCTACTTAGTCTGAAATGTGCAAATAAGAAGGTTTTAGAGCATTTGCTCAGTTTGTCAAAATTGCTTGTTTGCATAGGAAAGATAATCTAGTCTGAACTTTTGGAGGTAAATTTAAGAGTTCAAAGTTTCAGGGTGACACTTACTGCTAGAACTTGGTGGGGTTTGGAGAAGTCCTCAGGTGAGTGAAGGTAAACTTTGCTTTTGGCATCTGATTTGTGGCTTTGCCATAGTTAGAAGTCTCTTCCTTTCTCCTTGACTGTGTGCAAAGATGTGCACTATCACTGCAGGGGTCAATTTCATATTAGCAATATGTTATAAAATGTGGAAAGTGTTGAAAGCTTACTGTAAAATCATTGGTTGTAAGAAGGTAGAGCACAGAAGACTGATTCTGGGGCATCCTTATTTCTAGAGCTTTTTGAGTGCCAGTTTTATTTAATGGTATTTAACTGGGTGATTTGCAGTTTACATTCAAGGGCAAGTAAGGTAGATATGTTATAGAGAAAATTATGTAGACATAAAGTTAAGAAAATAATGGAGTGAATGTGTGTGCCATAGAAGATTAATATGTTGTTTGCAGTGGAAGTGTTATCATTGCAATATGTGTAATGGATATTCTGTTTTTCTGAGCTGCATTAAGGTTCTGAAATTGGTTATTGGCAATCATATTTCAGCATCTTAATATGATTTTTGACACCTCAGTTCTGGACAAGAAACAGATATAAATCATTCCAAGTGGGAGATTTGCACTACCAATAATTACAGCTGCTAAATAATCTGCCTTAGCAGAGTCCATCTTGTGCTGAAAGTTGTTTAGATATTCTATATAATCAATAAAAAAAATTGGAAGAAAACTAGGTTACTGAAGCTTTTGAACTATGAAACTGGTTTAGATGTTTCATTATCCAAGAAAGTTAATTGGAGTATATCAGCACTGACGATATCTTGTGATGCCACTCTGTACACTAACTTAGGACTGAAACAATGTACTTTTCTTTTGGTTTCCTCTCCTTCAAAAACTGAAGAGGGAGAAGAAAGGTACTGGTGAGGCAGTAGTTACATTTCCTTTTTTTTTCTTTAAAAAGAGATGAAACTTGACACGTATTTTGGCAGGGGAACTGTGGGGCATCATAAAATATGCAGCTACTTACATCACTTCTTAAGTTCCTAAGCATTCAGGTACTCAGGAATGTACAACTGCAGTTGATAGTTCCATCTAAAGAACTTAAAAAATACTTTGTTCTCTTGTGTTTCTCTTTGTTCTCTGCATCTATGAAAATTTGAACCTTTTTTCTGCATATAAAAACTACAGTTATCAAGTACTCATGTAACTCAGTATTACACAAAATCACAGAATCATTTAGGTTGGAAAAGATCTCCAAGATCATCAAGTCCAACCTTAAACCAAATACCACCTTGTCAACTGGACCATGGCCCTAAGTACCATGTACATTTATGTCATCTCCACAGATGATGACCTCACCAAATTCCTGGGCAACCTATTCCAATGCTTAACAACCTTTCCAGAGAAGAAATTAGTCCTGATTTCCAACCTGAACCTCCTATGGCACAACTTGAGACCATTTCCTCTCATCCTGTCACTGGCTGCCTGGGAGAATAGGCTGATCCCCATCTGGCTGCATCCTCCTGTGGGGCAGTTGTAGAGATTGATAAGGTCACCCCTGGGCCTCCTTTTCTCCAGGCAAAACCCCAACTTCCTCAGCTGCTCCATGACTTGTGCTCCAGACCCTTCATCAGGTTGCCATTTTCTGGACATACTCCAGCACCTCAATGCCCTTTTCCCAGGGCAGCTTTCCAGCTACTCCCCCACAAGCCTGCAGCATTGCCCTCGGTCAGTAGGGGAGATGAGGGAGGTACATGAGCTCTGAGCACAGCCCAAGTTCTTGGTCTCATCTTGCTTGATTATTTGCAGGTGATGTTCCCATTATATATACTTTTAAGCTTTCTGCTTTACCTCCTAGCCTTTTTGAAAAATAATGATAGGTAAATTTTTAGTATTCTTTACAGGAAGATGGCTGTTCAGAAAGGTAATGCATTTGCTTGAGTGTAGGGCTTGGTATGAATTTCTCATGCAAATGGTAATTTCAAAAATAACTCCTTTAAAGGGAAACTGTGTGGTCTCAACTGCTAGTGAACTGGATTCATTGGATGAATAAAGGGTTATTTTTGTGCCATTTTCCTCATCTTCCTCTATTATTAAACTTAGATGTTTTTATGATCCTTTTAATTACGTTATTTGTCAATTTTATTGCAACTGGATCTAATGCTGTTCTGGAAGAAAAAGAAAAAGACTCTGGAAATTGCTTTCCTTTTTTTTCCCTTTGATTTAAGAAAGTTACTTTTAATTGTGATCATTGTTCTTCATGAACAATTACACCTTGTATAGGATCATGAACCTGAACTTACTGTACTTGGTAAAATAACTGTATTTTCTATATACTGAAGAAATTATGCAGAAGTATGTTTTGCCAGTAGGTGACACTGTTAAAACATGTTAGTTTCCTGGTGCCCGTGTTTCCTATTCAGAATGTCAGTAACCTGATTGAATTCCAAAATTTCTAAGGTTGTCTAAGAGATGAAAAGGAATGTATGTCTCATGCATGCAAAAGCATATCCTAAAATTCTGTGATTGTACTTAGGTCTGTGTGTAAAGTTGCTAGTGGAGCTTAATTAGCATAATGTGCAATGTGCACATAGTGTATTTACTTTTGAAATCCAAGCTATGGTTAATTTAGAATACTTTTGTAAACCAGGAAAAAAGTAATTTGATTTTCTTTCTTCCAAGAAATAGCACATTTCAACAATTAAAGGGGTTTTGTAAAAGAATGGCTTGGGAGCATGTTAGGACAATCATATAATGTTTAAACATCATATATTTTAATGCTTGTATTCATGCATCACTGGTGTGGAGTACTTTATTCTTCATTTCATGGAGGGTAAATGCAGGGATAGGAACCACAGCATGGGATCTTGAATGCACTTCACAGGCTTTGCAATTAAGCTGAATCTTTAAGTCCTTAAGTAACTCTGCAGTCTTAAGTGATTTATCAAGATAATTGATGACGCTGGTGTTAAAATTCAGTCCAAAATTCCAAATTCTCTAGTAGGACTAGTGCCTAATCCACTGATTACTTGTGTTCAAAATGTCCATTCTTCATATTTCTCTTTCACTAATTTCTTCTTGAAGTAAATAATAATGCCCATGAAAACACACCAGTTACAGGAATCATGCTATGGAAAGGTTAAGACTGCACCAAATATGACTAGTGAACTTTAACTGCAACAAGTTACTCAGTTTATATGTATACTTACATGTCCCCATTCACAGTCATTACAAGAAAAGTACATACTTATGTAATTGTAATTTAAAATGAGCATCTAATGTGGCAGTTATCATACTTGGCATTGTTACATTGCTATTGAAGATAAGCACTTCATTTTCTAAAAATTTGAACTGCTTGTTTTATGAAGTGTCATCTTTTGTGAGTGATGAAACTGAATTTGAGGAGTAATGGATAGTATACTCTAGGAAATACTCTTCAAATGGAATCCTGCACCTTTCTTTTTGTGTGTTTTAAAACTGTGTGATTTGAATTTCTTTAGAGGTCCAAATAATTGCCCAGGTAAAGCAGGATTTCTTAAATAACACCTCAAATGTAGCGTGAAATAGAAACAGTAGTTCTGAACTAGTTGAAAGGCATTTTTGCTGGAATGTGTGGCTGGTGACTGTAGATGAAACACAATACAAACATACTTTCTTATCTGTTAAATCTTTATTCCATATGCTTTAAAATAATAACAAATCAGTGGGTTTAGATGTACACATAATGTAAACAAATGCTGGGCTCTTCTTCAAAGCAGTGATACTCGTTCTTGCAGGTGCCTCACTGTCCTGGACTAGTTATCTTTTTTACAATCATCATAAACTCATCAAAGCTGACAGATCCATCCTTATTTTTGTCCAATGATTTGATTATGTTATCAAGTGAGAATTGATCCTGTTTTTATAGGACAAGAATTTAGAAAAAAAAAATGAAGTAATTAGATCACCATGAACATTTTTCTATGAAGAACATTCCAAGCAATGATGCAGTCAGTAACAGTCAGTGTTACTTGAAGGCGTTACTGGAGGTGTTGTATTTACTGGTTTGACTGGTTAAACTAGTGGGACAGTGTCTGTTATTGCCTGCCAAAAATGTTAACAAAGATACATAACCATTTGAGAAATATGAAGTATTACTCAGATGGGTTACTTCAGTGTTCTGGGTAAATTTGGAAACTGGGAAATGGAGCAGGTGAAATAGCTGCAGCAAGTGCATAATCACCAGTAAAAATTAATATGCATATGACCTGCTCCTTTATTAGATACTAAATTGGGCACTGCATGCACATTTGAAAACATGTTGCTACTTTCTCTATGCTTTGGGACAGCATTGGGTCTCTTTCCCTGCCTTTTCTCCCTCTTTCGTAGGAATACTGTATTCACTGTTAAAAACATCTTGCTAATGTATTAAATTTAGTTTGGATTATTAGCTTTTTTTTTGTCGTATCTGGTAAGAGTGCATGTAGCATCCTGATGCAGTGGATATTCTGATAGCAACCCTGGTCAGGCTAATTAAATAATATAAACCAAATTTAGAGTTATAATTTAAATTCAGAAAATGTTTTCTTTTGTTCATATAAGGTATCTGCATGTTTTGTAACGACCTGTTATGTTTTGATGTTGATTTATTATGGTGCCATAAATGTCTGCAAACAGACTTGTTGCTTGAAAATGTCTGAGGTCTAGACAGAAAACATCAGTATTGCTTTTTCTGAACAGTTCCATTTCAACATATTTGGGAAAATGGGTATGATGCTGAATTATCTTCAGTGTTATAAAAATCATTATATTTCTGAATTTGCCATCACATTTCTATTAATTTTTGGCAATCAATTTCTAAGCTGTCTTTTAAGGGAAAGGAAAAATGGTTTGTGTTTTATTAGGGTTTTTTGGGAGTATGTTGTTAATAAGTCATTTCATGTTAATTGAAATGACTAAATTGGATTGGTGTGGTTCTCAAAATACGGTGTATTTCTATGGGAGTGCCACTTATTTCAGACCTTCAGCAAAAATTGCTTTTATGAGTTATCCAAAACACAGTATTTAAATATTTGTCTAGCAGAAGAATCTAAATTGAGTCTTAATGCAGTTCAGGAAAGATTGGGCAGAGAATATATATAAAATCAGAACATGGATTTTTTTTTTTTTCCCCTAGCTACAGGAAATGGGTATTTCACTCTCAAGCTTGGTGGCATCTCTTTTCTTTACTTGGCATCTTTCTGGAATGGTAAATCTTTTTAAGTTGTGATGGTGGTAATTTAGCCTAGATAGAAATTTGCAGAGGTCTCTTGCTTTTAAATGTGTTCTACTGTTTTACTTGGTTTATCAATTATTTTGTATAAATTTTATGGAGTATAGATTCAAGATTAATAATTTAGATAAAATGAAAAATACTTTATAAGATGCAGGTACAATATTTCAGGTGAAATTTGGCTTGCATAAAAAAAAACAACAAAACAAAAAACCAAACCCAAACAGAACCGCTCTTAGATTTTTTTTTCATTTGATTTCATAGAACTTTGGTATAAACTCTGTGCTCAAATATCTGTTTGGAGCTACTGTTCATTAATGTAGATGAAGTTTTACAAGCCAAACCTTATTTAAGAATTATGGATTTAGGGAAAGCATTTGGGCACAGTAATCTGCCATGAACATCATTGCCTGTATTTCCTTTTTCTTGTGCATTCCATGGAAGCAAAGTGAATATAATGAGAGTGAAACTTACCTTCAGGTACTGTGCAAATTGATTCTGAAGTAGATTCTTCAGCCCAGCAATGGATAGTGCACTGGTGCTGCCCTCCTGTAAAGCATACTGGGTAAAATACTTCAGAAGGTTGTCGTTGAGTAAATGTTCCATGTTTCTCAGATGTTGTCTTGAAGAATAACTGCAAACAAAACAGATAGTAAAAATCACAATTTGAAATATAGCTGACACTCTCTTCACTGTTTAGTTAACCATTTAATGAGTAATACTTAACCTAGATGAACAGAGTTGGGGTTTTTTTCCCTGTAAAATTGATCAACTTTCCCAAGAAAGGAAATTATCTAAGTTAGGTTTAAGGATTTGAAAGACCCAAAATATTTAGGTTATACTTACCTCACTCAGAACCCGGAGCTTTCAGATGTATCCAGCAGTGAGAGTCTCAGATTGGGACAACCTTTATAGTTGCTTGCATGCTCCACCCTAATTATGAAACTAGCATGTGTCGTTGAGTCAGTGCACTAGTTATTGTGTTTTCAGTAGTCAAAGGAATAGGATACTTTAGCAGTAGAAATGAGTAGTATTTTTTTATCTCTGAAATGTGTCATCATCCTCCACTGCACTTGATGTATATTTACTTGGTCTTTATAGGTGATACTGGAGAGGTTTTCTTGCTTGAATTTATGTATTCTTCACTTCAAGATGAACTGCTCTCATAGAAGCATGAAAAAGGCTCCTATGATGATATGTATAGCATTTGTTATTATACTGGCGTTTCAGAAATTGGCAAATACAAGCTTTTTTTAAAAATATCCAAACACGTAAATAAAATATTAAGAAGCTACTTGGTCGTTGTATGAATAGGTAATCACACTTCTCCACATTTTGTGCTATTTCTTAGCACAGGAAAGAGATGAAGTTGCTCTGGAATAAAATTTTGGTAGCTAGTGTTAAGAATCAAAACGTTCCATTATGTGAATGGAAAAAAACTAAAGTGGTCTAAATGAGAAAGTTGAATGTGTGACTCTGAAAAACAGTTCCTTCTCCTTGTAACTGAGTATTGTGTTCTGCAGGTTCTGCATGTTCCACTCTGAATGTTCCAGTGGTTTTATTCATGTTCCATTGATGGTCTGTGGGACATCCTGGAGCTGATAATCAGCCTGTGGTTGATGTTTCATGACCCAACACTGTTAATTTTGCAAATGCTGAGTTGCTGGCTCTGACTGTGGTTTCTACTTGTGGTTTCTAATCTGCCTGCTGTCTGTTGTTGGGTTTTTGGTTTTTTTTGTGTTTGGCTCCAGTAGATTTTTCACCCTGTCCATCATTTCTTCAGAATCAGTTGTCATTTCATCATTTATAACTCTAAACTAAGAGCTTTTTGGGTCTGTTGGAGATGGATGGGGAAGAAGAGGTGTTTTTGGAACTGCAGGTGTATGGGTGTAGGATTCTATAACAAGTAAGGAGGAGGTTTCCTGAGAAAACCAGGCAAAATTTGGTACATGAATTATGTAGATATACACCTTGCATTAGCAACCCATTTGAATTTGAGTGCTTGTACTCACTTCCAAGTGTCAGAAGAGTATTAGAAGAGTCCCTAGAGATCATGTAATTAACTATTTCCTTTTCCCTGAAGTGGGGTCATCAATATTTATGCTGGATGCCTGCTGAACTTATTCTTAAGTGCCTTAAATAATGTGGAATGCACAGCCTCCTTATCTAGTCCTTGTGGGTTTTGTTAGAGTGTATTACTGTGTGTCCACAAGCCTTGCTGCATTTAAGTCCTTTGATTCTCCTGTCTCTGCAGACCGGCAGAAGACCTCTTCCTTTTTTTTTTTTTTTTTTTTTTTTTNTTTTAATTCAGAAATCCTTGCTAGTTTAGTCTTCCTTTGTGAGACCTGTTACTTAGATCTAGTTATTTCTTTTTGACTTTCTTCAGTTGTTTCCCCTTCTGCCTGTGATGCCATGTCCAAAGCTGTGCAACTTCACCTCTCTGGGTGATCGTGGTGTTGCAGATTTAAATAGTTCCAGAGGCATTTGGTTAATGAGGACAATTTCTGTATTATTTTACAGGCAGGTGTTCAGCTACAGGTTTTTAACAGTGAAAGGCTTTGTCAAGTTTCTTGACTCTTAATTTCAAGATTGTGGAGAGGACAAATACATTGATTTAAAATTCAGGGTAAAAATTGGCATTGGCTTAGAATTCACAGAACTGGGGCAACGCAGCCCCCAGTATCTGTCCAGTCTAGCTGAGGGACAAAGCTGGAAATGCGCTTTCTCCTATGTTTGCTTTTTGGCTCTACAGAAATTCAGGAGCTACTGCTGTCTATGCTAACAGAACCTCTCCTGCAGCTATGGGATATGGGAGTAGCAGTGCAAGCAAGCATGGGGCTCGTGGCCTGGGATGCAGGGTGGGTTCGGGTCAGTCCCATACACCAAACTGGGGCATGAACTCTGTGGTCGTTTATGGCAGTAAGATAATTGTAAGTCCTTTTGTCTGCATTTTCTTTCTGCCAACAAAATGAAAAAGAAATATCTGTCTCTTTCTCCTTTCATTCTCTTTTCCACCTCTGCCAGGTGGTTAAATTTTAATAGTATTGTGTGACTGCGTGATCTTCTAAGACTTCTGTTCCCCACCTACTAATTCCTCCCTGCAGCTGCTGTGTGGTAGCCTCACCATCCTTACTGCTTTATCCCTTTTGGAAGCAGTGCCAGGAAGCTGGTGTGCCTGATCTGTATTGTTGACATTACAGTATTTGCAAGATTTGTTTTAAGTATTCAAATGACTTCTCTTTGTACCTAAGGCACCTCCCTGAGTATAAAACGTAGTAGTAAGATGCTTAGTGGTGTGAAAAGCTGCATTTCGAGGGATCACAACTCGGAATTCAGCACATTAGCCTTGTTAATTTGCTAAGGGTTCATTAAAGAACATCACCTAATTGCAAAATAGGATAACCAGTTTTACTGAAGCATCTTCCCAGGAAAGTGAGAGACCAACGTCTGGAAATTTGGGTGCTTTCCTCAAGAGTTGTCTGCCAAATCTGGGGATGAATCCAGTGTCCTCAGATCAGCTCTGTTCACAAGGCATTGTACTCTACGAGGCTGTTTGAATGAGACTGGTGGAATTGGGATTTGGAGTTTGATCTCCTGACTCTTTGTCCTCTTCATTCTCATTTAGCTTACAGTCCCCTCCCTCCTCCAATAGTTTATGTGGTGTCTCTGAACTCTGTGTTGGAATCAGCCACAGAACACAGTTTGACAGGCCCCAGTACATTGTCTTTTTCAGAAGCTCTCTTTGTAGGACTTAACTGCTATTCTGAAATACACCCATCTTATCCAGCACAGCCCAGCAATGGCAGAATGATATCCAGACATAAGGAATTCTGGTTGCTCATTAAGAATTTGAACAAAAGTGGGGGAAGATAATATGTTACTGTTGCTGCCCTTAGGTGATGTGTGACTGGCAGACAGCAGCATTTATCTATGGTAAAGAATAGCACTTGGAGCTTTGACGTCTGTGCAAGCTGACTTCCGGTGTAGAAGCATCAACCCAACTTTGTTTCTGTGTCTTGCTGCTCTTTCTTGCACGTATGAAAATATATAATTCCTGCAGTTTATGATAAAATTCAGTTGGGTTTGCCCTGGTCTAGAGAAGTTATAGTAAGCACAGTATCCTTTTGGAATTGACATTTTTATTTTAGCTTAAAGATACAAAGCCATTAGCAAAAAGAGGACTAAGTTGGTGATGTCTTGTAAATTTGTTTAGGGATGCATATCACATGTTCCTCTGATGGTTCTACATCATTTTCTTTCAGTGATGGTGTGTGCAGATTCAGTATTCACTCAAAACTGGCTATTGGTGAATATTTCCCTAGTAAACTGGTTTGTTGTCATATTTGGAGCAAGCAGTTTCAGTCACATTGGGGAGTAAGGGAACACAAGCTGCAGGGATGACTGAAGTTTGGGCACTGCCACTGTAGTGGTAGGGAGGTGAAGTTCATGGTGTCACAGTCATGTTCATTTAATGGTGGATTAAATGGGACGATAACCCAGGTGCTGTCTCTTTTGCCCTTGTCACATCCTTCCTGCCCTATTGATGGCTGAATGTTACCTGTGAATCTGTGCTCCTTGTTTACCTTAATGTGCTGGACTATAAATTGGGTTGGTTTGAAACTGGATTTCTGTGCCATTCATTGACACTGTTGGAAGGGACAGGGCACCCTCCACAGGGGTGGGGCTGTCACCTGAGGGCAGTGACTATCTCAAATCATCCTGTTTAATTGCCTGGCGATGGGTTAACGCCCTAACCCTCCAGTATTTTTCCACCTTCTTTGGTATATTTTATTGTAGCAGCACTAGGCTCAGTTGTGTGTAAGCCCAGCTACTTTAAAGCAATTTCAGGAATCTCAGTGAGGCTTATTTTACAGCCTAGCCACAGTATTGAAATGTCTACTGTCAAAGTGAAATTTGCTGTAATGGAGAACATACCTTTGTGGATGTTGAGCACTCGAAAAGAAAGAGCAGGAAGCAGCTTTGTGCTTAGTGTTCACTTATTTCTACTTATATAGTGCTTGTGCATCATCTCCAGCTTACAGACATCCATTGCTAGATCAAAGCCCTTTGTTAACTTTGCTTATTTTTTGTAGCAGAGAAAGGTGGGAGATGTGGGAGAAAGAAAATGGGACAATTAAAGTAAATTGGGCTAGGCTGGACTGGGGACTCTATGGAGCATATGAATCCTATATGATTTGCAAAGAAATCTTGCACAGGTGACAATTTTTATTTCTTACTGAGTAAAAAAGCAGAGCAGAATTCATATAGAACTAGTGCTAGTATAAAGAATGTACATGTGTCTGTGCCTGTGTAAATTACCAATCCCCATGCTGATCTGAGGTTAAATATGGGATACATTGTACTGTGGATAATTTGCAGATGATGGAAGCGATGGAGATGCAGATGTCTGCTGCTACCAGGATGTGTGTTCATTTCAGCTCTAAGGGCTTTGGGGAGTTCTGCAGAGAATCAGTCCTGCAACTGCACGCAGTCATCTTCAGGCATTCTTGACCTGTCTACAAAAAGAAACAGGCTTTAAAGTTGGGATACTGAAAGCCAGTCTAACCCATGGGTAATTTTTCCAAGATGTGTGGTGGCTGGCAGATATGGGAACTAGCTCTGTAGTGCAAATAGGGGATTTGTGATAGAACATTTCAGTGTTGCCAGTTGGTCCTTACTGTTAGGCTAGGAGGAAACAAAGTACTGACTGAGAGAAAAGGAACATTCAGTGAACAAACTTTCTGAAAAAATTAAATAATTATGGGTGAGAAGTTCAGCAAACTGCACTGAAGCCATTGGCATTACTTTCAGGGACGGAACTGTTAGATGGAAGTTGGGGTTGAGTTGTAAAGTCTTTTATGTGTCACAGGTGATGCATTCCCTATGTTGAAATTGTCATTGTTTGTAAAACCTATAGTGGTGACATGTAAGAGGGTTGTCTCATCTCACAAATTAAACTTAAGCTATATGGGTTATCCTGACAAGAGTCTCTTGCAGGCCCTCCCTTGTGACATAGACCTAATGAGATGTTGAAGGTGCCTCCCTAAACAGGACTGGGTGTGACTGCTACAGGGATGAATTATTTAATAAGATGCATTGTTTGTAGTCAGCTTTAAATTGGTGATGTGTTATTCATTGTAACTATATGTGTCAGCTGTTGCTGCCATATGTACACATCTGGCAGACTAATTTATTGCTGAAACTCTCTGCGATGTAGATATTCTATATTGCACAAGATAGTTTTGAGGGAGAATGTCTTTCAGTAATAGGTTTTATCCTTCCGTTTTGTGAACCTTGACTCGTGCAGCAGTGCAATATGATTGCTACTGCCATAGCTGAAAGTTACAGTTATGTAGTTGCTAAAACTGTAAAAAACCTTTTTGTTCCATACTAAACTTGGATTTGTTTTTCAAAATTCTTTCGGATGATCAAAAATGTGTAAATCTCCATTCCAGCAAAGCATATATAGATTTATGGAGGAGTGGCTTTGGTTGAGTTTCAGGTAGGGTGAAGAAAGTGTAAGTACAATAATGCTGTACAAGAGGCACTGGTGAGTTTATTTCTCTGATGAGATTAGGTATTTTCTCAGCTGTCCTTTGACACTGGAGATGCCTGGAGCCTCTACATGTCACAGCTGTATCTAAAAACCTTTCCTCATCCTGAAGAAAAAATCAATGACGAGAGTTGGAATCAAGTTTGTAATTCATTTTTAGAGTGTTGTTGTTGCTGTCAACAATGCAAACCTGATGGACTGTTCAAAAGAGGCCTAGAGGTGCATCTAATAAGACACATGCGCATAATTTAGTGATTACATGATACTGAGATGCCTGATCTTGAAAGGGGAAATGTACCACTAAGAAACTCCCTTGCTCAGCGTATTTTTTAGCTAGAAATAGTTACAATCTGTTTTCATGCGAATCCAGGACTACTGTCTGTCAGTGTAATAATACTACCGGTGAGTCAGAAATATCATATCTGATTGTCTTGATCCTTGAAGGGTGTAATCCATTTTGTATTTTTAGGATTTATTTTAAATGATTTGACAGACAGAAGTCTGATACAATATGAATTTGTGTAGCTTTCTTATAAAGCCTACAGTTTGAGATGATGGTGTGGTGACATGATAGGATCCTCTTGATTTGCTTTGTGTGCATGTGGGAAAGATGGGGAATCCTGGGCTCTGGGTTCTCTAAAACAGTTTTGGCTTTTCTATTAAACAGCAGAGGTTGGGAGAATGAGTTTTGTGGTGTTTTGACCCCAAAGACCAGTGTACACTCTTCTGTGGGTGTACACTGAGTAGGGACGGGGGCTCTCAGCACACTTAACCATGTTCAAGCCCCTAGAAATCAGTGATTGAGGTCTTTTATCAGAACTGTCTTGCACTGACCCTTTAGGGTCCCTTTGACCCTGCTGGAGCTGTGCTGACTTTACTGCTCAAGTAGAAAGGAATTACTGGGATAGTGTCACAATATTGAGCTGAAGGTGCTTGTGCGAGATAATGACCACCTACATTCTGCCAGGAAAAGGTAAATTTGGGGAAAACAGCAGCAACCATGAGAGGTGCCCTTAGGCAGAAAGAAATGGAGGTCATTTTCTGGTAGAAACATCTGAGTGTCCTCAATTTCTTGACCTTCAGCACTGGGTATCTGGATGGTTAGCCTTGCTGGCCTGATCAGACTCAGCAGTACAAAATGCAGAGGCAGAGAAATAAATAGAACAGCAGTAAGAACTTTGGATGTCTCTCTTTGATTTGGAGAAAGAGGTGCTTATATGCACCTGTAGAATTCCAGAAGTTAGTAATTGTCAGTCAGAAGTCTGCAAGTGAGCCATGCCATGTAAAATCAGATTATTAGTGATATTCTGGGTTATATTTCATTATCAATGGGAAACATAACAAAAAGGCTGCTACAAAGTAATGGCTTTACCTTTGGCATAGAATCCCTCATCTTGTTAGCATTTTGATGTATTAGTATCTAGATATAGTAAAATTTAGTATTGCTAAATTATTTCCAAAGGAAAACGCTCAAAATGACCATTAATAACTTTCAGGTCTTTCTGTTAATGGGAATTTAAGACAATGGAAGCAAGAAGCTCCTAGAAGAGTCTTTCCCCATCCCCTGTTTTGACCAAGTAATGGTGGGACCTGAGGGAAAATTGAAGAAATTAGAGGAACTAATGAGGCCTATGAAAAGAGTAGCAGTTGTCTAACTAACAATATAGAGCAATCAGTTTTCTACCTATTTTTTATGTGATTATGGCCTATGGAAAGAAATTAAGATGTTGCAACCTACAGAAATTGTAGTTAAGAAAGGACAGTGCTTGTATACCTAACTTAATTTTATATTTTTTATATATTTATATATTTTAATTACTCAATTTGATTATTAAAACCAAATTATTCTGGGTTCAATAAGTAACAGGAATAGTAGTTTGGAGTTTCTCAGTTTACACAAGTGCATCCAATGAGCAATTTAAACATCTGTAAACCAGAACTTTGAAGAAGGTGATTTGCATTTTATTGTAAACTGAAATTAACAAATTATCCTCCTCAGCCATAATTCACTTCTTAGCTGTGCTAGTGAGGAAATGAACTACCATTTAAGTTGAATTTACCTTAAACCCAGTTTCATTTATTTTAGGTTAGTAACTACTCTTCAACACAAAAAGACTTTGCTTTTTTTTCCGGTTTTTCTCCCTGTAATACACAGGAGTTCAAGCTAAGCTGTAACAAAATGTAGCTTTAAGTAATTTCTTAGGTTTCAGAATCAGGAGTGGAGAGAATTTTATAAGAAAGTTTTCAGTGTCTTTAGCTGGTGAGGCAGTGTACCAGATGCCACGTGGAGCTCAGCCTTAAGGCTGGCACCAGTTTGGAACAGACCTGTGTAACCCCAAGATACATGTGCCTGCTATGCTGAAACGTCAAGAAAGGAGAAACATTGGTTTTTCTCTGAGACATTACTAAAGTCCATTTTTCCCAGCACCTCTGCACAGTTGTCATCTATTGCCCATGGGATCCTAGTATTAAAATGCCCTAATATCTAGTTGTAAAGAATCTGGAATTATACATACAAAAATAATGAAAAATAGATGTCTAAAAACACTTGTTGATTATTGTATTGCAGCTGAAAGATAGTACAGATTTATTAGCTGTGGCTTCCATTGGCATTGTCATTTGGCATGGCTAATTAGGGAGAGCCTGTGTAGGCATCAGAGACATAACTTGCCATGAAACTGTTAACTTTGGTCTTCACTGATGAGAAGGAAGCCCAGCAGTTGCCCAAGAGCTTGGGAGAATACCAAAACCTCAGTATTGCTCAAACTGTACAATGAAAAATGAGTTTTGACAAATCACAGCAGACATGCTGCATCTGCAAATGACACAGATCAGTGACGGTACTTTCTTGCACAGCTTGACTTTGTGTACAATTTTTTGTCTTGTGGCAAAAAAATATTATAATCTTTCTCAGAATAATCCATTTTAAGTAGCGATAAATAGAGTTTTTGCAAGGTTTGTATTGTCTTGCCAGTTGTGTTTGTGTTTGCAAGGTTTGTGTTGTCTTGTTTGTGTTGTGTTGTCTTGTCAGTTTCTCTCACTGTGAATGTGGAATTGTGACACTATACAGAAACAGTATGAAATAACTAATACAAAGTAAATTACCAATTTTGAGATTTAGTATCGTTAACACCATTATGTGGTGAATGTATTTATATTATCACCTTCTCACCCAACTTATTTTTACCTGCATTTTCTGAGCTGAAACTTACGTAATGAGATATTTAATAATATCTGTCTTCTTGGAGAAATTAGACAGCCAGGACTTAAGCAAACAACTGAAAAAGTTTCTAAAAATCATTTTTTATTTTCTTCATTCCACCACATACTTGCAAACCAGCATAATGTTAAGGTCATGTGACAAATAGCACTGAGAACATCTTTATTTTAGATAAGGAGTTAAAAGGAGGGAACCCTGCTTTCCTCTTAGAACCCAGAGTGAGCTGATGAAATACATTTGTGAACTAAGCATACCTATGATTATATCACAGGAAGGCAATGTCTGTGGTGTTCTACAGTGCATGTTATGGTGTCACCTTTACTTAAAGAAGAGCACACTGGGTCAGACCACAGCTCCATCTAGACCAAAGGCCCACTTGTCCAGATTTGACCTGTCTCTCCCTTTACAAAATCTCTGTTGGCAGTGTCCCAGCCTGTTACAGCTGCCTGGTTGCGCTGTACTTCTACATTTTTGTTAAAGCGTCGTCTACATTGCCTGGCATGGCTATCAGGTGGTTCAGACTATGAGTCTCTGTTTCTCCTCTGAAGCATTTGCCACTTGGGTGGCCGTGGGTGACAAGGCTGATGGGCAGTTATTCACCACAGGTACTGGATCAGCTGTTTCACCCTTCAGTTGTTTCAAAATTGAATGACTGCCATCTGTTTCCAGTGCTTTTTTACTGTCTATTTTGTCCATTTTGTAACCACTTCTTTTAACACTTCGGTTTGAGATGGGCACATGAGAGTTTCCCCTGAAGATAAATTTTAGTTTGGCAATGTCTTTCAACTCCTTGACACTGCACACAGGCAGAATGCTCCTGTTTTTTCTGCCATGGTCATAGTTCTGAGTATGAGTTTTATTTTATCTTCTAGTCCTGATAATTGATTAACTTCACAATGCCATTTTTCTCCTTAAATGAAAATGAATGAAAGTAATTGACTCTCAGTTATTGATGCCTTTTACAAGTTTCTGCTTAAATATTTGGTGGATGGTATTCATGATTTGGTATTTATATATATAAATGTAAAAGTTTTTGTGTTTTCTTCATTTGGACATTTAGTTTCTGTGAAGAATGCCTTCTTGCTGTTAATAACCTCCCACCTTTTTCCTTTCTTAAAATTTTCTTCATAAAAAAGCGTTTTTCTAAGTAGAAATGCATGTTGGATTATCAAAAAAAGTTTTGCCCTTTCCAGTACTTACAAAAGGAATTATGTGTAACTAATTGTAAATCAAATAGGGAAACTTATGCTGTGTACAAAACATTTTTCTGGATGAAGTGGATATGGGTGAGTGTCTGTCAGTGTTTGATTTAATAAGCAGAGAACATTTTATTTAATAGAGAACTGTATGCCCGAGTCTGTGTTGGTAATGCTGCAATATACTGTGTGTCACTTCAGAATGAACTGAGTATGCTCTGGGATGGTGTATAGAGTGTTGACAAAGACTGGATGTTGAAGGGACAGTCACAAAACCATTTTGTGCAGGTGTGTAGTACATGTTAGGGCAGAACAGCACTGCTTACCTCATGGCTTAGAGGAGCATTTCAAGCTGCCACTTGTTTTGGTGAGATTCTCCAGCTGGAAAGTATTGGTCACTGTCTGTGTTGTGGTCCCTACAGAGAGAAGCACTCAGGTGATTCCCTTAAATTATTTATCTAGAAGTTATGCAGCTGAAGTTATGTGAGATGACTCTCACACACAGGGGAAACACTGTAAGTAGTGAACTAGTTCCTCACCATTGTTCTGTTTGGCAAGTTGATAATGTAAAGAAAGAGGACTTGTCCAGATCACTTAATGCTGTGATTATATTGCTGAATACAACAGCTCCAAAGCATCTTCTCCACCCACTGGCCTTAAAACAAGCTTGCAGAAATTGTGTATTAACAAAAACCCTAAAAATTGGGGACCATGAAATAGTTTACCTGTTCATAGATTCCTGCATAACTCAATAGATTACTGGAGGTCGTATGTTGAAAACTACATGAAATCTCCAATTTTATGAATCCCATTTCTGTAGATGTTTCTTCTACTAAGTTTGTAGATGTTTCTAAGGGACCAAGTGACATTAAGGCACTGGCTTTGTTAGAAGGTTGCCTGGGAATGTGTGGTTTCTGTATCCTTAGCTGCCTTGTTTCTAAAGTGTAGGAATATTCGATATCACAGAAGTCCTGGTTCTGCTAGGTTAAAAAAATGTTTAATCTGCTTTATTTTTCCCATTCCAAATGGAGCTAATGAAACACATTTGCCTTTGTAAAGTGGCTTGATACCTGCAGAGAAAGGTCTGTGCAGCAGCTGAGGACTTCCATCCTTTTCCTAATAGCCTTTTAGACACCCAGGAGTGAGAACTGGAACTGAACATGTGCCCAGAAATGCATGGGCAATGCAAAACAAAGGGATTCAAATCAGCTGAATGGTTGTATTGGAGGGTGTATTTTATTAGATGTGAGTGGCCTGTTCATTATGTTGTGAAGTATTTAATTTTTATTAAAAAGAAACAAAAAGCTATTACCTAAAGTTTTAGTTTTAATAAATACTCTGCCCCCTGATCCCCCCATGAAATTAATGTGATGGAAGAAAAATAATGTGAAGTATAAGAAAATTATGAAAGTTCCCCAAAAGGAAGATGATTATTAATGAGGTTTTCTGTTTCCTTAATTCTGGATTTATTTTCTTCCCATCCTTCATTGTATTTGATAATACAGTGTTCCATACCTGGGGGGTTAGGCACTGCACAACAGAACTGCAATGGGTCTGACAGTGAGGCCCTATAGATCTGTGCTTTTAAATTAAAAGTTTTTTCTGTGTTTCCCGCCTCTTCATTCTGCTGTTGGAGGCTATCAGAGGTGCAGGTGAAGGATAAAAATGATTTTTGTAGGGGCACCACTGGAAAACTTTGCCTTTGTGAGGTTGCCTGTGCTAGGTGCCTGTTGTGTGCCACTGTGGTGATGCAGCCTGGAACTTTGGCTGTGTTATAGCAATGGGTTTTGGTTGCTCAGTAAACATTTGTAGCATTTGAGTAGATCACTGCGTTATCTGTTGAATTAATCTGTACCTGGCCACCCACACTTTTCACAGAGGGTGTCAGGAATTCTGCTGGGTGTGTTCAGCTGATGTCATGCTAATTAAATGGCCTGCTTGGTCTGCACTACTATAAAGCTGATTCTATAAATGCGGCTTTCTTAGAAACAATATTGGTAAAATTTTTTCTATAGGCTTTCACCATCTTGTTGTTAAATAAGAAATGATTTGAAGATCTATTTCTCCTCTCTGACCTTTTTGCTAGTGGTTCTCCATATGCATACACATACCCTCTCTTCTGACGTCCTCACAGGTAGCTCTTCCTGTTGGTTTATATTTTCAAAGCTTGTACCATGTCTATCCCTAAAAATGAATATGAAGATTTGCAATTCTGGTTTTATAATCTGTTAGCAAGCAAGAACTGCACAGACATGTCTGTACTGTCATGTTAACTCTGGACCTCATTTCATGAATCCAGGCATCCCAGTGGTGCTCACTGGTGCCCTTTTGGGAGAGGAAGCCATTAGTGTTTGATGTACATGGCGTGGGTGCAACTGGCCAAGCCACTTGTCCTTTTGAATGGTGCCTGAACTTGACCCCCTGATTATACCTTATAAACACAGTTAAGTAAAGCAAATTCCAGAGAATTCTTGTCATTTCATGTTGAAGGGGATGGAGTTAACATGCTGGGGGAGAAGATCACAAGAAGTGCAGAATTAAATTATGATCTGAACAGTGATGTTTATTAGGTTTTTGGAAGAAGTAGGACAGACAAAATGAGACAGGAGGGATCCTGCTCAGAAGGAAGACATCATGGTTTCTACCTGAAATTTAAAAAAAAAAAAAAAAAGTATTGTAGGTCATAAGTGTTTCATCAGAATAAAGTCTTCCAGACAAGATGGTCTTTGCCAACTGAAGCTTTTCTGAAGTGGAAGCAGGAAGCTATTAAATGTAATGTGGAACATGTGTCTCAAAGCATCCCTAAATTGCCTGGCAGAGGTAATCAAGGTAATTAATCTCTGCTATGATATTAGTATATATCATTCTTTTTGGTTTTCTAAGCTGAAAAGATGTTTACTGTTGTTGGATAGACAGTAATGAAAATACCAAAATACTTAACAAGATAATCTGTTTAAAGTTGTGTCTTTGCAATTATCTCCCTAGTCTATCTTTTTTTAAAAATATAGTTTACAAGAGGAAAATATAGGATTTAGCAAATCCTAGAATTACAAGTCAGTACCTTGATGATCACTATGTGATATCCAGCTTTTGCTTCAGTTTTTTCAGAATAAGAAGAAAAACGTTATGATGTATATGTGGGAGAGAGGATAAGGAGTCGTGGAAGTAATTTGCTGTTGAATTCATGGGGGAAAGAACATCCCATTGCTTGTTGCTGGAGAGCTTTCCAGAAGAATAAATGTCAATACTGTGTGCCTAGCAAGATACCCAGCATTCATGTTCTCTGTAATTTAGGAAAAGTTACAGACATAAAGACCAGATTGGTCAAAGTACATTTATTGTTCTGGGCTTGCAATGGAAGACAAAGAGTTGTTACAGTGCAACCCCACACCCGAGCAAGATGTTTCCCTTTAAGGGAAGGGGTTTCAGTTTCACCTCAGGACATTTAAGGGAGAAGCACCAGAATCTTCTGCTCTTCTCTCATTGTAATTGGCGCAGTGCCAGGACAAAGGCACCTGCTGGTCTCTGTAGCTGTTCCTCAGAAATGCAGCTCTTTTCTATTGGGTGGTTTGCCAAAAGCCCTCCTAAACATAAAGTACTTAAGAAGGAGCACAGAGGTGCTGAGGGCTTTTTGGGGTGCCTTAGCAAGGTGTAAAGGGCTTCCCTACATCTGTACATGGCTTTAGCTTTTGTTTTGTATCATTTGTTATTTTCTCTTTAATTAAAACCTTCTGCTTTTCAAACCACATGCGATGAGCTGTCTCACAATGATTTTAAAGCCATTTCTGAGAAGTTGCTGGTCAACCCTCAGAACCTGATACACCTTCATGGGGCTTATAACACACTGGCCACCATGCAGCCTGTATCAAAGAGTAGTATTTAAATTAGAGTGTTTGATCCAGATGCTCTCTGCCTAGATGTTCCCCATTATATGTCTGGTCTGCTCTTAATCCATTAGATTGACATTATTAGAATTTCTCAAATTAGTAAATTAAGTGGGAGGACCACTAAGTAATGAAGTGGTCAGCTTCATTTCTAGACGGCCTTTTATTTTGTATTCTTTGTTATGGGGTGTAGGTAGTTGAGGTGAGGGAACTGGCGCAATGACATGCAAACAGGAATTAAATCAAACCAGAAGCTTTCAAAGAGGAAGAGAAAGGGAGGAGATTACAAAAATGCATGTAACATATTTCAAGGTATCCACATGGTAGATATGAATTGGTTTAAACAGTAACAGTGACCCTGCATGCCTTCCAACACCAATTACTTTAGCTTGCAGTGTTCTTCCTGGGGATTCTTTGTGAGATGCTGCTTCAAAATGCAAAAATGTAAACGAAGAAGAGGATGGGGTGGAAGGTAGAAAGAAGCAAGGCTATACTGTTAATTAGTATGAGAGCTACTCTGACCTTCATTATCTGCATCTATTTTCATTTCTACAAAGTTACAGCTTAGATGTAGAAGAACAATTGAAAAGAAAGTAGACCTGTGCATGAGAACAAATTGCTTCAATTAAAGGTTACAGTGGTTGGCATGAGCTGGTTGCTTTCTGTGGTTTTCCAGAGTGGACTCAGCTGAGCTGCTTGTTAAAGGAATCAGATTGGCACAAGATTTTGCCACTGGGTATAGATCAAGATTTACTTTCACAACTGTCTGCAGTGGGATTTTTGTCCAAAGACATACAGCTTGCAAACTACCTTGTAGCAGTTTAACATGCTTGCTTAGTGGTGTCTTTAACACATTTCAATGTATTTTCTCATTACTTTGCTTTTCCTTGGGATCTTGTATTGTACTGTGGGGTTTTTGTTCTTCAAAGAGTTAAACATTAGCATTTTTTATTCTGAGTAAGTGTATTGTTCTTCTTTCTATTCAGCTGATTTTCATAGAATATTCATCTATCAGAGGTAACAATTTAGCCGAACTAGTAGAAAACTCTTTTTGATGTAGAAATGTCAGATTTTAAATTCTGGTGTCTGTTTCAAAAGGTGATCAATCAGCCATTAAAGTGATAGTCAGCCACTGATTTTTGGGCATAATATGAAGCATAATACCCTAATTAGAAGGAGTGGTACTGCGCTGCTTCCTACATATCTGTAGCAGAGAAATCTCCTTATGAAACTAGAATCCTTTCTTTCTGTTTCATTCGTTTACTCCAAATTATAAGTAAGGAATTTTCTTGTATCAGTTTCAACAAGTGTGATAGTATATTTTTGTCCTTCAGTTTAAAACCTCAATTTAATAATATATTAATCAGATGCAACTAAACTTAGTTGGTGAAATCATCTTAGCTGCTAGAAGTTAAGCTTCAGTCAAATGTGTGTTGTCAGACAGTATAAAAGTGAATTTATCAGGCTGAATCAAAAGGAGAATAAAGTAATTTCTATTAAAACAGAAGGAAACCCACAAAAAATACCAATGTTTGTGTTCTTAAAACTGACATGGATTTCATGCTCTAGATAGCATTTACACTTTTTTATTTCTTCTGTGAGTAGAGCTCTTACTTGAAAACTTCCAGTCTGTTTTTCAACTTTTCAACTAAGGTACCTTGTCTTTTTTATTCTATTCAAATAGCTATCCTTCTGATAGATGCTTTGCCATATCCAGTAAATAAAATAAATAGTCCACAGGTGTCTTTCAGCTGATCCAGGACCTCTTCCTGGGATTTCTTCTCAGCTCTACATATAGCTGGGAAGTTTTACACTATAACAAAAATATTTTCCAACTAGAAGAAGAATTAAAATGGGTCAATCTGTAATTTTCTACTTGCTGCCCATTCACTTCCTTTCTGAAAGAAATGCCTCTGTTTGTGTGTCCCTGGTTATCAAGTACCAAATCATCACTGGGCAGATTTGGAATGTGGACAGAACATCAGAATTGGTGGTGGCACCATTCTGTAAGAAGGGTCAGTGGTTGGAATCTAGGAAGTCTCTCTTACAAATCTGATGGTGGCCTGATTACTTTAAGGAAGTGAGATGAAAAACAGTTGCTAGTTCTCATCTTTCTTGTGAGGATATTGGTTTTTATGGCAGATGAATAGAATTTCTTCAAGAAGTACTAGGGTAGTGTAGGTCATGGCACTGAGCATTGCCTGAAAGCTGATACCAGTAATTCTCAGTGAAGGTCTGAAGTAGTGACCACTTGAAATAATCAGTTTTCTTGCTTACTTTCCTTGAAGTAAACAATTTTCCTTTTGTCTTGCTTGCTGAAGGCAGAGATAACTGATAATGAAGTGGTTCGAACTAGCACAGGTCTGTTAATGAATGAAAAACAACTGGAATGGATGCTTGCTCAGGCATGATAACTCAGGGAAGAGCAATTATAGAACACTGGACAGTTTTGAGGGTAAGATATCTACTGTGCTTTGTCTCTACCAGGGACAGTCTCATGTTTCCATGGCTACTTTGTGTAGTTGAGGTAATGGGGCTTGTCTCTGGCCCAGTCTTCTGTGGCAATTGCCTGCAGGATGTAATAGTTCCCTGAGTCAGAGACCATCCAAGCATGTTACTGTTCCAACAGTCTCAGGCTGTGTTTGATTGTTCCTCCCTCATCATTGTGGGTGGGGTGTTTGATGAAGAGAGCACCAGGCTCTGTCTCACTCTCTAGGTTCTTCCCTCTGCCTTAGGATGCTCAGAGAGACAGACTTGCTTCATGCCTTCCTCTTTCTGATGTACCTGATGTAGATTTAAGGGTATTCGGTAAGGGCAAAATTTCACCTACTAGGAATTGCAGCTGGAGAAGTCCTCTTCAAAGGCAGTGACAAAGTTCTGATTTTTTTTAAGATGTATATGATCGGATGAAGGATTTCTCCTAGCTACAGATTTCCTGATCTTTCTGAAATTAAATTAGTATTTAGTCATTAATTATAATGTGAGATCGGCCAGTGTGAAGTCTGAGAACATTCTTCCACATCCTTTTTAGTTATTCAGGTCTGTTGCAAATCCTGCCCTTCGTGGCATGGCGTGACTGACACTCCAGTATATTTTTATAGCCAGCACTGACCCCGTGCCTTTCACTAATGCTAACAGTCTGAAACTTTCTGCTTGATTAAGTCTTTGAGCCAACTCTGAGACATGTGTTTGGAATAACTTGAACGGGTTCTCAAAATGCTGTTAAGCAATATCTTTATGGGCTTTGCATATCAACATCTCCATTAACTTCCTCAGTTCATTGCACTCTGCTTGCGAGTGAGTTAGCAGTGTTTGAAAAGAAGCTACACCCTTCATGAATTCTTCTAGAGAAAATGTTACAAAATGTTTTGTAGCAGAATTTCTTCTTAGACAGAATCCGTAGAGAGCTTTGAGACTTCAATAAATAAATACTCCATGACAGTTACTTAATTCTAAAATAGGAAACAACAAATCTGTGGAGAAGAGGATCACCCAAACTGTAAAATACTTGACAGTAGTATTCAATGGGATTTTACGAGTTTTAAGAAATTTCAATTGGTATTTGTTGGAATGTTTGGATATTGTGCTGTAGTTTATTAAAGAGAGTAGAGGACAGGATTTTTCAAGCTGGTTACTTGTATCAGTATGTAATTGTATGAATCAGCTATTGATAATTTCTGCTTTGATCTTACACATGATGATGGATGTCCTTTAAAAAACAACATTACTTCAGTCAGAGTAATGGAGCACTGAGTAGTCTGAAATCTGCAAGTGGCTTTGTTGACTGTTATTTCAGTCCTAGGGCACAGAGTGCTTTAAATGGGTGGGCAGTGATGGGGTTTGCTTGGAACTAGGATATCTCTGTGGGAAAAGGGAGCAAGGGATTCAGGCAGATGTAATATTTGCACATTCTTGCAGTAACTGAAAATGTAACTCTCCTTTTTAATGAACAGGGAAGGTCTGTCATTTTGTTTTCCTTGCCAAGTGGGAAGCTCTCAATGCCCCAATAGTGTTGCAGTTGTCAACTTTTTCTTTAAAATATTTGTACTAAGTTTGTTTCTAAAACAGAATAGATGTTACTATGAACATCCCATTTGTAGATGTCTGGGTTTGTTTACTGATGAACTTGTGATTGATTGATCAGATTAAATCTAGCAAGTACTGACTAATCCTGCAGAGAAATGATGGAAGAGTCAATAAAAGGATGAGCTCTTTAAGTTTGGGTTGAGTCCTTGTCAGTTTGTCCTGCTGGATTTTTTTTCATAGCTGTGTTCAGCAGGGATTAGTATTCATCAGTACCTGTCACTGCATTCCCTGCTCCTGTCAGCTTCCCCTCTACACAGGTCTTGTGTGGTGTGTTTAGAGCCTCTTTTCATGTTCAGGTAATCTCCAGGGCTGTGGCATCTCCTGATGCTTTGATCAGCACTTACATGTGTAGTAATTTACCTCAGCATTGATAAATCTTTTGCTTACCAGTCAAGGGCAGAGTAAAAAGACAAAAAAACCTAGACCGCAACTTGAAAAACATGCTTCCAAAGCTGCTTAGCAATCAGTTGTTTAAATCAAGTAATGCTCGTGTCCCTCCCCAACTCCTCAAAAACCAAGCCTGCAAATGAAACCCAGCCAGACACCCCCCACTCCCTCCCCTTCCCCTGCCAAGGTAACCAGAGTAGATGAATTTCTCCAAATGGCATTGCAGAACATGAAAAACAAAGATAAATTGTAATGGTCCTGGAATCATGACTAAAATGATAGATGTGGGGCTTTCAGGGCCTCAGCTGCTCTGTGTTGAGTGTCAGGGCCTGAAAAGGTTCTCCGTGGCTTTTATATGTTTTCTATCAACGATGAAACAATCAAGCAGTAGATATCTGAAAGAAGATTTCTGTTCGTGGATAGTTGAAGTCACTATTCATTAGTACTGTGATTAAATAGTGATCAGACTGCTTTATATCTAGAATGTGCTTCGTATTTGTTACAGTGATTCATTCTTGATTTCATATTGGCTGTCTGGTGTAATACATGTTCTATAGAGTCCCTGTAGTGTTGGCAGTTTTCAGAGATTTGGGTAAGAAAGACCTAATTGATACATTCTTGCATCCTCTCTACTGATACTTTTTTGTTACTTGTGGTGCCTGTTCTGTGCTGTTCTCTGCACTTTGAAGAACTAATGCATAGGGAGAGATGATTTATTCTGTGCCAGGAAGCATAAGCCCTTTGAAGAATCTATTCAGTTGCACAGTTGTTCAAAATGACCAGTGTTTGAAAGCTCATCTTTTTCTGATCAAATAAATTCTGTGTAATATGGCAAAATATTTCATTAATATGAGTTGCTTTTCTGATTCTCATTACTTTCTTTGGGCTGTTGGGCAGCAGTGCCACTTTGGTTTCAAAAGCTTCTTGCTTCTTACTTTGTTGCAGAGAAACTCAGGTAACCATTAAACATTGAGGGCTGTGCTACTGTAGTTGCTGGAGTTCATCTGAGCCACAGAGCCAAAGGTATTAATTCATAAGTAGCTCCTTTTGTCACCTGATTACAAAAGTTAATATATCAAACCTTGTCCATTTCTCACTATAAATCTAACAGTACAGGGAAAGATGGAGAGCTGAAAACACACACACACACTTGGTGTTGGAACTCAGCTGAACCTTCCCTATAAGACCATTTCTCCAGCCAAATTTTTGTAGGGCTTGCAGTGCCACGTGGGGGTGTGACTCAGAGGATGACAGAAGCCTTCAACAGAACAGATGCTCTACTTCTGAGACCCTCTTCTTGTTTTGTGGCCACTACGTCAAGAAAAGAAGTGAAAATAAATGAAAGGAAATAAAATAAATTCTGTAAATCTCATACTTTAAAAATATTAAGGATTCAATTAATGGGTTTTCTTTTATTTTTTGCATTTCTGGAGGGGGGCTTAGCTCACTGTCTTGCACAGTCCTCACCTTTGTGATTTGAAAGGTAATAGAAGGATTTGTAATATCCCATTAGTTTGATCACAACTCCTGCTCATGACATTTTATAATGAATATAGCTTCTAAATAATATTTTGAAGGTATAAGGTTGTACAGAGATAATTACACAGCTGAAATGCATTGGCACAAGGCCAAAGGTTAAGCACTTTTCACCATCCCTCCTAAATTGAATAACTTCACTTTATGAAGTGTATCATCAGATATTGTTTTCATTACTCTCGGAGGGCAAATTAAGGTTAATAGAAATCCATTCAAGATTACCCATATATGTGAATATTTGTATTTTTATATCTTTTCTTTGTCAATTACATTTCTCACGGTGTTTATGTGAATACAAGTATGTAGGTCAAAGCTTCAGCTCACGTTTCTACAATTTTGAACTGTTTTACCTCTCTTAGACAGATTGCCTCTGAACTGGATTGTGAGACCCTGCAGGATTTTTCAAACTGAGCAAAACTAAGCAAACTCCTTGCACTAAGTTGTGGTTTCTCATGTGCCTTGAATCCCACCATCCTGGGTTTCACTTGACCCACATAGAAGCCATTTGACCCATCTGTTTCAGTCCTCAAACCCAATATTTGTATATCCTTGTCTTTAAATTTTATGTTAAATGACATATTCTTCATACAAGGCAACCCAATATTTTGTGAACTCTTCAGCAATCTGAGAAACCCCTAGGTAGAGGTGAGGGGGGGAAATGTAATTTTTCCATTTCCTGTGATAAATTAGTTGTATCTATAATCTGAAAGAGCGCACACACGCACTGCAGTCACCTCTTCTCATCCTCTGCTTTTACAACATTATTGTCTCACTACAGGTGTCCTCCTTTCTTTCTGCTGTTGCATGCCCTTCCCCTCTTCCTACTTCCCAAGAAAGACGTTGTCTTCTCCCTTGATAACACAGCTGCTTCCGCCTCATAGCATAAGAAAGAACAATATAAGAAATGGCCTAGTGTAGAGGAATATTTACCCAGGATAATCTTTCAGCCTCTGTGAGGTTCAGGGGCTGTGTTTTTCCAGAGATAGTGTCTTTAGCACTTGGTGGACTTTTTTGGTCTATGAATTTGAATTTGTAAAAATCTGTGTACTGTCTTAGCACAAAGAATAGCTTTGGCGCAGAGTTATCCTACTAGTAACATTTTGGTATAATTTTTAAAAGAAAGGTGTTTTTTTCCACCCCCAAAAATTAAAATAAGAAATTAGTAAATTGCTTTTGTTAACATTAAATAAAAACATTTGTCATGAACTAGTTAACATTCTCAGTCTATTACAATGCAGTATTGAAGGACAAAACATTAGAAAAACAAAAGAGAAATGATGACTGGGAGTGATTGGAGTAAAAAACATAAAGTTGCCATTTATAAATCTATGCAACTTCCTAGGCAGTTGTTTGTTTTAGGATTTTTTTTTTATTTGTTGAATGAAACGGTTTCTGAACAACTTTTCTCTACAGGTTATTGACATGCCAGAACACAATCCTGGAGATATGGGGGGAACAATGAGACTGGGGAAGAGGAGGACTGTATTTAAAACTGAAAATTCTGTTTTAAGTGAGTTATTTTTCTGCTCTTATGACTTTGCCTTTTGGATAGGAGCTTTTTAACATGGAAAATCAAAAATGCCATAATCTTAAGCAAACAGTTAGGTGGCAGCTTGCCTGAGCTTATTTACTCCAGTCCTGTTATTTACATTTACTGAGAATTGGAGTGTAAAAAAAAATGAGAGACATCCATAACTCCCAGTGAAACTGTCACTGAGGGTCCAATGCTTTTTAAAAAACAATGGGTAAAATGTTGAGAAAACTGAAATTCATTTTATGGCAGTTTAATTTATTTATGTTCTTGGGAAGGTCGGAGTGTTTTCTTCCTATTTTCTTGCCTGGCCCTGGAAACAGTCTTGTTTTGGGAAAGCAAAGTATCTGTTGCAGAAAAGGAAAATTATTTGCTGTAACAGGATGTTTTGTATAACAAAATAAACGCCACCAGAATATAGAAAAAAAAAATTAACTTTTCGATGTGTATTTTAAAATTGAAGTAATACTTGTCTCCTATTAATCAGCCCATTTTACAGTAGTAATATAGATGATGCTGCAAAGGTGTAAATAGTAGTTTCTTGAGTAGATCTCTGTGTGTTTCTTATATTGCCCTGCCGCTGATACTGATCTGAAGTATTCTCTGTTAAACTATGTTAAACTTAAGGAATGCATCCTTCTGAGTATTTAAAAATGACATCTACTTCAGCAGGAGACCAAAGTGTAGTACATATGCACATTTAATGAAAAATCTGCAATTCTAGAGATGCCCGTACTAGTGATCTAACTAGCCTGGGGGATACTTTGCCTACGTGTGAGACAGATATGCATATCACAATGTGCAAGTTCGACCTAAACACTTCTTGGAAAAGTTAATAAAAATTAACATGTGTTGTAACTCTTGACCAATATTAAGAGTTCTTAAGATCTGTTTAGATCTTCAGAAAGAATCATAAAAAGCTATGGTTGTTTAATCAGGAAGTCTGATTTGTTTTTCTTATGCTTTACAACTTGGATGGAAATAATAGTTTTGCAAAGGTAGTCCCTTCAAATTAAGACATACATCAGTTTTTGTAAAATGGCAGTACTATTATTCTACAATTTTTGAAGATATTCTTGGCAGTTTATTTCATGTACCAACCCCCTAGCAAGACAGTAATTCTCATAACCTTAGTGTAAACTGAGAGCAAAGTTTGAGCCATGATTCTAAGTAAGAGATATGATTAAAATCTGGTTTACTACATACCTCTAACTAGCTCCTTGTTGCTGTGAAATGTGGAGTGTTCAAGATGACGCACAGAAGACTGCAAGAGTCATTTGAGTAATGAGATCAGGAAAACAGAAAAGCAATATTCTCTGTTTGTTCTTCAGAGGTACTATGCCAGGTGCCATGCATAATCTATTAAAATGGAACAGATGCTACTAAAAGGCTTCCTTGCCTGCATCTTTTGTGTGCAACTGTTGTAAAACCCTGAAGGGATTTTACGTTGCTGATTCACTCAGACTTTTTTTTTTTTGAGCTTTACAATTTAAATTAGTTAAAGTGTGTTTGGATTCTAGTCTGCCTAAGCTATTTTTAGTCAAGGAATGTTGAATATGACTCCTGAATAAACTCAGGTAACAGTAAATTAAAAAAAACTAGTCATCACTCAGGAAGAACAAAAAAACTTAGTGAGATGAATAATGTCTTGTTATGTTTAATGTGTGTTAAATGTGACTTTCTTGAGGTTTAAATTACAAGGAGTAATTATAGCAACTATTAAAGCAACACATTGGCGTTAATTTCTCTTTTGTTGTATATTCAGGGAAGCTTTATGGTGATGAAATGTTTGTAGAGGAGCGACACAGGCATCGATATGAGGTAAGCACTGTCCTTTGTATGGGTCCACTCCTCTGTGTGCAAACATCTGAGATGAAATGCCTGAATACTTTCAAAATATTGTCATTCAAGAAGACACACACGAGGTGGACTCCTGGAGTTATCTCTGAGGTAGTTCAAAAGGGATTTAGTGTCTCTAAAGGGGCCTGAACTATCATATATGTGCATGTAGTAACTGATTCAGACAATAGTAACTTTCCTTAAAAGGGAGGAGAACGTGATAGTGGTAAACCTGCTCAAAGTTTGGATATTAACTGAGGGGTTAAAACATCATCAAGGAAATGAGACAGCTCACTGCAGAGCTCCTCAGTTTGAAGGAAGAGCTGCAACACAGCTTTAGTCATAACCACTGAAATGCAGTGTTCAAAGGGGAGATCAGTGGGCCATTAAAAAGGGAGGAATTCAGGCTGCTTGGATTCAGGAGGGCAGAAAGCAAGAGGGACCCTGGCTTTAATTTTTGAATGTTGCATAGTAACTTTTAAAATGACTGATCAATCTCTTTATTTAATAAACATGTCCACTTTTACAAATTTATGCCAGAGTTGTTAAAACAAGAAAGCAAATGTTCCCAACCCTTACCCAATTCTCTTCATTTTTGTATGCATGTAAAAACCATTACAATTAACTGTGCTACTGTTTGTTAAGTTGAAAAATAAACAGAACTACAATAATTACTGCTTTCAATGTTTCAGGTGAACCCAGAATTGACTCACTGCTTTGAAGAGAAAGGTTTGAAATTTGTTGGCCATGATACAGAAGGGAGCAGGATGGAAATTATTGAACTGGAGAGTGAGTGTCTTACCTGTTTGTAGTACTTATTGCATCTATTAAAACTGTATAAAGTATAGATTGTTGAACGACATTTAGGCACAATATTTAGCTGCCATAAGAGCCAAGATCATTCTGGGGGATACTGTTAACCCCACCTGTGTATTACAATGGGTGAAAATTGACAGTATTGTAGCATTGTGTGGCTACAGTGAACATCGATCCAGGGAGGTACAGGCGCTGGCAGGGAAACAGACCAAACAAGTCTCTGTTTTGTCAAGCACCAGAGTCCATTTTATTTCCTCCCCGCCCTGAGCCGGGGAGGGAGGAGAAGGCAAAAAGAGAGAGGGCAAGAGGCCTGCAGGGGCAAGGTGGTAGGGTTTTATCCGATATTCCAGGGGAGGAGTCTAGGGTTTGGGTCAAGGGCGGAGATAAGGAGGGTAAGGTCAGATTTCAGCTACTTCGAAATGGGAGGATTCCACACAGTATGTTAGGAAAAGTCTTGTACTTTGCAAAGACTGTGCATGTATTTGATTATGTGGGACAAATATGCTCCTTTTCCAAAAGTTCCTAAATCTAACTCAGGGGGATTTGGCTGTGTAGAATCATCGAGTGATTTGGGAGGTCATATAGTCCAACCTTCTGCTTCAGCACAGGGCTATTTCAAATATAGGTCAGGCTCTCCAGAGCTGTATCAATCAAGTTTTGATTGATACAAGTATGCTGTTGATTGGACTTCAAACCGCTCACCACTGTTCTTTGAACCCAGAAGTCTGGCCATTTTTTTAACATACTTTGTGTTCTACCCATAACTTAAAGGGTAGGAAACCATATGAAAAGCTTTGCTAAAGTCAGAATTAAGGAAAGCCAGTGCTCTCCCTGCATCCAAAGACAGATTCTTCTCAGGCTTGTTGTACCAGTCTTCCTGACCTTCATGTTCTGAAGGTCAGGAATGTTCTGTGGTTCCTCGGATCCTTCTTTTTGTCTTGAAGAAGGGCATGGTGACTGCCTTTTTCTAGTCATCAGGGAACTCTGGCCTTTCATGTACCAGTTTTGCAGTGACATTGCCCTGCTCCCTAAGCACCCTCAAATATTCTTGGTCAGGTCCCAATGTTAATTTTGCTTGAGTATATGAAATGTGTATACATCCAGTATAGCCAAAGTATATGACATTACTGGAGTATATTACCCACAGAATCTGTGAAGTCTTCATCCTTGCAGCAGAGGCGTTCAAAACTTGACTAGACAAAGCTGTCAGCAATGTGATTTAAATTGGGTTTGTCCCTGCTTTGAGCATATTGTTCTGAATAGACATGCATAAATATATACTGGAAACCAAAATACTATGAAAATGATAAATGTAAACTTTGTGACTTTTCCAATTGTGCCCCTCTCCCCCACATTTACATGTCAGTTGCAGGTTTATTCTTCAGTTTTTATGACTCATAGGATGATTTTTCCTTAGTTTGCCCTACTAACCTTCTGCCTCTGTTGTCAGTTGCTTTTTGTGGAAAGAAGTTTTTTGCTGCCTCACCCTTAAATTCACATGTGCTGCTCTGGCTTCTGGACACTAGTCTGAAGTCTTCATAAAGTTTTTTTCCTAAAAATTTTTCTAGTATCTTCTTCCTACATTGTGTAATTTTCTTTGATGTCTATCTTGTAGATCACCCATATTTTGTGGGAGTTCAGTTCCACCCAGAATTTTCCTCAAGACCTATGAAACCTTCACCTCCATACCTTGGACTGTTGCTAGCAGCAACTGGGACACTGAATGCATACCTGCAGCGTGGATGTAAATTGTCTCCGAGGTAATCTTTCTTTGTTGCTTGCCTGCAGTTTGACAGTCACATTTTGGAAGGGACTATCCCATCCTTCAATTCAGAAGCCCAGACGAGGAAAAAGAGTTCTTCATGTATTGATTTACTTGTGTCTGTGTGTGCCTGTCATAACCTGTAAGCAGGAAGCACAATTCCTCACTTCTTCCTTTTCGGAGGCTGTTAGGGCTAAAGCCAGAACTCCACACTGCAATCAGAAAAAAGGTAAAAAATTTAATAAATTCAAATGAAGATAATGGCCTCCTGTGTTAACTTCCACTGACAGTAGCTTCATAGGGAATGAGATTTGTTAGAGCATCAAGCAACAAAGTGAAATTCATACTTAGTTGTACTTGAAAGATGGTAGCAACAACAAAGAAAACACTGATTTTATTTTGCAGTAGCTAAATAATAAATACTATCTTTCAGAGACAGGCCTGAAATAAAACAGTTGGGCTACCTTTAGACTTAAAGAAGGATTTGGATCTAAGTCAGGACTGGATGGTTCAGCCAAAACTCTGTCCTTGGTCTCCTGGACACAGAGGCTTTGGTTTATTGAATGTACCAATGATTTTTTAGCCAGGGTTAACTAATTCTTGTTTACTTCAATGATATTAATAACAGTTAAAATTTCATTATAATAGCAATAATAAAGAAGTCAGAGGGAAGCCTTGGGTGCAATAACCAAAAAAAAAAAAAAAGACTGAGTAGTATCATTGAACAGATCCAACTCTGGCATGTTGGCTTTTCCTGTAATCAAGACACCAAACTTATTAATTTTGTGGGTTGAACTTTTTTTTCCTGAATCTTGTGTTCTATTAGAATAAGGTCTGTTTGTTAAGAGAGAAATAGAAATTTTATTCAAGTTTGAGTAATAATGGGAAAACAGCCAGGCCAAACCAGACAAATTTGTTTTGGTTCCCTACTCCTTTATGGGTATCAGTTTTTATTCACTCTGTTGGGTTGTGCAATGATGTATGTACAAAGAGAATGAATTTCTGATCTACACACTACAGTTTGATTGAAACACTCCTATTACCTTAGCCTGTTATTGTTAGAAGTGGTCATAACATTAGCTACCTTTTAAAAGGTGTGCTGGTACAATACACAGATCTAATTTTTGGTGCTTGGCAAGGCAGAGTCTTCCATCACAGTGATCTTCAGTCCTGTCCTCTTGGTGGGCACTCTGACTCACAGGCCCCAGTATCCTTTCTTACACTGCTTTGTCCCGTAAATAACCCTATTTATTTCTGAGTTAAACAAAAATTACTTTTCTTTAAATAAGTGATCTGCATGTGTCCTGCTAATTTACATCCCTTAGCATTATAACAACTATGCTATCTAACCATGACCTAAAGCTTCAGCCATTACTGAATTTGCCCCACTTAGACTTACTTGAATTAATCATTCAAAATGTGTACCCAACTCTTTTTCTTCGTGTTCATAGAATAAGCTCCTACCAAATCTTAAACATTTAGCAAAGACAAAAATCCACACCCCATAACTTAATATATAAAATTGCAGATTTGCTGTTTACCTAGTTACACAGCAGTCAAACAATACCCCTATGTCTTGAGAAAGAGCACTGAAATAGAAAGGCATTTTGAGACTGAAAGAAGATTTTGTACAGAAGAATGTTCAGGAGGGAATTGCAGTGTTAATTACAACACATGCACTCATATTAACATACCCACCTGCTGAGTGGAAAGATTTCAAGTGTAAACCTTTAAGCCCCAGAATGCTGGTGATTTCGTTAAGTTGTAAAGCTAAGGCATATCCAAGCAAGGCTGAAAGAAATCTGAGGAGAGGATTTTCTGCACACCTCATCCACACGAGTTGTAGTCGTGCTGTTGACTAGAGCAAAGTAAGCTGCAAGAGAGTTTGTGGAGACCAGCAGGCTGAGCAGATTACCTATGCAAGGCTACCATAAACACTAAAAGGAGAGCGCATGATGAAGGCCTGAGACAAAAGGAAATATGTATTTCAGCGTGAGAGTCTTAACAGGAAACTATTGCTCCAGAACATTTAACAGCCCCATAATTAGGGTGCAATTTTGAATATTTGACACCTGGACAGAAGCCCTAGCTTGTAAGCAAAGCTAATAATAAATTAAAGGGTGCATTACAACTTCCGGGAGAGTGTCCTAAATAAATGAAAGTGAATAAGCTGTCTCTTAAATTTTTGTGAGGCCTAGTCTGGTACAGACGTAGGCCCACATAGGCATGAGCACACTGAGTTTGAGACTGGAATGCATCCTGTAGGGCAAATTTAGTTCCTAGAAACTTAGGTGTATACACCAAGAAACAGTCAAGAACTGACCAAAGGATCAGAGTAACTCAGTGATTAATTGTTATTTTTATACCTGAAGTAGTAGTTGGGCACCCTAGCTGCCTTTGTGGTTTCAGCCTCTTGTGCTTTATGGCACAAGTTCCCGACCATCAAAGCCCTGCACTTCATTTCCCTGTGAATGGTTTTAGATCATGACCTTTTCCAAACCTTTCCATGAAAACACTGAAGTCACCATTTGTTACAGAAGTGAGGAATGTGGTGGGAGGCTGCCAGTTTACATTTTCATTTTCAAGGAAAAGAAAACCAAAACTACATGAGACTCAAAGTGTACAATACCCACAAACACACTGCTTTATAAAGAGAAAACAAAGGGTTTTAATAGGAAATTAGTGGATGAAGAGGGGAACTTCACATGTAATGGCTTTTACTGTTACTTATGTAGTTTCATTTGGAAAAATTAATAAAAACTGACTTATCTTTGAGAACAGTATAACATGGGTTGCAAAACCACTGGTGTACAATAAAGCCATGTTGCTTGTTTTGTTTTGGTTTATTTTTTTCCCCTTATCCAGTTTAGCATCAGCAGGCTTTATTTCTTCTTTGTCTACAACCAGCACCTTTATTAATGGCCTGCAAGAGTAAGGCTGAGTGCATTAATTATATTTGCAAATAATGTCATTTCAATAGGAGCTGAAAGCGCTATTCAGAACAAAGAAGTAACAAAAAAAAACCATGTAGAGAATTTAGCAATCTCCGCTGAATATAATGACATCTTTGGAGGAAGAGGATAAGAAGCTAAAGATAAACAATTTAAACACAAATATCCAGTACAAGGGAGGGAATGTAGGAAAGGAGAGGTGTTCCTAGGTGAGTAAGTATAGTCAACACTGACTACTGCCAAAAAAAACTTCTGCAAAGCATTAGTGAATATGCTAATTTGAGGCACCAATCCAATGCCATCTAGTCACAGAGTACTCTTTTGAGTTCTGGGCAAAATTTTAATGAAAGATGACATATGAGCTGTGTTCAGAGACAAGGAACAAAAGCGGCCAGAGAACAGAAGGAATGGTGCATTAAATAAAACTCAAAAAACCTCAGAAAATTTGCCCATATGGTGCTTACTGCATTAGCATGGTCCAGCTGTCTCTCAGGTCAGCTGTGGAGGAAAGCACCTATGAACAGAACAGAAAACAACCTGTGTGACATGTTCTGGTGCCTGATGTCCCCTGTACATTGTCCCCAGTCAAGAACACTTTTGGCACAGCATCTTGCTTATGCCATTGGCTGAATCCAGACATGTGATTTGAAGGAAATGTGATTTGAAGATTGTCAAGAGAGCAGCAAGAGGGGCTGCTCCACGAAAGATGCCACTCCGGGAGCCAGGGGAGTGAGCTGCCCTGGTAGGGATGGTATCCTCACTGGCAGGAGTCAGTACCACAATCTCCACAGAAGGCAAGTGCTCTGGCTCCAGTGACCTTCCAGTGGTGCAGGTCGCAGGAGGGATGGTTGGGGCAGCAAAGACCCTGTTACCCTCAAAGCTCTTACAGAAAACTACAGAAAGTGTTAAAGGAAATCCTTTCTTAAACATACTGGTACTTAGTAATGGCTAGTTATGTCAGTTAACTTTGTCATTGAAATGTTAGTTGCTTACAGTGAAAACCCTTCTGAGCTAGTCACCTCAAGTCTTTTTCTGTAGTTTCTGTTAAGTGAAAATGCACTTTAAGGAACCAAATAGCTCATTACACCTGTTCTGTGGGCCAGTTATGCATTACATGCTGCCAGAGCCTGGCAATGGTTCCCTCCAGTGGTTGTAGGGAACTCCTGGTGCCAATCCCAGATGAAGGTCTTATCCTAGCTCCAGTTATGTGAGTACAGGGGGCCGGCAAGTCAGAAATGTGGAGTTTTGGGTTTGTGCTGAGGGATTCCCAAATGAAATGATGTTTTATGGAAGCATAGCATCATGATGACCATCATTTTAAATGATAGATAAAATACTTATGACCATAAATTATATCTGTGATTTTTATGACCATATAATGGTCATAAATATATGTACCAAGAGTATGTGTGACTGCAGTTATAACCATTGTGCAAATATGCATTTTTTAAAAATAATGTTTTAATGACATAATAATTTTAATAGTTCGGCTTTTGGGGGTGGGGAAATAAATGACAATAATTTGCAGATTTCCTTTTGCTGAGTCCTCAAAAGCTAAACAACTTAAACAACTGCAGCCTGTACTTAATTTATCTGTACTTCATGCATCTTTAATTTGCACTGAGGAAGAAATGCACTTAGCTTGGCTCCTTGCAGGGCATAGTATTACTGTGGTAGCTGTTCTAATTCCTTACATTTCAGGAAAAGGAGTTTTTTGTCAATTGTACATTAAAAATGAATGAAAGAAAAGCTCCCCTGAAATTGCCAAATACTTTGTTTTTAAACCATATTGATCTGGATTTCCCAAGTGAAAAACAGAATGTTCACAGAGTACCCATTTTACAGGAGTGAAGTGACCAAAATTCATCATAACGACTAAAGTGATTGACTAGGTGCAGTGACACTGCATAGAGTCTTGTTATTTTTTCCTTGGCTGCCACTTTATACTCGAAATCCCACCAAAAAAAACCCCACCCAAAACAAACAAAAATCCCCCCAAACAACAACCAAACCACCAAACTGTTGGGGTTAGGTCTTAGAACTGGTGGCTTCAGATGGGTTCGGTATCTCCTTTTTGTTGGAGTTCACTGTTGTAAGAATTGTTACAAATAGGATGAAGTGGGTGTCAGGCTCCTGCCCAAGATAACTACTTACTAATTTGAACACAAACTGAGAGAAAACTTGATGAACCAAATGTAATCGTATTTTTTCAGTGGTTGGCTCAGTGTGAAAAAGAAGTTCATTAAGGAAAGCTGACCTTACTTGATTTCTTATCACCACCATTTTCACAGCCAACAGATTTAAGTAAGGTTACTTAATTTTACAAACTGTGAGCATGAAGCATCTGTTTGGGTTTTGTGTTTAATATCTGTGTACAACTCACTGTAATTTGGAACAAAGTACACATTTATTCCAAAGAGAAAAGATGGCTTACTTATGGTTAATGCAGGTTAATACAGTTTTCCTTCAGATTACACATGATACTAATATGTTTGACATCAGAGTTAATCTTAGAAACTGGTTTGAAGCTGTAACACTCAGGCGTAGATATGCCAAGTTTCAGGAGTCCCTGCTTGCTTTCAAGTCCACTGACAGCCTCACTCTTGAAGTTCAAGTTTCCCTGGGGCTCAAGTTGTTACTTTTAAGATGATGCCACAGGTTCTGGTTGTGCTTAGACAAATCATTCAAGCAGCTGAAACTGAGAGACTGACAGCCACCTGAGTCTGAAGCCCAAGGGCTGATCCTTTCCTGGGTATTTCCCCTACCTTTCTTGCACTGTGGCCTGCTTGTGAGACATAAAACTGACTTATACTGCATAAAGCAGCCCTAAATTAGGGGAGACTGTGAGATGCTGCTACAGAAGTCAATAGTGTGATGATGACAGCCCTTCTCTGGGATGTGGTGTCAAATCTTGTATGAAATTGGGCAGTGTGGGAACAGGAACAAAATTGTCATGAGCTGAGTAAATGTTTTAGCCTCTGTGCTAGTGGCCAAGTGAGCCTCAGCTTTGGCAAACTGAAAACAGGCTTAAGAAGTTTGGGTGGTAAGTCAGTGAAATCACAGAAGCATCCAGGCTGTCTGACTACTTCTGTGGGGAAATCCCTCTAAAACCTGTCATTGAGCGGGGGAGGGCCTGTGATGAGAGTGCTGGGTGGGGACCAGCACCTGACTGCCTCCAAGAGATGAAGCTGGGCAGTTCTTCACTCACCTCGTTGGTTGGTGAGCACTTCTACTTAAGCATCTGACTTTCATACTGAGTTGTTTACAGAGCTAAGGCATGTTTTTGGGCTGTGATTGCCACTGGGTAGCCGAGCTAATTTAAAAAAAAAGTTGTTCTCTGAAGATTTTTGACTTGAATCAGGGCTGTCATAAGATTCTGCAGTTCTCTACAATCAGTTTTACTCTCTGTTCTATGGACAATATTTGCTATTTTGCTGTGATGTGAAAATGCAAAACTGTTTTAATAATACTGAATTTTTGTTCCATGTTTCCATGGGTTCTTTCAGAAAAAAGTAAGTACAATGTTGGTGATGTTGTGTTTGTCTGTGTGTATCTGGCATGCTCAATCATACTGTTAACAACACTTTCCTCACTTGAGCTGTGTAATTGATCACCAGCTGATGAAATGATCAAATGGAGCATTTCACACTAGCCTGATATGACACACCCTTTATAAAAACCACATCAGCAGTGTTTGTGACCCTCAAAAAAAAGGGCAAAATGCTGTAGACAAAGTCTTAATGTTAGGGCCGGCAGAATATCTATGTTGTTATACACAAATTTGGTACAGTGACTTGCTGTAACTGTGGGAGACTTTCCTAACAGAGGTAGAAATTAAATTGGGTGACTGTTGGTGCTATTCCTCCTGTCCCACTCTGTTTAAGTGTCTGGTTTTTTACCTATTCTTTCTTTGGTTTTCCTTTTCTCTCAAAAAAGAGAGGCTGAAGTTCAGGCTACAAAGCAGTGCTCAGTAGCAAGCACCAGAGTAGCTGAGTGCAGTTTGTTCACTGTTCCACAGTGCAGTCTCATCAAAGATCTCCAGCTGTGGGGCTGCATGGCTCCCTTGAGGCATTACCCAGCAGGCAGTCACTGGAATCCACTCATAAGGCTCTGTCTGAGTGGGTCATTGTGCTTGATGTCTCAGCAGGAGATCATGCCCAAAGATGGGGAATGTGACAGGAGCTGGGTCCTGTTGCCTGGAGGATGAAGGGGTGTGTGGTAAAGGGAGGTGTGACAAGACAGATGAGCAGTCAGTGGCTGGCACAGAGTTGGTAGCCAAGGCTGGCATGATGTTCCCACACAAACGAGGACTGAGATCCCCACCTGTACTGTGCTAACCATGACTTGCTCTGAAGGGTCACAGGACTGACCAGGATTACTGCTGCTCAAAAGTATTTGCCAGTTCCCTGGGCTCCCTTTGCTGGCTTCTCATCTGGGGAAATTAAAATATCTGGAAAACAGACTGTAGAAGTCAAGTGTAGTAGAGAGGGGTTGAGGCTGGAGGCACTTCTGAAGCACACTTAAATCTAAGATAAACTTGGAGACCCAGTAGACATTGCACTGAAAATGTGGTTTGTGGGCACTTCTTTCAGTCACTGTGGCGATTCTTGTTCTTCACTGTTTCCTTGTTCTTGCCACTTATAAAGCAATCACTTGCATGGCAGTTTGGTCTCTGAAAAGCAGTCTACTTCTTTTGGGACACAGCAAAAGGGGATAAAACCTCTAGAAAAACTGTCAGGATATTGCTTGGTGCAATGAAAATTATTTGTGTTTTAACTAGAAGAGCAAAATTGTAATTTAAGTATTAATATAAATTGAAGAATTGTGAGCTAATAAAGTTGTTTTAACTTTTTTTTTGTTAAAACAATGATTTTCTTTACCATAAGGGAGAAATTCCTTTTATTTTAGCTCTGAATACCTGTTATTATCTGTTTTGTTAACTATGATCATAGACACACATAATACAGAATGAACGTACAGAAGTCAAGCAAAAAGAAATCGAACATACTATTTATCAGCTAGAGCATTATTTTGCATCAGGTCTTAAACTCCAAACTTCAGCCCATTCCTTTAGAGGAATGTGTTCTAAAATACCATGTTTTTAGCATGAACCTGAAGAATTTTTCTGGAAATGGGTTGCATTTGAGGAAAGTGTTGATCATATGCATCATGGGTTGGAGGGCTTGAAATGAAATACTTGGTTTAGCTCTTTATAAATTCTTATTGGTTCCAACAGTGACAGCTACAGTGACCTAAGCGATGACAGCTCTCCAGAAAAAGAATTTCCTTATTCTGACACAAGCTGAAATGATTGTATGAGAGCACAGAAATGGATGATGCTATTGAGGTAAACAGAAATGTGTTGATACTGCTTTATGACACTGATTTATTCTAGACTTAAAACAGGAGATAAAGTTAACTTAATTCTCCCATTCGTTTCAAGTCCTATCTGAGAGCTTATGTCTTCTTTCTTGTCTCTAGCATTTAATTGTTTTCCTCTTCTGCTGCTTAACTCTGAAGTGGAGATGTTAAAATCTGCTAAGTGTTTCAGGTACATCTTTTATGTAGGATGCTATACAAAACCAAGTTGTGTTAGTGTTTGAAGATATATTAAAAATACATTTTAAAATTACATTTTGTTTTTTTGTGTCTTCAGTTTACAATTTGGAATCACTTAATTATTTTTTGTTTTGCCTTAATATTAACCTGTAATTGCATCTGATGCATTGATATGACAAAGACATCCCAACATAAATACTTGTATTTAATCTGCAGAGTGATAGGGATATAAATAGGTTTTATAAAATTGTAGCTTTGTTTGCCATAGGCTTTGCCAGAGTGGTGGTGGATTGCTTGTTTATTCACCTGTAAACGTGGCAGTCATAGATTTCCTTTTAGTTTGGAGGTTGCATTTCCTGTGAGACACCTGATCTCAGCAGGATCTGGGCTTGAAACTTGGTCTCACTTTATTTTTCCTGTGCAGATTCATCAGAGTTGGGGCTAGTATGACACTCTCATTCAGCTTCTCAGTGTTTCTGAGCACTTTTTGTAAAGAGGGCATAACTTTCCCCTCTGATTATGTCTCACATGGTGTTGACACTAAGCAGCTGTGCCAAGCAGACAATTAAGGCTACATATGAATGATGCAGTTCTGCCTGATGGTCTCCTGATCAAAGTAGTGATAGGTGATACTAGAAATTGGAGTTCAGTCCTTAGATGTATGGGTTTCTTCTGTGATTTTCAATTGAATTCTTTTTTGGACTCCTGTGCCACATGTTAAATATAATGATCTGTCCCCAAATCATGAGAGTGAAGAACAGGATGTTGTGATTTAATAACCTGGTACATGTACATACAGTACTGATGCCTGTCCTAAGATAACCAAAAAATAAGTAGACAAAATGTTCCTTTTACTCTTGCCTGGATCCTTCCCACCTCCAAACATCACAATGGTTCTGTTTCTTGAGACCAGCACAAGGTACAGGACAGTCCCTCTGGAAAAGCCCTTACTTTCCTCGGTGGAACTTGTGAAGGGTAATTCTCCATTTACTGTTGCAGCATGACTTGTTCAGTGCTTGGATAAATGTACTTTTGTGATGCTTTTAAGTGGTTATTAGTAGCCAAGCTGATTTTGTTTGAACATGTCACTAGTGAATACTGATTGTTATTCAACAGAGTTACTCTACAAAAGATTAAATAACTAAATCCAGATATAAAAGAATGAAAAGCATTGGCTTATTTAGTTTTATCTCATGGTTAATTCTACCCATTAATCAAAGCTGGACTCACATGTAGACTATATTTAGCCTTGTGGTTTCACTTTAGGCTGTTTGATGCGGATAAAATGCATCTACTTGTAGAATTTACAGAGGAAATGTAAATGTCTACTTTGAAATGAGTCAACAAATGAGAGTGAAAATTACATGAGCATGAAATAAACTGAGTTACAGATGAAATATTTTTAATAGTTGATTTTTTTACATTTATTCTTTCTTCCTCTCCCTCTTTTTATGTTACAGAAACTTGGGAACAGAACAATATTGAATAGAAGAAAGTAGAAGAGTAAGCTGCTTGCAGTTCTCATACTGTTTCTTCCTCTACTATGTTGTATAATTCTCATTACAGATGACAGTTTTACTGTTCTGTAGCAAAACCTGTTCTGTGTAAATGCTGCTTCTCTTCGAAAGTTACCAAATGGTTGTGCACCTTAGCTGTTAATCATTATTATCTTGTCCTATATTTCAGAGTGATCTCAGGTGAATATGTATCAATTCACTAATTCACAGCTTTCTTGATTTGAAGGAAGATTTGACTGGTTTCAGTTTGCCTTGGAACAGAAGAAAAAACACTTTAGTTCTTGGGGATGAGGTGGGGAATGAACTAAAACATTTGAGGGAAAACTGTCTTACTCTTGAGCAGTAGAAAACCATTTCAGGTTTTTTTTTCCCCATTAAAGCTTGTATATATATATTATTTTTTTTACTTTTTTTGATGTTCAATAAATACAAATGAAAAATAGTTGAAGTACAAATGAAAAATGGTTGCTGTATCTCAGCTCTGTGTGATTATAGTAATTAATGCTGGATACAAGTTTTTTCACTCTGCTTTTGTAAGTGGTTTGATTTCACATAAATTCATTTGCTCTATTTCCCCTGGAAGTCTGATAATACTGAACATAATTCTGACCTACAAAATTACAGAAGTGATATTAGAAAGTGGTTTCATATTTGTATTTTGTAAGAGAGAAAGTAAATTCACATGTTAAGCTCCAGTTCTAACACTTTCACGAGTTGTAGAAGAACCAGTCATAAACCTGGGGTGTTATCTGGGCTATAGCTGTTCCACACTCAGTTAATTGCAGTAAATAAGTGTGAAGCAAATTAAGTAAGGTTCACCTTTGTTTTCCTGCAGCCTGTGACCACTCCATTATTGTGGCGCTTATTCCCAAGTAGAATGGAATTATGTGTTTTAATTTAGAAATCACAAGTTATTCCACTGCATCACAACTGTAGGCAGCCAGGGCTGGAGCCTGAACTACTGGGGCAGAAGAGGAAGGTGAAAGGTGCTGCTCTGGGTGCAAGCAGCATTTGGGTTTAAGGGGTGTAAGGATCCCATTAGAAGTGGGGCATCATCGAACCTGTTACAGAAGCTGAACCTGATCTGTGTAACTGATGGGCTCCAGATGCTTGGACCACACTTTCCTATAAAGAAAAATTCTGAATTTTGAGTATCATGTTTCATTTTGGTTTTGGGCAAAATGTCTTTTTTAATTCATCAAAAGTCAATATCTGCATAAAAACAAGAAGCACCATGTTCATTATTACAGCTTTGTAAAACAGCAAGTTTGAGAGCTGTGCATTGCTCTAGAAAATCTCAGGTTACACAGCAAATTTGTCTCTTCACTAAAAGAAGCTTTAATGGTAATGAAATATGAAATGTATTTTTATGGCTGCACTTTCCTAAAGTAGTTTGTGAATATGTGCCTTAGAAATACTGACAGCAGAATTGGTGTCACTGTATGTCTTCCCCAATGAGAGAGAGACACTGGCCACTGCTTTGTGAAAAGTGAAGAATTTCCTATGATTGTCTGTAATGTGCAAATGTATTTTCAAAACATTTTCAATAAATGGTATTATTTGGAAAGTGTTTGGGTACCTACTAAAGAATCATGGCGACAATTGGGTTACATAGGTAACCATTGTGAGCTGCGGTGTTAAGGAAAGAATTCATCATTTACTCATGTCACAGTTGTATTTTCTGTGAGAAACTGTTATTTGTCAAAAAAAAGAGGGGTCAAAAATACATCCAACCTGGAGTGTAGCTGGAAGAGCACCCTTGCCAGTGCACTTCCATGTAAAAGCAGTGTTCTGCCACAAGGGATCCATCTCATACTTGAGCTGAGAGAAGCAGCAGCATGCTGAAATGGAAGAAGGCAAACAAGCCTTTTCCAGGCAGATCCTGGGCTGCCTCATGAGTGTTGCCAGCAGGCTGAGGAAAGCAATCCTTCCCCCCTGTTTAGTCCTGGTGAGGTCACACACAAAGTGCTGTGTCCACTTCTGGGCTGCCCAGTACAGGAGAGACATGGTGCAGCTGGAGGGAGTGCAGTGAAGGGGCACACAGAGTTTGGTGGCTTGGGTGAGTTGGACCAGAAGCTGTGCTTGTTTGTAAAGAAGGGGAGCAGCATCCAAGTTTGGATGGGACTGCAGGGCAGGTAATGCACTCAACTGATTGTGTAGACAGAACTGTATCTTACTGAGTGTCTCCAGTCATGTATTACATCTCAGCAGTGTGGGTTCCTGTTTCACTGTCAGCTTTACAGGTGAGGTCCTCTAGCACCTGCCTAACATACCTAATGTGTACTAACCCTGAAGGTGAGGTTTCTTCCTCTTATTTAACTGCTCTGAGACATAACCTTCATGTGCTAGTGTGTAATGCCTGCAGAGGTTGGATCTAATGAGGAGGATTTGCTTGACCAAACAGACTATTCCTCATCAGGGAGTTCTTGTGGGAGGGTGGGCCAGATGCTGCATTAGGTTGCTGTTTTTCTGAAACTATATTAATATCAGAGAGTGTGACTGCTGATTCAGAGTAGTACCAAAAAGGCTTACTGTGACCTGAGATTCATGGGACCCTGGTGTACTTCTGAAATCCTTCTGAAATCCTCCAGAGGCATCTAAGCCCTGGCTTGCCAGGAAGACACTGGAAGTTTTGAGCAATACCTTATAAGTAAAGGTTGAGTTCTCTGCAAGAACCTGCATAAGCAGGAATTGCAGCTGAAGCTAAATGAAGTTTTCAAGAAAGAAAAGGCAGATTGTCAACAATCACAAGGGCAGGGGCTTGCTGCCCAAAATGATGTGGAAGAGATAAGGGAGAGTCAAGTATAAAAGCAACAAATGACTTACCAACCTGAGCTAACCTCCTCATGAGAGCTGTGTTATAGCTGCCATGGCAATGCAAATGGAAGTTTCTCCCCTGACTCCGTGTGTATCAATGACAGTAGAGAGTGCAATTACAGCCCAGAGGACTTCTAAGCTGGCAGTGAAGCCAGATCAGCACAAGTGAACATGGGCTGTGGACACCTGTGTGGGACTGGCTGAAGCTCATTTCATACAACTTCGCTGTTTGCATACGTGAGGTGACCAAAATCTGCTGAGAAAGGGAGCAAGGTGGAGCAAGGGACAATCAGAATAACATTGCCCTTGGGAGAACACGTGGTCTCTTCCAGTATTCTGCAGAAACCCACTCACTCAGCATGACAGGGAAGTAGACAAACTATACAATTGTTTCTGTACTGAGGACTGAATAACACCTCACCCTTGGACACAAGTAGAGGGAGGGTTCTTCCCTGGGACATCTGCATGGGAGTTGTGGTGTATTTCTGTGCCTCAGCATTTTGTTCCATACAGTGCGTAGTTCTTCCCTGCTAGCAAAGTGAATTGGTAGCGGTTACCTCTGTGATAACTTCCAGACAAACTCTTCCTCTTATCACTTCATCCTGTCCCCACTGTTGACACAGTTGGTACTTTGTTCAAGGATTTCTCACATTTTTTCAGGTAGCAGTCTTTGTATTTTTGATGACAATGAACTTAGTATTTCAGATATTTCCCCCTTTATTGGGTAATGTCTAGATTTTTCAGATATTCAGTTGTGTCTGAATTGCTAACTGCCATGTGCTAACAGGGTGAAATGAATTGAGAGCTCATCTAAAATAATTACATTAAGAGTCTGCATATGTTCTACTGTGCAGCAGGCTGATGTTTGTGTAGCTCCCCTAAAATGGCTCAGAATATTTACATCAGCATCTATTAGATGTCCAAAGAAAATGTCTGTGTTGCCTCAGTTGGAAATTCCCTCTGAACAGCAATTCGAGAAATGCTGATTTTTCCAGTCTGTGTTTCATTGTCTTGATTTTATCTGTAAACATTTTTTAAACTTTTTTTAATGTGAATTAACTTTTCATGGAACACAGAAGTCGACAAGTTCTACTGTTCTTTATTCATATAAAAGTAAGTCATCTTGAGTACTGTCTGGTTTCTTGCTCCTTAAAATACCTCATGGATTGCAGGATTTAACATCCTTCTGTGACCTAGCTGACCTACTGCTGCAATAAAGTCTATTAAAGTGTCTTTCATCTTGTAAAAATTGTGTACTTTAATCTTTACACTTTGATGATTTGTTTGTATATGCAATATTTGCCCTGCTTGTAACATCCTAATTAATTTGAAGAAATTGGTTGCCTTATTGGACTCCTGGTAACATGCTCTCACAAATTTGGATCAGAGCCTAGAAAACCAGCTTTTCCTGAAGTGTGGACAACATTCTGTGTTTCAGGAGTGCTCCTGGAAAGGTAAGGCTGTATTTTCTACTTCTGTGGAGCCTCAGATAATAATTTAAGAAACTTAAGAGTTGGAAGATGCTAGTGAAGTTCACAGAAACATTGTTTGGATAACCTGAGGACCAACCCAAGTCTTGGATTAAAGCATAATCCAAAACTCCATATATTTAAAGGAATAGTTAGGATAGTCTGAGCTTCTGCATAACATATCCTCATCCAATAGCAGCTTCAGTAAACCCTGATTTCGCAGAGTCAATCTGAGCAATAAAAATATGACCTCAGGTGTCTTTTTGTTTGAATATTGCTTTTGCTACCTTTGGAACATAGTCCTCATTCCCTAAGTAAAGATTTGCAATTTGGAGAAATAGTGCAGTTTTGGAGCAGACCTTCTTACTACATGTGATTGATTTTACACAGCAGCTGTTGTGCACCAGACCTCAGATCTTTTTGAGGAAATAAAATTCGAAGATTCATTCCAAAACCTGGTGTAATTCAGTTCTGAACCAACCTGGGGAAGAACACTGCCACAGAATGCCTCTGATGTACATCCAGTGAGTGTGCCAAGAGAAAGCTTTCAAACCATGGAGATGCTTTGTGATACCCAAAAATGGTTGCTATCCTGTATGGATGGTGTATTCACCTTCCTATCGGCCTTTTGGTTTTTTGGGGGTTTTTTTGGGGTTTTTTTAATTGTTGAAAGCTTCCTCAAGGTTCCACAGAGGCACCATGCTCTGAGTTGCTGGGGATATGTTCTCACATAAGACCAGAAACCAAACTCCTGCACAGTCCCGGACTCACCTGACCTGGGTCTTTGAGCTTGGTAAGTGTCCTACTTCAGTGATGGGACACTGCAAAATACAGCATCACAGACAGTCCTTGTGGGCCTTGTGGGCCATGCTTGTATAAGCATGTGCACGGTTAAATATCGATGCCTGTATGTGAGCTACTCACCACAGGCTCCTTTTGCACTCAGCAGACAAACCAGGAACTTTTCAGTCAGCCTTAGCAGATCAGAGGAATTACCTGTGGGTATCGTTTCTTTCTTGGCATGAACCTTAAAAAGGAGCCTGGCCCAAATGCTAAGATACATATGCTTGGTCAGATGATTCTATTCTATTCCTGATAGGTCCTGATAGGTGTAGGTGCTGAACTGGGAATCAGTCACTACCATCTACTTATTGTTGCTAATCAGCTAGATGTACCTGGCTCCCTTGTTTTTGAGGACTTGGTTGAGCAGTCTCACCCCTGGACAGCCTGAACTTCCCCAGAATACAAAATTCATTCTTCTCTTGGGCCTCAAACCCATTTTGGTGTTAGTCAAAGCTTTGAATTTAGCAACACTTTCTTGTTGAAGCCCAGCCAGGGGCCTGTCCCTGTGTGTCCCCAGTGTGGGTGCTTGGGTAGACATCTCTGATTGCCCTTGCTGGGACCAGCTCCACACAAGACACAGCAGCAGCAGAAACTGTCGTCATGAGTTATCATGTAGTGCCTCCCTCCCTGGAAAAATAACAACTTGTTTCCCAGAGCACTCCCCCAGGATGTAGGAGACATGACCAATTTCCTCCTGAGTTTCAGAAACAGCCGGGCCCCCTCTCCTCTAGGGGCTGCCCAGTCCTCAAGGTTAAAGCCAGTTCTCAGTACCAATGTTGGCTCTCATAATATCAGGGCCGTCTGCCAAAATCCCCACTGGTCCTGTGTTGGGAAAACAGACAGCAAGGTATGATTCTGCAGGTGAGGCAGAGGTTCCTTGGAAGGGAGGGAGGGAGAGCACCTGAGCCCATGTCTTTAAACTGTGTATGAATTTTAAATAGATACTGAACAAAAGACAGAAACTGTCATTGGAAAAGGAGCCAGAGAACAGGACTCCCATTTGTTAAACCAGTTCCATAAAAAAAGAGGCTTTCTGGTTTTAGGCAAGTAAGTCTTGAACCCTTTTCTCTGGGCTGGCACAGACTGAACTGGAAGGAGTGACAGCACCTCCCCTCTTTTTTCTCTCCTATGGATGGATGGAACTTGCTGCATCATTGCTTCGTCCATCCAGTTATTGTCCCTGCTGGCTTGTAAGAGCCTGTGCCAGTTTGTGCTTCTAGTGCCAGCCTCAGGCACTAGTTTATTATCTTTTCCTCTGCTGGATATGCTACTCATCATCTGTCCTACCCAGGATTTTAGTTTATCCCAAGAAGGGATACATGCATACATTGCTTGTACACATAAAACTGTTCTCAGCATAGTTCCAATGCCTGGAAGAGCTTGAACTCTTCTTAACATACCTGCCTAATAATATGCCTTGGTTGAGTCTCTAGGTTTGAAAAATTGAAAAGGCTTCCAAAATTTTGAACAGTCAAAACATTGACTTCTAAGGCTTGTGGCTGGCTAATGTACTTCCCCTGTGTTTAGTCTTGGGAGCATAATGTGCCATCTTTTACAAAGTTTGGATAGTGCTAGTGTATAGTTGTGTTTGAAGCAGGTTAACAATTTAAAGATTTTTCTGTGCATGTTATCTTACTGCCTACTGCCAGACTTTTGTTTACGAACTTACAGGCCTATCACTCTTGAGAGTATCTCCTTTCAGTTTTACACAATCTTTAAGAAAAAAAGGTTTTGACCCACAAAGATCTCCTTTCAATTTTACACAATCTTTAAGAAGAAAAGATTTTGACCAACAAAAATTTCTCTCCAACTCCCTGAAGATGCAGAGCACTCCTGGCTACACGAAGTTAGATAGCAGCATAATATTGTGAGTAGGAGAGAATCAGACCTCCTGAGGGGCATGAACTAGGAGATTTGATACTCACATAACTAAGTGAATTAGGGATGAGGCTATACATGTAATAATCTGCTCTTTGCTCAGGGTAATGCAGCTCTGACTGCACTGGAGAATAAAGACATGATTGCTTGTTAATTTGAGAAGTGTGTAGAAGAACTCCTGGGATTGTTTTGTTTGAGACTTTTTACAGAAAGCTTACCAGGGTAGGTCAGAGGAATCACACAAAGGTCATGCTTGTGTGCTTTTTATATTATTGCAGTGCTGCAAATGTAAAAGTTCACCCAAGATCATAGCTTAAAATATGACTGTATAAAGTAAAAATCTAGGTACAAATTAAAACATGCCAGTGGCAGTCCTCTGAAACTGCTTTTTCCAAGATGATTTGTTCAACATCTGTTGATTGTCTCATTGTGTGAGAAGAATATGTGAGTGTGAAAAAGATAAAAGACTGTTAACCCAGTCTGTTTGTTTTGTTCTTTAACAGTAAGGAGCCTTAATTTACAAGGCTGCTAATTTATGTCACTTTTGTTTCTACTGCACAGGCTTAAAAAATTCTGGTAACATTTGCTGTAGTGTTCAAGAACATGAACTTGATGAAAGAATGAGTGTCTGCTGCTTCTGAACTAATACCCTCTGCTTTGCTGGCTTTTTGCACATGGGTTAACACTTTGACTGTGTAGTTAGAGGAGAAGCAAACTTGATGGCAGATGTGACCGTCTTCATGAAATGAAAATATTTATTTAGAAGTGTTTTGACAAGCTTTTGGGTCATCTGAAGGAGAGCATGTGTACTTGAAATTTAGTTTGTTTTTCCCAGCAATATATCTTGACCTAATAAAAACACTACTTCACCCCAAAAATCCATGTCCCTCTACAGAGCCTTCCTGTACTCCAGCAGATCAGCACTCCCTCCTGCACAACTTGGTGTCATCTACAAACTGAGGGTGCACTTGATTTCCTCATCTAGATCATTGATAAGGGTATTAAGTAGGACTGGCTCTAATAATGAGCCTTGAGGGACCCCACTGGTAACCAGCTGCTAGCTGGATTTTTCTCCATTCACCACCACTCCCTGGGCCCAGCCACCAGCCAGTTCTTAACCCAGTGAGGAGTCCACCCATCCAAACCACAGGCTGCCAGCCTCTCCAGGAAAATGCTGTGACAGATGTGTCAGAGGGTTTACTGAGGTCCAGGTAGACACATCCACAGCCATTCCCTCACCCACCATGCAGGTCACCTTGTCCCAAAGGGAGGTCAAGTTGGTCAAGCAGGACTTGCCTTTCCCAAATGCTGGCTGTGTTGTCTGGCTGTGCTGGCTGGGCCAGTCCCCTGGCTGACCTGTATGTGCCACATGATTGCACTCAGGATGAGCAGCTCCATGACCTTTCTGAGCACCAAGGACAGTCTGACAGGTCAGTAGTTCCCCATATCCCACCTGTCCCCATAGACCTCCAAGCATCTAACGGGTACAGCAGGTCACTAACTGCTTCCTCTGGATTGCAGGGTGTCTATTCTGCTCCCCATCCTTGTCTACCAACTCACAGTGCCAACTGCATGTAGGATGACCTGTTTTTCTGTTGAAGACTGAGGCAAAGAAGGCATTTTCCAGCCTTTCCATCTCAGCCTTTTTCTCACCCTTGGTTACGTTTGCCTCCACATCTCTACAAAAGACGCAGATTTTCCTTAGCTCTCCTTTTGTCATTAATGTATTTATAAAACCACGTTTTTATTATCTTTCACAGCAGTGGCCTGACTGAGTTCTAGCTGAGCTTTTGCCTTTCTAATTCTCTCTCCACATGGCCTGAGGACATCCTTGTACTCTTCCCGAGTTGCTTACCCCTTCTTTAAAATACCATAAACTCTCTTTTTTCCCTCTGGGTTCAAGGGAAAGCTTCCTGTTTAGCGAGACTGGTTTTCCCCACTAGTTTATTTTTCAGCACATAGGAACGAGCTGCTCCTGTGCCATTAAGATTTTCTTATTTAAAATATGTCTAACTTCTGCAGACCCCTAAGAGCTGTTTCCCAAGGGACTGTCTGAACCAGTGACCTGAACAGGCCAAAGTCCATCCTCTGGAAATCCAAGGCAGAGGTTTTGTTCCCCATTCCTTACTTCCAGCTTCAGGTGCCCAAAGGCAACATTTGACCTTCTCCTTTCAGCTAAGCTGAAAATGGTAGGAAAAGTTTATGCTACAGGGGCATTAAGAACTTAATTGCTTTAAAGCTAAATAACCACAAAGGACCTTCTACTGCCAACTTAAAGATTAAAGATTTGTATATTACTGTGACTCTGTAACACAGGACTGAGGTGCTATCACAGAATAACCTTTTTAGTTGCCTGAATTAATAATTATTTATTAATGCTTTTTAATTAATAATTGAATTCCAGAACATAATCCAGAATTTTCCCTCCCCTTCTGAGATGAAATATCACTATTTGCTTCCTAGTGTTAATTTCTCCTACTAAATAAAAAAATTCTTATTGCAAGTGAGCTTTTTAAAAAATTATATGTGCTGGTCATATTCTTTGTGGGACAATTTCTTATTAGGGAGAACCTGGAATATTTTTGCTTCCACACAGTCTGGTTTTCCTTACTACCAACTGGGGATTTTGCTATTTATTTGTAGAAGAATCCAATCTGAAAGTAAAATACACGATTCTGCTCTTTTATATGCTGTTTTCTTTACTCCTCTAGAAATGGGCAATAGAATGACATGTTCTTTTGAATTTCCATTTGATTTTAGTCACTGCCTCTAAGCCAAATATTTTGGCTTCAGCTTATTTCCCACAGCCAAGGAGACTAGAATCTCAATTTGGCTTAATTGAAATTAAAATGCCATGGAAACTGTCAAAAGGCATTCCCTAGATGAAACATCCTAACCTTGTTGAATTCAAACACTGGCTAAACCTGCTCCACAGTTGCCTTGGTCTACTTCTAGTGTAATCTTCATTAAACACAGTGTCTATACTGAGTGTCTTCCCCATGCTACCAATGACAATTCTGCAGCTGAGGTGTTATTTTTATTTGTCCCCAATGTTTTAGACAGCTGTGGAAGATGTGTGCTTTGTAGCATATTAAATATCCTTTTCAAGCATTCTTATTGCCATCAGAGATGAGGGGTGAGCCCCAGAGCATTTGCCTGTAACTTCAGACCAGAAATGCTCCTACCAAGGCTTGCTTTGGTAGCAATGTGGCCAATGCACTTGCCCAGCTCTCTGCTGTCTTTTGGCAGTAATAACTGCCTTTTACCTAGGTATTTCTAGCCTATTTCCATGAAGTTTGGAGGAATTCAACATTTCTGACACCCATGTTTCTTTTTTGCACTTGTTTGAAAATTTCCTGAAAGTTGTGAGAGCTGACAGACTGAGGAAGGGATAGGGAAAAATGCTGCAGACACAGAAATATTTTTTCTTATGAAAACAGGATAAAAATCATTATAATAATTGTATTTTTTTAATGTCCCAAGTCTCTTACTACAATCACAGCCTTATGGCATGTCAGTGTGACAGAGCTCTTATCATAAAGATCCTATTATCTGTTTTAAAAAGACAATAGAGATGAGCAATTCTGAAGTGTTTAATATATCTCTTCAGAAACAATTATGTTTTTGAATTGGAGTCCAGAAGCAGCCTACTGTCATGTATGCTCATAGTCATTTCCACTTAGAGCAGATTTGAAAATTCAAATCTTGAATTTAGCTATGTGTAACATATTGGGGGAAAAGAATATTTAAAAAAAATTGCAAGTGCTAGTCTACCCTATGTAAAACTGTATCCCAAAGGCCAAATTACACTGTAATATTACTTAAAAATGCAATGAGCTGTAAAATAGGCAATTTTTGTGCAGCTGAGCCCTCAAGCTAATTCTTCCTTCTAAGGCACTGCTTTCTTACTGTGGAAAGAAACAAGTGAATAATATACATTGCCTTTTTTAATGTTCATTTTGCTGCTATCATTTTTGAACAGGGAGGACAATGAGATAATCTAAATGATATAGATCACTTGTTTTCTTCCATAATAGGAAAGATAATGAATGGCTTTGTTTTGATGGCTTTATTGCCTGCAGGATAATGAAATATCCCAGCATGGATTTCATTAGGCTTTCTCTAGTCTCACTATGATATACCCATTAAGAGGCCAGATCTCCTCATCGATATAAATGGAACCAGATATTACAAAGATTTTAGCACACTGTGAAAATCTGGGCATGAGTGTCACCAAAACTGGTGGGTCTTTAGGATCAAGGCTGGCTTTGGCCATGAGAGACACAGAAGCACTAAGGCAATTTAGCAAAGTGAAATAGCTTGTGATGACAAAGGTATGAGGCTATGAGAGCTTTGGCGTTTAAACTTTGTCATTATTCACAGGGCTCAGGGTTAGAGAGCCTGTGCTGCTTAAATAGGCAAATCCTTGCTCTGGTTTCGTTGGGTGGCTTTCAGGGGTGGGGCACAGGGCATACAGATCTGTCCTGTCACCAGCAAACCAGTCCTGTGGAGAGAGTCAAGTATCTATGCATCAAGACAGCTGCAAGGAAGGACTCCTTATGGCATTAATCAGGGAGCATTTTAGCCTCCTGGGGCTGGAAAAGATAAGGCTAGAGTGTCCTTCAAACAGCCATACATACTGTCTGTATTCTCGTCCCAAGGATGAAAGGAAGAGACTAGGACTAGAGGAACAGGGACATATGAACCCCATGAAGCTTTTTTCTGCTGAAGGTTCATGTTCTTATAATGTACAGCTGCATTTTTTATTTCTACAAGGATGACAACAAATGCATGTTGGAATGAGACCAGGAAAACACATTGTATGAAAACAAAAATACTCCCTATTTGATTCTTACATGAATAGGAGATGTTTGGAGCTGAAAGTAAGATAAGCCAGTGGGTAAGGTTATGCAGTGACTTAAGAAAGTTGTCAATTTTTCATATTTTTCTCTTTTTGTTTTTTTTAACAATTGTTTATTGGGAAAAAGCCTGACACAGTTCTAAGGTTTAATACATGCCTTTTGGATGGAAGGGATCAAGAACCACAGGAGGCCACAGAGAAATGTAACTAAAATAAAAAAGAGATGAAAGCTGAGGAGAATTTGAAGGCATTAAGTTAATGGGCTGTGCTGCAGCCAATGTTTTATCATTTCTTTCTCTTCTTCTTGTGATCTCTGCAATGAATAATTACTAGCTCCCATCAGTGATTATTTTTTTTATCAAAGTGTTATAACAATGTGCCAAATAAAAAAAAAAATAGACAGCAAATCTAAAACGAACTAGCATAGGGAAAAAAGTTATTCACACTGCTTGCTGTAGTTTCCTTAAGGTGACCCTTACACCCCCTAATGCCAGATTTGCCTGTTAAGGAAAGGGAATCACAGGTGTGATGCCTGCCTGGGCTTTTATCTCCTGGGTTTTCTTCTTTGCCATGGAACAACTTACATGAGGGGCTCTCAGCCAGATTTGACCCCTGCACTACTGACACCATAAAATGCTGCAATTTGAGATGAAGGGAGGAAATTGGGTTTCTCTCCTCCCTATCATACTTGTCTGCAATGGGATTAGTCCTTTGCTGTATCTGAAACCACAGCAGCAGTTTCCTAAAAGTGGCTCTGGAACAGTCCTTGCACCATGGTTTTTCCCCAAGATGTGAGCCAGCTAAAAACCTGCCCTGAAAATAATCAGGTTATCTGATAGCTAGCATAGATTGAAACAAGATTTCAAGTTTCAAAGGAAAACCCAAAAATTTCGTGGAGAATTAACTGAGACTCTTAGAAAAGTGTGTCTCCAGTTGTTTCGTGGCTCCTTTCCCACCAGTGCAGATAGGGAAGCTGAGGGGAGATGCAGTAGCACTGACAATGCCTGCCTTCATGGCTGCTCTAGACAAGTAGCCGACACATCAGGGGCTCTGTCTGATGAAGCAAAATAGCAGGGATGCCAGGTTGGACTGCTGGCTGAGCTTCTCATCAGTCACAGCTCTGCATGTCTGATTCACTATTGTACAATGATACCTGCTTTTTAAGAACACTAAAGCTAAATTATTTTGAGATGAAACTAAGAGAGAGGGTTGCTTGTCTGTGTGCTGCACACAGACAATGTGCTAATGCTTTCCCTGAGTCTGGCCTTTTTGTCCATGCAAATTTGTGGCACTTTTTTTACAAAGCATGACTTAATTTATGTTTGGATTGCTTTTGCTGGTTTTTTTTTCCACGCATTTTCAGAATTCAGATTCACAGGAGCAGGAAATTAGCTGAGCTTATCCCATAACAGACAGATATTACGGGGAACTCTAGTATGAGTAAAGACGGGAGATGACTTTGTTCATCTCTGTGTTTGTATGCCACCCAACATTTCCAGCCCAAATGTTTGACAACTACTGAAATACAGCAGCACCTGTTGTGTTTTCCTTTTTCCTCTTTTCTCTCTCCTTTTTTTTTTTGTCGTTTGTTTGTTTGTTTGTTTGTTTTGTTTTTGTATTACTAGGACTAAATTTTGGCAGCAAACAGATGCTCTGGGACACAAACTTGTGCTAATAATTTGTACAACATAAATTGAAGTTGAAGACAGATCACTCCTGCTGGAATACCTGTGATGATTTCAGAGGTGATTGCTCCCCCAGGTGGAGCAAATACGTGGTCTTTTTGTCCACTTCAGGGTAAAGTAATCCAGAGCAGGTTAAATTGTCTTCTAGTGAATATTAAATTAATGTAACAGCTGGTACAGGACTGATTAAGAAGAACTCCAATCAGTTCTCCTCATTGGGATGGAGAAGTGTTCCTCTCCAGCAGGGAAGTGATAAAAAATGGCTTGTCATTTCTATATTTCTGTTGACATGTATGATCATGGTTATATTTATCTCTGAAGGCCCCACCCAAGGAAATGAGTAGAAAGATTTGAAAGACAGTCCTTGAAAGGCAGTATTTCTCAAATAAGAAATGAAAAAAAAAAAACAAACAAACAAGCCCAAACCCACAGCAAGTTGGATAATAAAATGTTCAATTTTATTTCTTCCCCAGTGGCCTGAAAAGATCATCAAGGTCTACTCTGACAGCTACTTCTAAGATCATGGGACTTAAATGGGTTAGGAGACAATTCCCTTAGGCAGAGTGGTGACAGGGTTATTGATGGCTTCATTGCCTGGTTAGATAGAGCTTGGTTGCCTCTTCTGTTGTGGGCCAGGAATAGTCAGCACTCATGGTAGAAGAGGATTAATAAAATTAATGTGTTTATTTTGCCTTACTGACATTTTAATATGTATTGATTAGAATTCCGCTTTTATAAGAAATATTAATCTTTTTACTGTCACTCACAGCAGTATTTTCTCCTGCCTAGTGATGTGCCATATCCTCTGTTTCCTTCCAGTCCCCATTCTTTCCTGTGTCCTGGAGCTCCTCATTGCACTGCATTGAATTTTTTATGGCTTTCACTGAGCGAATTTTGTCTACATGGAAAGCACCTTGGAAAGGACACTGATACGTGTGAGAGCATCCACAGAATGTGGACTAGAGCCACCACCTGGGTGCTTGTCTAAAGATAAAATCATAGAATGGTTTGAGTTAAGAGGGACCTTTAAAGATCATCTAGACCAAACCCCTCTGTGGTGAGTAAGGACATCTTCAACTAAAGCAGGCTGCTCAGAGCCCTGTTCAGCCTGAACTTGAATGTTTCCAGGGACGGGGCACCCACTACCTCTCTGGCCAACCTGTGCCTCACCACCTTCACAGTCAAGAATTTCTTCCTAATATTTAAACTAAACCTACCATTATTCTGTCCTTGTCCTATTACTACATATCCTTATAAAAAGTTGCTCCCCGGCTCTCTTGTAGCCCCCTTTCGGTCCTTCCCCTTTAGGCAGATGCTATAATGTCACCCCAAAGCCTTCTCTCCAGGCTAAACAACTCCAACTCTCTCAACCTGTCCTCATGAGAGAGGTGCTGCTGCCCTCTGTTTTCATGGTCTCCTCTGGACTCACTCGGGCAAGCTGATGTCCTTCCTCTGCCAGGGACCCCAGAGCTGGAGGCAGTATTGCAGGTAGGGTCTCATGAGTGCAGAGTAGAGGGCCAGAAGCCCCTCCCTGGCCCTGCTGGCCACACAGTTTTTGGTGCAGCCTGGGCTACAGGTGGCTTTCTGGGCTGCAAGGGCACTTTGCCAACTCATGTCCAGCTTTTCTTTGGATATTGGTGATTGCCCTGACCGAGGTGCAGCACCTTGCACTTGGCCCTGTTTAACCATATGAGGTTCCCATGGGCCCAGTTCTTGAGCTTTTGGCCCTTTGGCTCCTCTGCCTCCTGTCCCAGGTCTAGGTTTGAATCTGCTGTACCTGGCCAGTGTTTTTTATTTCTTGTTATTTTGATTTGCATCTCTTATTCATAAAGAATTGGTATGTGTCTCCCCCCACTCCCCCCCCATCCCCCCCTTCGGGTTGCTTGAGTGCCACCTAAGGTATAATTAAGTCAAAATTCTTTGGTTTTTTCCAGGTAAGTCCCAAATGATTCACAGCAGCTGTTCAGGGGAGTTTCCCAGTGCTCCTGCATGTTGAGAGGTTTCCTGGATTGCGTCAGTGAGGGAAATGGGTGCACTGTCCTCAGGGAGGGCTGCACCTCTGGGCATTTCAGCTGTCAAACACTTCAGAGCATCTGTGGAGTGTCTGAGGACTATGAAGCTTAGCTGAGTTTAGCTAGACCATATGGGAAGCACAGTTCAAGTTCCTGATGCTAGCTTCCATTTTCTACTGCATTTTAAGTACCCCCTTTGAAGCAAAGGGTAAGAAGGTGGAAATAATTGTTCTGGAAAGTTACATGGCTAAGCAGTATCCTGTTCACTGCATTGATTCTTGGAAATGGTCATACTCTTTTTCCTAAAATTTTCTAGAAAAATAGTCAAAATTAGATATCACATATGGACAATTTCAGTTCATACAGATGAAGCTGTGCTAGGAATATTTAGCTCAAAAAAGCAGGTCTTCTAATAAGAAAATGTCCAGCCACTTTCCTAACAGGCAGCACTACTAAATTTGTTATGACTAATCCTTGGTATTGATTTTGTTGGCCGGTTGTAGAAAGACAGTTTGTCTGACTCCAGTGATTGAATTCAGTTAATTAGAATAAGTGGCTATGCCATTTGTCAGGATCACTGCTTACTTGCCTGTTTTCTTGTTTCGTGCACCGGTTCTCTTAGACTGCCCCAAAGACCATCAGACCATGGAATAAAGTTCCCACAAACTGATACTATCTTTTTATATCTGAAGTTGTCTCTATTCAGTAGCTAAGCCAAGCATTTAAGTAACCATATTGCATGATTTTCAAGACTTCCAATAGAAAATGCTTACAGAAATATATTTATTGTCTAGCAGACATACATTATCTCTGGGGTACCAGCTGGGGTATTTTAGCTACAGTTCTACTAGTGCTGAGTATCACACAGTACTAGGCCCTCATTTCAAGAAGACAATCTCTGTTCAGTGAGTGTTTGCAGCTACTCAGTGAGTCCAAGACTATGGAGATAAACTTCAGAACAAATGAGATGGAGGTTTTGTAGTCTTGTCACACTGCATCTTAAGTCATTCTCTGCCTGGACATGCCTCTGTTCTGATGCTGGGTTTAAGAGCTGTTCAGTAAAGAGCTTTTAAAGCAGTGACAGCATGGATTTTATGCTGTTCCTTATTGTCCTGTTTTTCAATTCAGAAGGCAATGAGCTAGATCTTTTTCTGAGTATTGTCAATAAGGCTGCACTAAATGGCTCTTAGTATAGGTTTTGAGATGGAAGCAGGTCTTTCTCCCTCTGTTTCTCTACAGGAAGGAGATGAAAGCAAGGCGTTATTTTGATGTATCTAGAAAATGGGAAACTTTCTGTGTTGCTCACAAAGGCTGATACTGATTAGGAGAGAATTGGAACATTGAGTGCTCAGCTGGAACAGCAACAAAGGAGAGGTGACGAGCCTGTGATGTGTCTCCACAGTGAACGCTGCAATTCAAGGCCATACAGTGAGGTCTCCTGCCTCAGCTCTTCACTCCAGCCTAATCTTTGACCTCATCTCCTTCTCCAGAGATTCAGAAACCCTCCTCTATGCCCCACAGGAACCTTGCTCTGTCATAAGGCAGGGCTGGGAACCAGGAGAGCTGCCTTTAGGAGCAGGTGGTGAACGCACAGCTCACGTTCTGCCCTTCTGCTCTGCTGCTGAGCACAAGGAGTTGCTTGTGGAGTCAGGAATCCAGAGGCTCTGGGGCCAGGCTGTGCAAAAGGCAGCTGGGCTGGGCTGTATGCCATGATGCAAGACAAGGCCTGATGTCTCTGTTCTGAACACTGCATTTCATTTGGATGTATATGCCTGCACAGCACTGGGACTGTTGGGATTACATTTGTGTAACACCACAACACAGTCACAGTGGCAGAGTGCCTGTGGCAGGCTGAACCTGTCCCTTTTCTCTGTGAGTCCTTCAAAATTTAACATGTGCTGGGAACTGCACTAAGTGTTCTCACTAAAACCCAGATGAGACAGGCTCAAGTTATGTTAACCCTTTGCTGAGGTGCATTTTTGTAAAGAAAATACAGCACATGAGATCATTCTGTTCTTAACTTTACTGGTGGGTCTAACAGGTCTTTTGGTTCTGGCCATCTGGGCCTCAGACAAACCACATCTCTGGCTTCCCTTAATGAAGATTTTTTTTTTTAAATTACTTGATGCCAAAAGCAACCTATCATCACAGCTTTCTGGATCTATCAATGGGATAATTCATGACTGGCTATGAAAAACAAAGCAAAGACTAGAACTAGAAGCACAGTCTGAGGAAACGGATGCTTGATGGGGCACCCATGGAAACTGAGATTATCTCCTGACACCCTGTGGTGTGCTAACATCTGTAGCAATCAGCATCCAGAGACCTACTTGGATGTTTCTGAGATGAAATCAAGCTTCGTATACTGCTGGCTTCTCCTAGACCTTGTAGACGCCCAGGGAAGATCAGAGGCATGATTTGAAGCTGCTACGGTGTGGTGGTTGTCATATGGCAAGAGAAGCACCTTCCCAGGCAGAATAAACCTCTCCACAGGCTTGCAAGGCTAACTGCTACATATGCTACCATAATGCTTCTTTCTCAAAGGAAAGTCCAACAGAAAAGCTGTGTCAGGCTCCCCAAAGACTGTGCCGAGTTGGGCTGACCCCCAACCTGGAAAATCAGAGCTGTCTAGAAGAATGAAAGAGAGAGGAAGACTCAATCTTCTCACACAGCTCCCACAGGACTTGACCTTTCTTTTCACAGAGGCATCATCTCTTGGTGCCTTTGGAACTTGGGTTTTGTTTGCCCTCTGCAATGGGCACTATCCCACAGGGGCTGAGTAGGGGTGGGTTGGTGACAGTGGCAGGATCCACCAACAGTCCCAGAGGAAGCCAGGAATGACAGGAGTCATGTCCAGTTTCCAGAGAAACTGCTGCAGTGTGAGTTGGAGGTTCACACAAGACACGGCCAGGCAGGACTGGGACATATGCTGGGGCCAGGATGCTGAGTGGCAAGGGGTGCCACGGGGGACAGGCACCTGTGGTATAAGCCCAGGCAGGTGCAGGGAAGCTCCACATGGTTCAATCTTAACATTTGTCTTACTCTAAAGGAGTTTTACAGTGTACTCTTTTATAACAAATATTTTATTTTGATTGGATAATGATAAGGTGAAATATGAATGCCTACACACTTAAAAAGCAGGTTTACTTTTCTGCAACTCTTCAGAACTACCATGAAGTCCAGTATGAAATATTTAGGCGCTGCTCAAATGATGTCATTCTGGAAACAGTACCAAAATGTCTTGACCACCTGAATAGCTCCCTCAAACTAAGATCATCTCATTTTTCCCCTTATTTATTTATTTATTTATTTATTTATTTATTTATTTATTTATTTATTTATTTATTTATTTATTTATTTATTTATTTATTTATTTCTGACATGGAATATTTGGGTTGATAAGGAATAAGGAACAAAATGAGCTGAAAACAGTGTTGAACACAGCACCTTGCGTTTCTCCTTGTCTAGAAATTACATTCTCAAGACCTTGGTGTATGCACTTATTTCAGTGTGCAGGCACATGAAGCAGTTCTGGAAGAGTTCAAGTATGTTGGAGAGGACTGCATGAGCAAATTCCTGTAACCCTGGCAACATCCTGTCTTGAAAACCTCCAGCTTCTTCCTTTGTATGTCTTGTTTCCCTTGAATCTAGCAACTAGGTCAAATCCTCTAGGTCTCTGACATGTGAAACTAAATTCTTCAGGTGATTATAAGAATGGCAGTGAGAAACGCTTTTTTTGCTATTTTTAAAAAACCAAATGTATTACTGTACTGTGTGATTCACAATCAATTCACACACAATTTTCACGTTTTTTTCCCCTCTTGTTAATACCTGTGCTTGCTTGTGTGGATGCATTTGAGTAGATTAATATTTGAGTACTTCTTCAAGTTAAAAACATTTTAAGAATTACAATATGAATGAGGAAACTCCCTTGTCAGATGTAGAATGAAGAACCATGGGACAAACATGTGACACAATTTTCCTGGATTTTCTCTGTATATTGCTCTTTATAGAGAAGCAGGCATTCTTTAGACTGATCAGATAAAAATGAAGGAGCAGCTCAACAACGAAAAAAGACAATTTGAAAATCAAGAAGATTATGACGTTGGAAAAATGGCACTCATTTAGGCTTTGTAATGTACTTTGAAGCAAGTAAGAAGTTTATTCAGCAGAATAGACATATTCCATCACAGAAAGCCCTACAAATAATTAAACACTATTGTGTTTTCAAATTAACCCAGTAATTCTTAACTTGATGATAAAATATGCCAGCTCCCATAAACAAATTTGAATTCAAAATGCTGAATGCAATCAAACTAGAAACTTAGGCAATGTTTATCCCATAATTCTAAAAGAATAATTGAAGGCAAGAAACTAGATGGGAAATGGTATAAAACACAACATAGATTTGTCATCTCCTGAGAGTAGATTGTGTGATATTAATTTAATACTTAGCACTCATGATTCAATTAATTTTTGATAAAAGGAGAGTGAGATAGCTTCAGTCTGCCTGGACTTGGATAAAATGTTTCCTTGCTGAAAATGATTAATAGGGCTGGAGTTTTGTGTGCTAATTTGTATATGATAACTAAGGAAATGTCTGATAAGCAAGGGCGACATTTTCAATGTCTGAAAAATGCAAGGGGCATGGGGAACTAATCAGTTGTGGAAAAAAGAAGAACTGAATTCCTTGGGTACTGGATATGGGACTCAGAAGTATCTTTGAATTTGGCAGAAAAGGTAGAAACATGCTGGTGAGTTCTTGCTGGTAACAGCCGGGAGGAAGGAACAGTACAGGAACAAAAGGATGACTTTAAATCTTGACATAATAAAGAAATAATGACATTATAGAAGTCAAAATTACAAGGTTGCTGAATAGCTAAAATTCCTGCTGTGAGCTGGAGTTCATCAGCTGGAAACAAAGGAAGAAGGAGCAAGACTTGGTTATTCTAAGCATCTGCAGAGCGGGCAGGTTGAGATGCAACTGTGGGAAGGCCAACATGGGGGCCTGTGGCTGGATCAGGCAGAGTACTTTCAGCAAACACTGGAAAAGTCTTATTTACCCTCCATGAACCACTGATAAGGTCCCACCTAAAACACAGCACGTGGTTGTGATGATCTGTCCTTTCTGAGGAGGAGTAAGAACAAGGGTAAGAAGGAGGGGGGAATCAGAAGAAAGGAAACCCTGTTTTCGGGCAGCTAACCAAAGGACCTCACTGCATTTAACTGACCTAAATGCTGATACAAGAACAACTGGAAATAAACAAGGACAAGAATAATTTTCAAGTGGAAATGAGCCCAATGTTCCTAACCAGTAGATGATCACTGATATGAGTGAAAAATAAACATAGATACTTGCCTCTTTATGGAAAAATGTGTGTGACATGGCTAGTAGAAATAACAGAAAACTAGATCTGATTATCCAAGAAAATCCTTTCTCTCCTAATCCCCTCACATGGTCCTATTGTCAGGAAAAGAAGAATTTGGGCAAAAATCCACCAACTTGTCTTGTCTTTCAAATGGGCATAAAATGGGAAAAGGGGACATAGTTAGTGTCTTTCTGAATATTGATCCAATCAGATATCCAGTAGAGTACTTTATTCTGAAATATTTTCCTATTAGAATAAACCAGAACAGTTTGCTCAAAATACAGTTTCTCAGTACTGAGTAGTAAGTAGTAAATAAGGTTACTTATTTAATCACCATTATCAATACACTTACTAATACTCATCTAAAAGCAATGTGTAAAGCATTGAAGAGGCTATGCAGAAGAGTGTTATAAGGTATAGACCTGTGCAGAGGAATTAAATTACAGAATAGGAACAGGTTGTATAAATGCAGCAATTGTTTAAATAAATCCAACTGCCCGTTCTAAATAAAGAGAGAGTTTATAAATTTCTGCTTACTTGTTCCCTCTCTTCTGAGACATCTTATACTCTGTGTCAAATACAGGATATCCGATATAGAGCATACAAGGTTGAGAGGGCCAAATAGTAAGACGGATGATGATGCCAACACAAACTTTTGCCTACTGCAAGGGATCTGCTGAAAAAGGAAAAGTGCTGCAGGAGATGGATATGAGGTTTGCATATGGCAAAATTATCCATGAAATCCAGCTTGTTTATGAATTTGTTGCTTGTATTTTAAAAGGTCTCTCATGAATAGCTGTGTAGCTTGCAAAGTGAGATATTGGTATGATGAAAAGAAGCGACATTTCATTGATTGAGATTTACAAGCAGCACACACTGACTGCTGTTGCTGCAGTTTTCAGAGAATAAGCTGAGACTCGGTTTTCAGAGATTCTGCTTATGGGTATTTTTTTCCATGCATTTGGAAACAAAACCAAAACTGCCTTATTTGACGGTACATAAGAACTTAAATAACACTCCTTTTGTATTTTTTTCCTCTTTTATGAAGAAAATATTGCAAAACCACTAATGCAACTATTTCATTCCTTTGTATCTATGTTATGTCTTCTACTTGACTATAAGGGTGTCATTACGGTAAAGGCTTTTCTTTTACAACAAAAAACAAAACTACTGATGTTATTTCTGGGAATGATGATAAAGCTGTTCAGTTGTGGGGGTCATATGTACTGGTAATTACTTTTATATTTAGAATCGGAAATGACAATCTGAAATCAGAATATCTCATTAGTAGTAATGCATTTTAATTTCTGACAAGTGAAGTATTACCAAGGAAATGACAGATATTAGAACTAGAATGAATTACCTATGGCTTAAGATACTTCAAAAAGTGGCAAAACATTATAAAAATTCCATAATTGCCTAGAGTAACAGTGTGAATCAGTCTTTGCTACTGTCCCAAATTTTTACTAGGTGAAAAAAATTTGAAGGCTCTGGCAGACTGCTAAAGAAACTCTGATTTAGCACATTTTGATCTCTTCTTGCCTAACAGCAGCTGTCAACAGACCCCTTTTTTCCATCATTTTTAAGTTTAAGAAACAAAAAATGTGTTTTAGATTCAAGAGATTAGTGATCATTTCAGTTCAAATCAAGGAAGATGCAATGGCACAGGTCTGTATCCAAAGAGGCCTTTAGCTTATTGGAAAGTTCAAAACCAGCCTTACAAAGAGCTTACGTGCAACTTGGTTTGAAGTCCATGCTCAGGACAAAAGCTAAGCTTGGCTTGATCTGACACCATAATTATTTTTGAGACAAAGCTGAGCTGGAACCAAATCTGAGCTATTATAGTGACTACACCTTCTGGGCCATTATCTGTATATGAACATGAAGAAATAATGCATTACCTATTCTTGGTGACTGAAATGAAGTGGAGTCTGGAGTGACAAGAGGAAAGCTGGATCACCAGACAAAGGCGGGACAAGAACTTTTTTTGATGGCACCTCCAGTCTTATTTTATGTGAAGGCCTTTGAACCTGTGAGAATGAAACTTCCCTCAGGCTCTCTGCTTTTATTCCAGACATGAAGCAATGAGTAAGCAGTTTTCAGGACAAAACCTCCCCACAGAATTGACAGCCAAAATATCTGCTTAACAGCAAGGTGATGATGATGCCCAGGTCAATGGTGTTGCATCATAGTTTTGGAGACCCTTTCACTGATCACATGTCTTGCTGGCAGGGGGGTTGTCCCATCTGGTCCTCTTTCTTCCTCATCCATGCTGCATTTTACCCCATTTCTCCCTCCCTCCAGGGAGTTTGGATTGTTATATCTGTACATAAGGGATTTTGAGTAATTTTATCAAGAATTAAGAGACATATGCTATAGTTTCCCATGCATTTAACCACCAGTGGTATTCTGGGAAACAGGTTGTGGATGCCAACTCCAGATTTGAGTGACAAGTGTCTCTGAGCGCCTCAGCAGTGTTGGCTGCTGAATCTTTGTTTCCATCACCAAGATGTGGCACAAGTGTTGTGTCACCCCATGCTAGAACCATCACACCCCAAATTTTTATGTTCCTCACTTGTTTCAGAAAGTTTAATGTACTATATTTCCCCAACCCTGATATCAATGGCCTATCCTGAAACAGATGGAAAAAGGTGGAGCAGATCTGAAGAGCTGAGGAGCAAACACTCTCCACTCTCTCATGAGGGAAAATACATCTCTATTGCCAGAAAGACACCTAAAAATATGAAATACAGAGCAAGTCAAATCACTGTGAAATGCACTAACAAAACTCTTCAAGAAAATCAAGGAGGAGATGTTACTACTATATCTGCATTCAAAACATAGGAGGAATGCACTTATAACTCTTGAAATTACCCAGAACCCCTGAGTGTGCTGTGAAAGACATCTGGTGAAGGCAGTGCACAGAGAGAGATCAAACTCAGAACAACAGAGAGGGGAAAAGAGCTCTCGAGAGTGTTTGTGGCAGAATCCTGTTTCTATCTCAAATACTGTTTTGTCAATATGTTTGTGTTGCTGTTTCACTCAGAAGTGCTTGCTCAGAGAAAGATCCCTGCATGCTGGGCCCTCACCAAAGGCCATCCTTGCCCCCCGCTGGACAATATAATAAGCTGACAAGCTTCCCTGGGTGGTCATGGGCAGGGTGGTAGACAGCGATTGCAGAAACAGCAGGTGCCCTTTTCCATGTCAAAGTTTCAGCAGCCATGCTGCAAAAGGCAACTTGAAGAGGACAGTGGAGTAGGCATAGAATGGGGAAGCTGAGGAGAGCTTTTGTAGAAATAATTATGTGCCAAAGCACTTAGAGGTGCTTTAAAAACTCCATCCAAACAGTGTTGCCTGGCTTCTGTGCAGTGACAGACGATGAAACATCCAGTTGTGTTAGGTCAGGTATGGCAGAAAACAGGGAGAAAGCAGACTCCATACAGTCTGGCTCCTGGGATCTGGGGCTCTGAAGCCATCAAGCAGGTGCTCGGCAGAAACTCCTGGACTTTCCTGCCATGAAGCACTGCAGAAAAATTTTTCCTACTTAAAATCCAACAAAAAAAAATAAGGACTACAGTTGTACCACAGGTTCCCTTTCAGCCCTGTCATTCAGATATCTGTTTTTCTAGGCAAACAGTCAGCAAACACATCTGTTTTTCAAACAGGATTCAGTCTCTAGGTATGATCAGTGACAGAAACATGCAGGATGAATAAGCCATTCCCTGTCATTGTTCCCTGAATACTACCAGTATTTGGGAAGCTATTGGCAGTGGTACAAAGGTATCTTTTCCAGTAAGAAAAGACTATTTCAAATCAGGAGAAAAGTGGCAAATCCAGCAAGCTGTGTGCATGTGTGTGAGTGTGTGTGTGCATGTGTGAAGGCAAAATGCAATCAGTGTACAAGGGAGGGAAAAAAGACAATACTTTAACCTTGCAGGGCTGTAGAGAGCATGGTACTTAATTATGCTTTGCCTGCACAAATGCTTTATCCCCATATAATCAAATAAACCCTTTAATTTTCTCTTAAGATGTCTAGCCACTCTACCAGAAGTATCATCTATCATCAAATATACTGGTGCAGATGGAGTAGAAACTATTTTTCAAAAGCAGATCACAGTCAATTGTGAGATCATTTTTCTGGCCATGTGCCCCTGCTTCTCTTTCTGACCTGCAGACCACCTTCCTTCTCCTCCCTGCTTTTATTTGCTCTCTAAAAGCTAGAACAATTGCTTATTTGGAAAATACTTTATGCTTTATTTGAATGTGGTTTGGCAAGTTAGCAGTGCCAGGTGCTGTCCGCTCTGAAGGCAGATTGACAGCTGCCCCTGGGTTAGTCTGTGATCTCCTGGGATCAGTCTAATGCACAATGTCCATCTCCTGTGCAATAAACCAAATACTTTCACCTCTGAGGCACAGACAGGAGCTACCACAGTTGCAGGTGGGCATGGTACTGGAAATGCATTTAATGACCCTGTTTTCTCAATTGATTTTGTGCTGGCACTTTTTTATACATTCCCAAGGTGCTGTGCCTTGACTGCTGTCCCTTATGCATGCAGCTTTGACATCCACCTTCTGTTAATTAGCACTGTAAAAAGCCCCTTTCCTTCCCTGCTCACAACAATAGTGTGGAAAAAAGTAAAATTTAAAAAAATCCACTCCCCTTCTGCTGCAGGCAACATCATCTCACAGTCCTTTTCAGAAACACACCAGCCTTCAGCTTAAGGATGACTTATTTTGTTGTTCCCACAACTCTAACAAGAAGGTTGTTTTAAAACCTCGTTGCTTTGATGTCTTGAAGCCATTATCAGACACTGATTACACGGTTACATGTCATCAAGGTTGTGATGATCTATATACATCCTGTGGTCAATTCATTTTCAAGTGTATACTGTGAAAGTCTTATCATCCTATGATTGCCCCCAGCTCAGGCTTCTTCTATCATCTATCATTTGAGCTGAAAGCTTGTTACAGGAAAGACTATTGTTGCATTTGTTGGAAGTACTATGTGTACCTCAAGAATTAAATGAATAATGTATTGCACTTGTAAAGAATTAATATGGACATTGAAAGGCAAAGGAAAATAAAATTATTAAGTAGCACAACTGGTGAATTAAAAGGAAGCAAATAAAATATTAGAGCTTAATAAAACATGGGTGATCATGTATTTACATAAGAAACACCTGAGCAGAAGAGAGAAAATAAGGGGTGTCGGGGTATTGGATATGGAGTAAAAAGTCAGAGAAAGACTTCTGAAAAACAGCAAACATAAAAGTGAATGTGTTGGACTTACCTTGGGGGCCTGCCAGGTGCCCACCAACCCCCTCTATCAACAGGACAGGGTGACAAAATGTGAAGAAAATTTGATGTCAAAGGTGACAATAATGAAAGTGTATCTCTTAATTAGCCTGGTTCCTGATGAAACTGAGCTCAATCTCTTCTGCTGCAGAGATATGTCCACCATCAGCTCCCTTATCAGTAGTTTTCAAACTTGCTGTTTAGTCTTAAACAGATTTGCCAGATGCCTGAAGGTGTCAAAGACACTGCATTTCCACTCATTTTCTTACTCCAAATTGAGCTCAGACTGTACGACTTGCCATGTGAAGAGCCAAGGGATGTTCTGTCTTCAAGACCTCCTGTGAGTTGTGTTTTATGACTGATTTTCAGCTGTACAACACACAGGGCCAAGTGAAGAGTCCTCTCCTCTGTCAAAGGTTGTCTGCCAAGGAGATTATCTGGCACTAACTAATATCAATGAAAAAAAACCCAACTGGCTAATACCAGTTTTTGTCAAAATTAATTTTATTACTTTCTCCCTGCAGTGTTCTATCGTGTTTACTGACATGGTGAGGTCATGCTGCAACCTTTATGCAATTCAACTGCCTACAGAAATCCATTGGAAACTGGGCTCTGCCACTTCTGAAACTGATTCTTGATTTTTTTTTGTCCAAGTAATACTTTCTCCATAGCAGTTAGCAAGCACAGTTTTAGTGTGTACTAGACATCACAATTTTTATTCTCACCATTGCAGTTTTATCTGATGGGAAATTTATCCATTGCAACCCATCAGAAATGTCCCCTTCTTACTTTTCTCTGGCACAATTTGCTTATGAAAGGGAAAAACAAACAAACAAAAAAACCCCAAACCCAAACCTGACAGGAGAATTCATTGCTATAATTTAGGGAGGTTTCAGCAAAATTAATGAGGTGCCATTACCAAGGGAACATGGGCTGATTTCTGCATAATTACTACTATTTGTATAACCATCAGATCCAATGTATTATTTCCACAGCCTCGAAGCAAGAACGAGGCTCCTTTGAGCTGGTGTGCATGCATAATACATTTTGGTGTCCAAGCACACCCCAGTAGGAAATGAATAGGGACCAGTTCAAAGTCACAGTGCAGCTGCCTGTTGGTTTTCTCAAGAGTGAAGCATGAAAATAAACCAGGATGTGAACTAATAGGCTGTTCATTTTACTATAATATCCCGTTGTTATTAATTGACAACAGCTGTGTGGCAAGTTGTGTGACACCCACTGCTGGAATAAAATAGCTCCAAGTGAATTGAGTGTATACGATCCTAAAACGAGGCAGATACCACACAGAAAGAAAAATCACATCCCTGTCTGCTCCTACAAGGGGAGTTTCTTGCTCCACTATTTACAGTATCAGTGCCTGTTCTTGTGTAATGCCAGCACAGTTCCCTGTGTTGGAAGAGTTCACCAAGCTACTTTCAGTCAAGTATCAGCAGTCTTGGCTAGCTGGGGAGGTGTCAGTTGACTGGGGATTGGCAGATGTGACACCCATCTACAAGAAGGGCCAGAAGGAGGATCCAGGGAATGAGAGGCCTGTCAGCCTGACAGGGAAGGTCATGGAGCAGATCACCTTCAGCACCATCACACACTAACCAGGAGATCAGGCTGAGCTAGCACGGCTTTAGGAAAAGCAGGTCCTGCTAGACCGACCTGATCTCTTCTTCCTTCCTTCCTTCCTTCCTTCCTTCCTTCCTTCCTTCCTTCCTTCCTTCCTTCCTTCCTTCTCCACGATTCTATAATTTTAATATATTTTCACCATTCAGAATAAATCTTGCTGCAGATGAAAACATCTGCTCTCATTGATACACTGTCAGTACCTCTCTCCACCAAATCAAAGCCAAGTCATTCTTGGAGTTTGTTCCTATGCTTTTGAAAAAATATGTTCACATTTTTCATGCTGCTACTAGTGCAAAACAACTCCCAGATGTTTTATTCTGCCAGTGGGAATGAGAAAAGTGTAACATCATCTTAAAGATGGGTAATGACAGGAGGCTTTCTTCCAACTTTATCTGTTAGGGGCCAGGGTGAGAGTAAACACTGCTTGGAAAGGTCAGGTGGAGACCACTGAAGCTTAATGACTGGATCTGAAGCATGACACTGTGAAATCACCAGTTCCTTGTGACCTTAATGATCTTCCCTTGGCTAATGCAGAGCAATTGCTTTAAACTACACTAATCAGGCCAAACTGAGACAAGACAGATAAGGGAGAGCTTTCTCATCCCCTTGAAGGATCTTGGGTCTTTGCCTGACCCAAGAAAAGTGATCAACTCTTAAGTGGTGTGGAGTGTCTTACTTGATCTTCCCTCACCCCATTTGATTCAACTCAAATTGGTTTCTCCATGAAAGGACTGCCCCTGGCCCATGTCACACCCTGTGCATGGAAAAGAAAATGTGTCTTTTCCCCTGTATGACTACCGACAATAGTGCCAAAGTACAAACAAATGCAAACCCCAGGAGTGAGGGAGAATTTCTGTGTTGCCCTGTAGTACCTAAATTTCAGTCTCCCTAGGAGAGGAACTGGCAGAGAAATTGAAAAGGGGGTTGCTGATGTTAGGAAAATGTTTCTAATGTACTATCTAAAGGTCTCTTCAGTGGAATTTGAATCCACAGTCATGGTCTTGATTTCCACAGAAGATATCTTGCAGTACAATCATAGTGTGGTGCTAGTAACACCAACTGGGTTGTGGATTCGATCCCTGCATGGGCCTTTCACTTCAGATTTGGACTTGATGATCCTTGTGGGTCCCTTCTACCTCAGAATATTCTGTGGTTCTGTGAAATTTCACCTTATTTTTTGTTCTAAGCCATCCTCTGCCATGCTACATAAAAACAAATCCAGACCGGACTTGGCAGTTGAAAAATACTTTCCTTTATAGTTTTGGCAAGTGGCATTGGAAAGGTCTCAGGTCATTCAGTTCTCTCTTCCTACTCTCAGAGATGGGAAGGATGGAGAATTTTTGACTGCAACCATCCCTAGACAAGCCCCAGAATTTCTCTCCTCATGTGAAGCCAAGCATGCTGGCAACTCTGAGCATCCCTGCCCTGACCTGCTGCCAATGTGGACAGGCAACAGCTCAGCACATGCTCTTGTGACATTTCACTAAAAACCACTCCAGTCAGGTTGGTCCAGCTATTTGACTCAAAAGCATCTGTAATACTGAGCTCATCAATTATATATCAAGGTATCATCTAAATCTATTCCCTTTGGTTACTTAAAAATTAATACATTAATTGGTATGAGGTGGAAGAAACTTGACACTAGTGAATGATATCTTGAAGATGCAGAAAATTAGAAGATTTCTACATTTATTTAGAATAAATTATGTGTATTAATATGCTTACTTTTTATTTGTCAAAATAAATTTTAAAAAAGCATTTGGTAGAGAAAATAATTTCTTCATTCCCTCCAATGGATTGTTTGACCTGGGAAGCCTGTATAATATGAGTTATTACACTTGGATTCACACCTGCAAAATATCCATATCTGTGTTTATGCAATTGAAATTTCTGTCCGTATTAATTTTTCAGGTTCTCACTCAATAATCTTAATAGAAAATCAGAATATTTGTAAAGAAATTTTGAACCAGTTTCTCTCTTTAGAAGAAAGACAAGCTGTAACTATAGAATTCTGGGGCTTATGTTTTGATAATACAGGGAACACAAGGTTCAACAAAAACTAGAATAAAACATACAGAATTCAATAAAGTACACAAAAACCTTCCCTAGGCCTCTTTTAGCTTTTTTCCAGTGAAAGGCTTTCAGACTTTTCCAGAGCATGGCTCTTTTATCAAGATGATACCTGTTCTCATTAAGATTTTTCATATCTGGAAGATATGTTAGCAAACCCATTGGCTCTCAGATGTTCTTGGTCCTGCACTTCTCCCTCCACATCTCTGAGCTGTGGACAGTCCTTCCCCAGAGGCTGCTTCTCTTTCTCCCCACAGGTTTGTCACGTATAAAGTAATACTCTCTTTCCTATGGTCAAGTTTTATAAAACAGCTAAGTGACTTTCTGATCCAGATTCCTCAAGTGGGGCTTCCTGGTTGTCCTTGCTGATGCTGCATCACATTTCAGTGAGTTGCCCCAAGCCCATCTCCCCCCACATTGCCAGCTTAGGGGCTGCTCTCCCACTGTCTGGAGGCCCTGGCTCTGCTGCTCAAGTAGCATCCAGAGATTGGTTTTGGGTATCTGTTTTTTTGCTTGAAATAATTTGAAAACAGAAAAGAGGAGGCACTTATCTGTCTGTCAGCAACAAGCAGACACTCCAGTGATTGATTGCCTGTGGACCTCAGCATGAGAGCAAGCACAGGGTTGTCTTTGCCAGCTCATCCAGCCACTGCCTGGGAAAATGGGTTGTTTCAGGGGAACAGAGACTGAGGAGTGATAAACAGGAAATAAAGTGGGAAACATGGAGGAGAAAGCCTGGAAACCTGTGTCACTTTTAGCTCAAAACTGCAAGAAGGGCAACTTCTCCTTGCTCCTCTAATGGAGGATCTGTAACTGTGGGGTTGGGGGAGCAGGTCAGGAATCATCAGCAAGGGTTGTGCTGGTTCTGTGGGGACAGCTACGGGGACAGCCACAGCTCGATGAAGGCTCTGTTATTTCTCACACTGAACTCATTTGGGAAAATGCCTCAGTCCTGAGACTTGGGGAGGAAGCAAGATGAAACATAACAGAGCAATAGAATAACTTCACCCAGAAGGAAAGTAGACCCCTCAAGAGCAAACTTCCTTTGTCCAGTATCTCTTCTCCACCTGAAAAAATATTTTTATTATGCAACTCAGATGAGCAGACAAACCTGCAAGAAAGTCAGCCTTGCCCAGAGTTTCATTTAGGAGTGTCATTACAGAAGAGACTTAGAAAACTCCCTTGCCTCCCTCTTTGTGCTGTTTGTATTCAAATCCATAAATATGCAGCAATAGCTTGAGTTTAAAAAGCAGGCAAGGAAGTCCCAGTAAGTAGAGATAGCAAAACAGCAGAGTTTATATTCAGCATATATTTGTGTTTGGACTTTGGAAGAGTACATGAGACATAGTATTCTGCTGATAAAACTTGGAACACTGTGAACTAAAAGTCAGGTTATTTATATCTGTTAAAAGGGATTTAGAAAACTTTACACATAGCAAACTGTTTGAGTGTGGGACCCATAAACTCGGAAAAGAAAACTGAACGTTTGGATCCATAGGCATTCAATCCTTTTCTTTCATAGACATGCTACATAAATTTAAACCTGTAAAGAGCAGAGCTCTTTTTCTGAACTGTTCACTAAATACTAATTCATTCAGCATTGTGAGGACTTAGCATGTCATCTGGGGGAGATCAAGTTTCATTGTTAAAACCAATGAAGTAGACCATGGAGAGCTTCACTTTGTGAACATTTATACTCTTACTGTGTTGCTGTATAGGGTAGAAAATATTGCTAGCAAAAACACAGCTCAGTCCTTATTTCCAGCTCAAGACCAACTCATGATAAAGTGCTTGAAGAACCAACTCATTTCCTGATACAAAGATTCTGTGTTGGCAGTTCATGAAGAGTTGGTGGAGCTCTGGTCAGTGGACAGAGGACTTGGGCAACAGTGCTGATGGACACAGGGTGACTGTGCTGCCACAGAGAAGGCAACTTGTTTCCAGCCACAGTGCTGTGACTATGCAGAGGCAGGTGGACACCTGGGGGGTGCTGGCACCCTCTGACACTGTTGGGCAGATGTGCAGGCTCAGTTTAGCTGCAGAACAAATGTGGATTTTTTTCCTCTTTCTTTTTGGAATTTATTAAATTAAGGTGCAGGAGCTTTTAACTGACTCTTTATTAGTGTCTGCAACCTCCATCAGGACTGAGCTCAGCTGTGCTAGGTGCTGTGCACCCTCAGGAACACACAGACCTGTGCCAGAGACCTTGATAGTTTGTATTTTCTTTTTGAGGTTCAAGAGGCAGAAACATCACCTATTGAAAAATGAATGTGGTTGGACCCCCAAGGTTTTTCTAGAAGATTTCTTGATGGACAGACAGTCTGACAGGGTTTGATATCAGTTGAGAAGATGACTGTTTTTATGGCTCCCAAATAACTAGTGTAACTAGTTAGCTATATTTATGTAACTATCAATAGCTACAGAAAGCAGCACACCAGCATTAAAGAATTCTCAGTAGTATTAGTTAACTCTGTGTTTATTTTCTTGGTGACTTTGGCTTTTCTTGATTTGGTTGCATCACATGCTGTATGTATGTGAATTTAATGTACGTACATAAGAGAGTCAGAAAAATGGCTCTGCAGTCAACGGGGTGAGGGAAGAAATTACTGGGTTTATAACCTCACAAAATCTAATTTTCATGTATTTTCTGGTAGTCCCAACACAGGGCAAAAATAGGGGCCTGCCTGTAAACAGGGATAAAAGTAAGTTGGGTTCCCATCAAGAAATGAGAATAAGTAAGAAGAACAGGAAACATGTCATGCCTTAAGCATATTGTTCTAGTTTACTATCTTAAAATGCTGGCTACTTCAACCAACATATCAGCAATTCCAGATGCCAAGATAATTAGTTGGGAAACAACTTACCAAGACTCATCTGACAAGCCTATCCTATCTACTAGCTCCAAAATTTGAACCTGTTTCATACCACATTTTAAATCTATTTTAGACTTGCTAGCTTTTGTGTCATTTTGTACAGTCCACTCCTGTAATGTGGACTTACTTTTTATTTGAAAGCCTGCTCTCCCATTCCATTTGGTTTGTTAATGTTCATACCGCCTGTTGCCATAGCACTTAAAAACAAAGATATTGGGAAGGTGCCCTAATTAGATAAATGCATAGTCCCTGCAGAAAGGATTGGCTTTTGAGGTGCTTTGTTTTGTTGCTCAGTGATGGGTTTTATTTTCATACAGTGAGTTGGTGTGGAGGGAAGGACATCCAGAACTGCTGGCTGGGCTACTCAAGCACCCCTGGACAGCTGCTGAACCAGAATAGGTGCTGCTTTTCCCTGAGGCATGGAGGGGCAACATGACCTCCCTCCATCCCACTGGGTGCTCAAGGCCAAGACTTCACACAGGACACCAGGAAGTGGTGTCCATAGCTCCCCATTTGAGGTCTGGATTTTGCAGCAGGCAGGTGGGAGTCTGCAGGGTGCAGGCATCCCTGGCAAGGAATGTGAATGAACACAGCTGACCCCTGTTCTGTTTTCTGGTCTTTTTTCCACTGCTGTGAGCCTGCTCAGCCTGACCCCGGGTCCAGGGCTGGCCTAGGGCAGACTGTGCCCAGCCCAAGGCAACAGGCTCCACTCCATTTTCTGTCTCTGGTACGCAGCATTTTGGGTGTTGTTATCTGAGTGGGGTTGAAACCTGCTGAACTGAGTGTTAGTGTTGTGCTACTAGATTTGAAGGTACAGTAAAGATAAAATGTCTGCAATTTTATGATAAATCACAGCCCTGTCTGAACTGGTGGTGGAAATGCATAGCAGAAATATGAAAGTTCAGTAAAATTACCTACTTTGTTGCATTTACCTCAGTGATTAAACATTACTTGGGACCCAGCCAGCTGCTCTGGGCAGCAGGTACAGCACTAGTGACAGAAAAACAGCCTTGAGGGACCTGTCTGCACTGACTGGCAGGAGGGAAAGAAAGAAATGAAACTGAAACATGATGTAAACTGTCACAATAATAGTTGAAAATGGGAATATTGGAGAGATGGAACAGATTTTGAAGGTTCATAAATATTTAGAGATTTTTCCTTTTAAGAAAACATCTAAACAGAGGACTGTGAGCAGAGGAAGAGGGATCTCCAAAATAATAGTCTGATGGGTACTTGCTGGTGAGAATTTATCAATAATAGCAACATCTCTAAACAACTCCTGACAGAGCAGATGAGGACAGAGAAATATTTTAGGTAGCTTTAATAATTAGTTTTTCTTCTCCCTTTTTCTTTTTTTTTTTCTTAATTTTTGTACCTTTATTCCCAATTCCATAAATAAAGTACATTATTCCTCTCTTCTGTGACAATAAATATGATTTTGCTTTTCTCTTAAGATGGGTCTAGCACTAAATGGGGTTACAAGGTAAGCTGTCTGTAGGGTATCTTGTGCCTACCAGAACAGCACATCTGGTTAAAGGCTGGGCTGCAGCAGGGAAAAATGGGTTCTTCATGGATCACAGCAGTGTGGTGGGGCCATGATTTTCATTCCTCAGCCATGGACTTGTGATGTATCAAAACTATGTCAATCTTTTGACACCCTGACTTGCCCGGGGTTTCCCTCAGGGTAAACCAAAATGCAAACATCCTATGCTCTGCACAGACCTGCAGTTAAGATGTAATATCACACAGGCACACTGACTTCAGGACCTGAGGCAAACTCTGCTCCCTGTATAACTCACCAGGAATACTGTCACTGACCTCAGTGGGGCCATGTCCGTATGGAAGCAATGGTCCAGGGCAGTGAGCAGAGATGCATCAGGATTTTTGTACAAAGCAGTCAGCAGCTCTGCATGCAAATTCTCATCACATTAGCAGGGAGGTTTGTGGCTTTTCTTAGCTCTCTGAGTCATGCTGGAGGGTTTTGTCCCTGCTGCTGTTTTTGTATTCTACACATAATGGAGAAAGGCAAATCATGTAAGGAAAGAGAGCTCATTTTTTCACACGTAAGCATAAGCTGTCTGTATGCCTAAGTGCAGATCAGAAAAGCCTGTACTCACTACTCTCTGAGTTGCAATAATTGTTAACTACATTTGTACCCCACTTATTTATTGAAGTGGCTTGCTAATGGTGTATGCTTTGTATGTATAAAAACGTTAACCAATCACAGCCCACTATGGAGCTCAACACTGTCAGTATCAAAATGTTTATTTCCCTTCTCAGCAACATACTTGTATCAGTGCCAGTATTCAATTAAAACTGTAATTTTATACATTGCAATTTCTGCATGTTAATAAATTCATCTCCAGAGCTCCCAAAAAAAGGACCTGGAACCGTTGGAGTGAGTCCAGAGGAGGCCATGAAGATGGCCAGAAAGCTGGAGCTCCATGGTGTTTCCCTTAAAATTTGCATTGAGATTTCTCAAATGATTAGTCAGTCTTCACCCTTGAACTACCTGCAGAAATTCCCTGTGACTGTTTATTAAGGATAAGAGCAGAAAAGAAAAAAAACCCATGTAGTCAGTAACTTCCCTTTGACCTCTTTGGATGCAATCCAAAAGTCTGTGCTACAGCCACTATCATCCAGCAATATATGGCTTTCAGCTGGCTTTTTCTGGGTACACAGTGACTCCTAAAATAAACATGATGTTGTCCTAAGCTGTCTCTATTGGTGAAAACCATAAATTTTCAATTACATGGCCAGGTGAAGGATTTCCCTGGCTCATATCTCTATTGCTCCCACTGTTAATGCAGGTTGGTCCTATCTATTTTGGGTGTTATTTCAGTTGCTGTGTGTAAGACAGTTGGAGGGCTGTGTTTTAGACTATCTGAGTTGTGTTTCTATAGAGTGAGGTAAAAGATCTGCATCCTGAAGTGGAACACGTATTTAAGAGAGAGATTCTGCTATCATGGGTGAAATGTTAGAGTGAATTAATTGAAACAATAAAAACATATAAAGGGATAAAGAAAATTATAGATGCTCAAAGGTTCAGTGTATAAACTTCCTCCCTGGCCCTTTGCATTTTCCACATTGACAGTCTTAGAGTCTGGAGGGTCTGTCTTTTTTTGTTAACTGCAAAAGGAGATTAGGAAGGCCACATACACATTCTTACATAGCTACATAGATGGCAAAGAACATGGCCATAGCCATAATTGGAAGAACAGAGGATCAGTCAAATGAAGAGCAAAGTCTCATTTTTATGCCCAATTCCTCCAGTAAAACCTTCATGGAAGTCTGTTTTGGGGTTGGATGTCACTCTTTGATATAATTAATTATATTTAGAGCCTATGGAATGAGTGATACAACAAAAAGGTACTTAGGTAGAGAGTAAGTCATGTGTGAATATATAGATTAAGGTAAAAGTGAACTAATTTATTATTGGAGAAGAGCAGGCAATCATACTTCTTGGACCTGCAGATCCTCAGGAAGCATAAACCTGCATTACATGAGGCAGTAGAAATCTGTCTGGCTTGCAAAGGCACAAGAATTTCTAAAATAAATGAAGTAAACTGATGCTGACTGGTGTCTTGGAAGATTATTTTTTGTTCAGCTCTGTAAGCAGACAGAGAGAAATCAGTTGAGTTATCTGAACATGGTGTCACTTCTGCTTTTGATGCCTGAGGCATCTCTGTGGGACAAGGGAATATACAGCCACGGGAGAGCTATGTCCTGTGGAGCAGCATCTGCCAGCTGGGGAGATCTGTAGGACAGTTCAAATGACAGTAGAAACCTCTGTGCTGGTGACTGAACTTTGTCCACTGCCTTGAAGGGGATCCTTTCTGAAAAAAATTTAGCAACCAAACAGGAAACTTCTGTTTCACTCTGGTGTTTGGCCTTTTCCTACCTGGACTGTTCAATCCCTTTGAAAGGTGTGGGTGAGCCAGAACATGCCAGAAGTTGAAAGGTGGCATTAATAAGAAGGATAACTTGAAGATGTCACTGCTGAGGGACATGTTGAAAGTACTGCCTTTGTTTAGTCTTAGGCAGAGAGGATAAAGGTGGTGAAGTTTAAAACAGATTTCTAATACACATTTCTAAAGGTAACATAAAAAAGCACAACAATTAATTGCTTTCCATGTTCAGCTGTTTTCCACAGATGGCAAAAAGTGTTCAGTTTAATTACAGAAAAGAAGATGTAAGTCTGAATTTGGAGAAAAAAAAAATCAATTCTATAGGTTTGTAGAGACAGAGACATGGGAGACTATGGCATACCCCTCATCAGAAAATTTCACGAAGTGACTGGACAGTGTTGACTGATCTGACAGTGTTGTCTCTCTATCACTGTGGGCAGGGACCAAATAGCCTCTTGAATTTCTGTTTTGCCAGTGATTTTCTCCCCAGCTGATCATAGCAGTATTCACAAGCACTTTCCCAAGAGAGCAGCCCAATTCATTTCAATAGCAAAGCAAAACAGGAAAAACAAATTGAAGACAATGGTGCTCTGAGGGAAAAATGAACAAGCTCTTAACTCCAGGGCTCTATATAGACCCTGTGCAATCTTGAACAGTTTTGACTTGTTCTTCTGTTAAAATGTTTAATAAGCAATTTTAAATGCTGTCCTTTCATATCATTCCAGAGGAGAGGCAAGGGACTGCACACACAGGGTTGTGTGTGTGCTGCTGTGCTCAGTGCCTTAGAGAACATTCTCATTCTCTTTGACACAATACCACGTTTTGCAAGTGTTAATATGTCATTTCAGTTTTGGAAAAGGTGATTTTCTTGCTAGCTTTTCATGTGAAACTGAATGGCTCATTACAGCATGGGCTGTGAATTTCTGTGCAAGGACTGTTGAAAAAATTTCATACCAGTTATTAGGAGTGGGAGAATCTCATCAATTTAGGTTGACATCTGTGTCTAAAGAAAAATAGGCAGTGTTCAATAGTGAGACAGAGTTCCAGGAATGCTAATATAATACTCTGCCTGAACATAAATTGGGACCTGGCATTTATTAGATAATAAAGCCTGAAAATGGATTTCAAATGGGAAAAAATATAATTGGACAAAGGAATTCTTTGTATTTGAATGGACAGCTTATTCTTCATACAATACTAGTTTCTAAAGGCCATATTTGTTGCTGTAGGGGAAAAGGAGTTGCTGAATCTAATAAATAAATTTAATGTATATATGTGTTTGAAATTTCTTCGGTAAGTAGTTTTAATGATCTTGGTATGTTTGGGAGACCAGGTATAGCCTAGAACTAGAGCAGAATGAAGATAATAACATTTTACTACTGCCAGTAAAACTTAACCACTCAAGGAGAAGGGAATCAAATGTTGCCAATTTCTTGGTAACAGTGAAGGCTTCAAGCGATATGAAATTAATTCCTTCCTCCATCACCATACTGTAAATGAAGGAGATGTAATGGAATGTGAGTGGAAGGCACCAGAAGCTGTTCCTATTGTGGTGAAAAGAATACTTTCTGATAACTTTGCTGGCAGTTTATTCAGCCTACACAAATCCTTCACACTGCCCAGAAAAAAAAAATTCTGAATAATAATAATAATAAAAAAAAGTGAAGCCACATAGGCTGATTTCTGAGTGCACTTATCTAGCCTATTGAAGTTGTGTGGGGTATTTGGTCTCAAGGCTTAGTTTTAATTTGGATTCACTCTATCCATGCCTTCTGTGTTCTACAGCCAACATCTGATGCCTGAAATTGGGCACTCCCTGCTTGTTTAGGATATGCATTAGCATCTGGTGCACATCAATATTCAACAACCCTTTCACTGTGGTTTCTAGCTAGCAGAAAATTCCTGCCATGTCTCAGATTTGATGTTAACACAGCTCTTGTGGTGTTGTGGAAAAAGGGGTGCCTTTTCCTCTTGGGAGAGAGAACACTGCTCCTTTACCCCCTGCAGGCTGGTAGTTACATTGCAAATGAAAATATGTTTCCTGATGATTTGGATCTGTTGGGGTGAATGATTTTTCTCACAGTGTTGCACATTTTCTGCTTCCCAATACTTGTTATCGGTCAGTAGAATACCAATGTGAAAAATACCCTTCTGTATTGTATTTGAAAGGCATACAGTCCCCTGTAAATAAAGAAGGGAAAAAAAAGAAAAAGCATTTGAGCTTTGTGAACTTTCAGTCATATATGGAGAAATCTGTAAAGAAAAGCAAAGAAATTTAATCCAGAGGAGACTAGATGGTAAAGCTTATGGATATTGGGCAAATTCCTACTGTCTGTTTAGAGAATATGAAAGACTCTGACTGGAAGAAAAGAGATGAAAGAGCTTCTATAAAGAGCAGTTCAAAATCTTAGCATAGAGCCAGGAGCAGGTGATATTGTAGTAAGAAGGATGCTGCCACCTCCAGCGGTGGGAGACAGGGCATGGGGAGAACTCCTCCCCTGGTCTGCAGACAGCAGCAGGATGATGGAAGTGGGAGCTGCAGCTCTGCATCTGAGGCTTGTGCCTGGCCTTCAGACCTGCCAAGCTCTGTTTTCTCTTGCCAGTCACTGCACATTTTGCAAGCTGCTCACACAGGTTACTACCATTCCAGAGGCAGCCTGTAAAATCTGTCCCAAGAGAAATGTTGAGAATTTGCACCATGCTCTTTTTTGTCTAGTTAAAAGCTGAAATCGTGGATTTTCCTTATGAAGAAAAATAATCTATAGCATTTCACTGAAGCTTTTTATCCTCTGTATAATGAAAGTTATGTGTTATTATGAGAAAATAAAACAAAAAAGGGCAAAACAAATTTTCTTTCAAATCATTGTGTTTCCACTAGATATCTTTTGCCCCTTCTGATCTGCTTCAAGAAAAAATCATTCTGCGAGAAAAATATGAACAACTTCATTCATAGTAAAGGGACCAGAAAGTTGAACTGAATTCCTTAAGTCATGTGAATTCAAAATTTCCTGCCCTTCCTCTAGCTTAGCATACCTAAAGAATTCTGACAGGGTTTTGTGTTCACATCATGTAAATTACAAGGCTGTGTTTTCTTTCCCTCTGCTGCTCACATACATTTGAAAGTGTCTGGAATTTTGGTTTAAATGACTATTACATAGGAGGAAGCTGAAAACAGAAAATGAGTGTAGCTTTATGTAAGAATAAGGGGAAAAATTGTTAACAAGTTTCTTTATTATTGCTCTCCAAAAGTCAAAATGAGAGTCCTTACTCCATTCGCAAATGTTGATGGTAATTATTATGCTACTATCCTTATGTCTGCAAACCAGTAAAGGCAGGAAAACATTAAAAGGGAGCCTCCCTGCCTACTGAGCTGTGATTCCTTTTTTATAGTTCCACCCCTTGCTGGTAGATTAAAGAAAGAAAGCTGGGAAATAGTATCTGCCTCCTGTTGATCTGCTGTTGCTCATTGGGATGGTGCAAGCGTGTGGCAATGCAATCTTCAGTTGAATTTTTGCAGTGCAAGTATTCTGTTATTTGATCTCTGCAGATTAAAAGACTTCTCGCACTGAGAAATGCGTTCAATTAGCTGTCACTTAGGGTAAATCTCAGGCCTTATGGAGCCTGGATGAGAGGCAAAGTGGATAATGAAGGGCAAGTTTGCCAAATAATGAAAATGTCAGCACTGTTTGAAAGTTTAGACAGCCTCAGCAGTAAATTAATTGACAACAGTCTGTTGAAAAGATGGCAAAGGTTTTTATCTTAAGCAGCATAAAACAAAGATAAATTTGAGTATTCAACACGTCACTGACAGTGTTCTCAGATCCCTACACCACTTCTGACTGACTGCTGGTACCACAGACAACAGGGATGCCCAGAGATGCCCTGTCAGAGCTGAGCTCCTGGTTTGCAAAGGCAGTGGCACACTGCTCCCTCACATGCAGCGTCCTCCAGGCTTATAGCTTAATCCCCATGAATTGTAACAATTGGTTAAAAGGCCTGACAAACAGGATTAACCTTGTTCAGAAAAGTACAGTTTCTAAATACTTGCACTGAGAAGTATTTTTTGGAATGTGACCAGAAACTTCATGAGCACTCATCTCATTAGTGTAGATGATGGATTTAATGAGTCATCTTCTGCTTAGTGGAAAATAGAGAGTCTGCACACATGTAAATTTGTTTTCAGTCAGAAAAGAGGCTGTAAACCCAAGCAGTCTGAGGTATACTGCTCAATAGGGGCTGAACAGAGGTACCAAATTCCTTTCCTTAGTACATTCTTGCAATGATTCATACAGTCTTGTAAAAAGCTAATCACAGCATGCATGGGGAATCTGCAGACTGAAGCTTGCTGGAACTTCAACAATTTCTTAAAATCCACTGGCTACAGCTAGAAGCTCTGCGAATTCAGATGAGGCTGGCTCAAACACCCACAGGTGGCCCATGATTATCTATGGAGAGAAAAAAACCTGCTCTTGGACAAACACCAGTGCTTCTGGAGTGATTCAGCTATCTGGTGCAGTCCTGTTTTAATCCATTTATACAGAGTTGGACTTCACCAAAGGTTTTCTCTTATGCCTGCGACAGTGGTCTAGCAGGGAGGCCCTGGGGCCACAGGATCTGGGAGACTTGGATGATATTTCTTGTAGGTACAAAGACACAGGAGTCCCTTTTCCTCTTGATCAGAGAAAGCTGTAGGAGATAGCTGCTGGGAACCATATTCTCTCACCTAGGCACATCCTGTAGAAAACAGCAGAACTTCACTCTGGAAGATGTGAGATCTTTCTTTCCTTGTGGTGAGGACAAGGTTTTAAACTTTAACATCATCTTGCAGTCCATTTCTCTTTGTATACCACAGCTGCTGTCACTGAAGTTTCCATATTTCCACATAAGTAAAAACTATTGTTTCAGAATGAAAGCTGATCAGAACCATAATTTATGTCTTTCTCACTGTGTTTCACATGCTCTGGTAGGAAAGGAGCTCTCCCCTCCCTGGATGGCAGTGTGTCAAGGGCTGGCTCAGACCAAAGCATGGAGGATCTTCAGACTGTGGGCACCTGCCCTCACAGAGCTACAGGTGTGGCCAACAGCAAACACAAGCAGTGCCTTGCTTTGGGGAGAGGCTTGTGTTCCAAATTCCCCAAGAATCTGGAGGGACACCATGACCCTGGAACACAGTCTGCAGCTGCCAGTGAAGTAGAAACCATGGCCACACAATGAGCTGCTCGTGGTCTTCTGCTTCCAAAGGTGTCTGCATGCCCTTCCTGTGGGTCCTGCCTCGGGAATTGTTGTGAAATGTGGGCTGAAGAATTTATTAATTTGCATCAGAGGAAAGTAGAAGCCTACAGCCTGCTTGGAGATTAAAACTACTGCTTGAAATCAATGGAGGTTTTAGGGAATTTCTAATTTTCAAGGCAAGTGCATCTATATATCTGTCTTCCTTAATTCTCTAGAACTTATGTTTAAAGACATTTTTGGATTTCAGAGAAAATATTCTTATTATTTCTGTATGCTGTGTAGTCCTCAGAAATATGGTTCATAGTCAAACATCAGATTTTCTAATAGAAAACTCGAATGATTAATTTGTCTTTGATATAGCATCTATACTATTACTCAGTGATTTTCCCAAATGTCCTGAAGTATAAATGTTAGTTTCTAAAATGTATGGTTATCACAAATACAGTTCTCTTCCTTTTTTCACTCCCACTTGTCCCAACAGTAATGATATTTCCTTCCATGCTTTTTCAGAAATGTGTATTTTTCTCAAGCTGTAAAAGAAACATTTCTTATCCTGCAAAAATCTTTTTGTATGTTTCCCAAATCCCTCATATAATCAAATTGCTCTCATGCCTCAGAGAAAAGAAAGGATAGTCTGATTTTATATGACTATACTTCTAGTTTTGCAGAAGTTGCTGTTCCTTGATATTTGTAGTACTGTTTATTCCCATTTACTATTCCTTACTATTCTTAGGCTTCCTTGGTGTTCAGGGACAAAACTGTACTCTACCCCCTGCTCGTTTCCTTCCTTCCTTCCTTCCTTCCTTCCTTCCTTCCTCTTTCTCTCTCTCTTCCTCTCTTCCTCTTTCTCTCTCTCTTTCTCTCTCTCTTCCTCTCTTCCTCTTTCTCTCTCTCTTTCTCTCTCTCTTTCTTTCTCTCTCTTTCTTTCTCTCTTTCTCTCTTTCTTTCTTTCCTTCTCTTTCTTTCTCCCTTTCTCTCTTTGTCTCTTTTCTTCTTCTCAAATTTTCCTTCGCATAGCCAAGTTAGCAAATGACAAAACTCCTCTTAACTTTCTCTCTTGCTATTGTCTACCATCCCATTGACCTTGGTACTGTCATTCAGCCTCTCAGCTCACGTAATTCACTCTTTTGTTGCTGTTTCAAAATATGTCTTTCTTTTGGCAGCTCCATTTTTTGGAGGGCTTTCTTCATCCAGCTATTTTTATTCTGTGATTGTCTAAATGTCCTCCCAGAACACTCTTATTCATGTTTTGTCTTTTCCTTTTCTTACAGGTCCAATATATTATTTTCACCTATAACCTTCACACATTGACTATTATTATTTTTAATGGAGTTTCTGTGTCCATTTCTACCATCTATGTAGCTCTTGGGTCTGAGGTGCTTTGGAGGTGGCTGCTACTACTCCAGCCAAACAAAATTGCCAAAGCTGTGGTTCAGATAATAGAAAGTAAAATTTTCTTTTCGCAAAGCACACACATATAGGATCTACTGTGTAATGCTTGGGGAGAATGGGATTTTCTCAACATTTTTCTGTTAGTAAATCATCTAACAAAACAAGATCCTCTCATAAAAAGAGCTGCTATAATATAACCTCAGGCTTCACATAAAGCATTAAAGAGAAATGCAGTCTTTGTCAAGGGAAGAATTTGTGATATTTAATATATATCTTGGTAAATCATGTTAACTATGCCCATCTCTAATAAAAAAAAAATAAGCAATATTTAGGCTCATGGACATTGCTGAGATGATATTTTTGGAGGATGAGTTACCCACCAAACAGAAGAGCAGCCAAAGCTGGTGGGTGAACAGCCCTGACACTACACACAGAGCAGGACAAATGAAGCGAAAGCACACAGCACCAGCCACGGTCAGACCAGCTGGATCACAATGTCAGCAGCAATATTAGGACTGACTGGGAGTTGTCAGAGCTCCTGCAGAGTTTGCAGTGTCACAGAACTGTCCTCACCTGCACTTTCAGCCCTGCCATGCCCCAGGGCCAACCCAGCCTGTCTGGGAGGGCCATGCAGCTCCAGAGGAAAAGAGGGACACCAGGGCTTGGTCAGCAGCAGGGCAGGACAGGCATGACTGGGGAAGGTGAAAGAGGGGAACTCTGGAGAGGAGGTCCTGAGGAGAACATGGGGCGTTTAATCTCTGCTCCTACTTACTTGTGAGTGGTCCACATGCTTGATCTCCTCAGGCACTTATATTTCTGTCTCAGACCACATGGACCACATAAACAACAGTCTCAGTGATTACTGAAAGCACAACCACTGCCCCCACACAGGGCTCGTTCCACACCCCCATCTGCTGCCCTTGCTGCTATCCTCCAGAGACCTGGGAAAAGGAGGATGAGGAGTGGCTGGCTACCACAGCAGAGCACTGGGTCTGATCATGAGGCAGGGAGGGAGGACGTCTGGGCAGAAATGGCCCTGTAAGTTTGCAACTGAGCTCCAGTCCTCTGGTACAACCTTACAACCTGCCACCCTCATGTCTTGGCTGTTTATGGTAACACATGCCAAAATAAAAGCAAAACTAAGAGAAATAAATTTTAAAAAAAATTAAAAAAAAAAAAAAAGGGAAGAAGAAAAAGCACCCCAAACCTCACTGTCAAAAGATTAATGTTTTTCTCCAAAAAGAAAAATTAATTTGAAGGGACTTGGGTAACCTCATGGACAAAAGAGTTATTACATACAGTGATGAGTATGCAACCTCAAGAACTCCTTAAAATGTTGGTTTCTAGAGGCTGGAAGGAATTGTAAGGGCAGAGGGGCAGAGGACTGTTTTTCACACTGGTTTCTTAAGAATCTTTCAGAAAGCTGCTGTTAGACAAAAAGACCCTTGCTCTGAGTTTACATTCTTAAGAGCCCTCTTAGACGTTGCCTGTAGCACAGTGATGCATCTCAAATCCCGAGTTTATAAGTCCCTTGAGCCACAAATCTGGAGCAGGGGATGTCTAGGAACTTCCCCATGGGTGATTTATGGGAACTTCACCCACACACAGGATTCTCCAGGATTGGAAATGTGCAGGGTGACAGGTCTGTGCAGATATTGTCTCCTGCCCTGGGGCAGCAATGGGGGGAGTAATGCAGAGCCTCTGGAGAGATGATTCCTGAGGAGGAGAATGAGCAATCAGGCAGGGCATGTTTGGAAACCTCCACAGCAGATAGAGCTGACATGAAGCAGTCAGCCATGGCTGACCTCTCCCAGAGGCAGGATGCTATTTCTGGAGCGCAGGAGCTGCAGTTTCGGTCACAGCACTCTGCAGCCATGAGATGAATGGCAGTGCTTCCCTGTGGGGGATCACAGCTCCCTGGAGAAGCACAAAGGACATCCACAAGCCAGCAGTGCATGGTACAACATGGGAAGGAAAGGGCTGTGCAAGTGTAGATGTGCATTTTTTTTGCTGTTTGGAGTCTGCCTTCCCCAGAAAGCTGCAGCAATTTTTCAGAAATGAACATTTAGGGGATTTTTTAGCTCTGTAAAAGACTCCAAATTGGGATAATTCCCAAGGGTGGCAAAAGAAAATGTTGACAGCCAAGTTCCGTCTGAAACCAGTCCTACATTCCTTACCCAGCAAAGCTGCCTCTTGACAGGAATACACAGACACTCATGCCAGGTATTTTGTCAGGCAGGCATAATTTGTGGAGTTCATCAAACCTGTTCACAATGGGCTCAAAGCTGATTACATTTCCCAGCCTTCCTGCCAGTTGCCTGTTGTGAGGGTGGGATACACTGTTCAAAATGGCTAATGTGAACAGCTTGCTAATTTTCTTATCTGGCATCTTTCACTACAGGACAAAGCAAGAGTGAAGAGAAACACCCTTCCCTGCACCATTAGGAAAGGTGTAGTCAGGAAATACTTTCATAATTCATTCTAAATTATAGGGAAGTCATTTGAATTTTGGGAGAAGGCAGCATAAGAGAATCAGTTAATGATTACCTCACCTGCCTTACAGTTGTTCAATAATATGATGTCTTCCTGCTCCATAAACTACATTTTAATTCCTGCCTAATGAAAGACCTTGACTTTTTCTTACCTCTTGCAATGAGGCAAGAAAGATGTGTTTTTACTCCATACATCTCAATTTCATGTCTCCCATGTACTGAACATTTTGCTGTATTTTGTTTCGAACTATACCAGAGCAGACTGGAATACATTAAAAGTGACAAAGAGATGTCATTGCATTGTATATGACATCACATAAACAGTCCTCATCAGTCATACAGGGTTCAGCTGTGTTGTCAGTGCTCAGTCCTGAGTGAGAGGTGGAGAAAATTTTCCCCCCCAGCTCTGAGAACTGTGGAGGTATCACTTGCTGGAGTGTCACCATCACCTTGCCCACTGTGTTGCCTCTAGACTGGATGCTCTCATAATTTGCATCCCCCCTCAGCTCAGACCATGGCAGTCACTCTACTCCAGCTGTCTTTGCCCAGTCCAGAGCTGTACTGATGACATGTGTCAAAGGGTTTACAGGTCCCATGAGGCCCAGAATCCTCTGTGCCTCCCTGCAGCCACCATCAGGCAAAATGAAAAGCACTCAGGCAGCAACCGGGTGCATAGAGTAAGTTTGCATTCCTGCTGCCCTGGTAGGATCTCTTATCCACAGCCTGGTGTCAGGGCTTCTCAGTCAGAAGGCGTGAGGTTTTTTTATAATGAAGCCTCTTCCTTCTATGAATTTGTCTAATTGTTTTTACATATTGTTTCCCATACTTCTATGCAGCAATAAGCTCACAAATTTAATTTTATTGGATAATTTGACCTTGTGACAGTTTCAAATCTGTTACGTGATGCTTTCATTGGAGGGCTCTCAGGTCTCAATTATTACTTTATCATGCCTTTCTCCCATTCCTTTTTTAATTTCTATCTGCTATATATTTACCTAGTTGAAGGATATTTGTCTCTTTCCATATGGTCCTATTTTCTTTCCAGAGCAATGATCAAGCTTGCTGCTTCTTTCTGCATATTTTCTCATTCTTCAATTTCCTTTCTGAGATATTATGGCCTCCATGAGCAATGACAAAGAATGTCATGCCAGTTATGTGACATGATGTGGTTCTTCAGAAGAGCTACACAGCCGCTGACCACAGGGAACAGTTTTCTATGATATGTGACAAAGAGCAGAGGACAAAGACTTCATGGCACCAACTGAAACAGTGGTCACATCTGCCAGTAAGGTTTTGTCAGGTACACTCCTGTGTAAATTATTTCCTATTTGTTTCTGGTCCTTACCTTATTACTCCTTAACACCCATGCTGTCTCCAGATGACAAAAGCCGTGAAACTATCTCTGAAATAGTGCATGGTTGTAGTCTTTAGTGGAGGCCCTTGCAGCAGAAAAATTGATGACAATTTGATTTCCTGGCTGAATATTAATTCTTGAGGACAATCAAAAGAACAGGAACTGGCTCCTGAGCTCCTTGCTGAAGGCTCCTCCTCCTGTGGTACTGAGCAGTGTCCCCAGGAGGAGATCTGACCAGCACCGGACTTGGCAGCCTGGATGATGCTCCAGCCCATCAGCAGCTCCTGAATGCGCTCTGAGTGGGACAGAAAGCAACTCCAGTGGGAAAGCAGCTCCTCCTGTTCTCACTGACTCCTACTACAGCTACCCTTTTGCCAGAGCTAACTTGGCACATCCTTTTTGGAAGGCTGATGGGAGAGGTCAGAAGGTGGATAGATGTGAATGATGGGGAAAGCTTCCACGGGAATGATGGGAGCAGTGTCCAGTGGCATCCGAGCTCTAGTGGAGGATTCAGCCCTGCAGACCCATGTGCCAGCAAGGGCTGAGCAGCACCCAGAGGTGCAAAGCACCAGATGGCATCACCCAGAGCAGAACTGCTTGCACAGTGTCATCACAATGTGAACAGCTTTGGGGCAGGGCCTGCCAGCTCCCCACTGCATGCAGGAGACCAAGCACAGGCATAGTGGGTTCCTTTCTCTCCCTGCCAAGATGAGACAGATTTAGAAGCAGAAAATGGTCTCAATACTTTTCGAGCCATTACCACAGCTTCTGGGAACTAACTGGCTTCCCAAGAAGGCTTTAGATGGTTTAATAGTCCTCAATGCAGAAGCACAGTGAGGCCATCACCAGCTGTTGTCCATGGGAACCTGCTCCCATCCCTGGACATCTGCTCTGCACCTGAGCCCTGCTGCTGCAGAAGGTGGGTGTAGGGAGGAGTGCACCGAGCAATGGTGGTTTAGAGAACCCTGTCCAATGCCTGAATGTTAAATTATACCAGTACCTCAGTGCCATCAAAAACTCAATTAACTCTCATTACTCTCATTCTGTTAATATTATTTGACACACATGGTCATGGGCTGTTATCTTTTATTGTTATAGTAAAGGCTAAAGGTATCTATCCTGTTCACTGTAATGATACTCTCAGATCAGTGATGGTAATGAAAGAGATTTTAATTATGTCAGGCTTTAAGGCAATAACTATCCTAAAACTCTGTCTGTGCCCAGCCCTTTCTGAGAGAAGGAAGAAAATAAGAGACTGAGTGCACAGGTGGAGGTAAAGGAACAGACACAGCAAAGTACTTGACCACGGAGTAACTCCCTCTCCCATCTGCTCTGCCAGCAGAAACAAAGACAACTCATTTTACTCCAGAAGTTGTGGGTGGAGGGATAAATAAGGGCAAAGGCACAGTGATGTTGGAAGCTGTATGCTCAGGAGGGGCAGGAGGCTTCAACAGACATTCAGCTTCTCTGCTGCTCTGCAAGGCACTGTTCAGACACTTTTCCCAGCAGGTACAACCTCACTGCACAGGGTGAACAAGCTGGGGAAAGGTATTCTGGTCTCAGAGGTGAGAAGGGAGGGCCAGAGGAGTAGGACTGATGGGCTGGACAGAGGGGAGTTGTTCGTGAATTAAAATCAACAGATGGAATCAATAATAGATGCATCTTTGGCCTACTTATATATGGCCCCTGTCCCTTGCTGACAGCAGATCCAAGAAGAAAGACATCTGTACTCCTGCAAGCTGCAGGCTCCTACTCTGCCTGCAGGATCTGGGACCTCTCCCATGTGCTCTCCCAGGTGTCTGGCTCTGCAGGTCTCACCACAATGCTGCACTGGGACTTAGTGCTTTGTAAAAGTGACACAGCAAATCCTCACCTTCTGGTGTTCCACTAATGCTGCAGCACCTCTAATGCACTGGCCCACAGAAAACACAATGATCCTTCAAGGTACTTTGGACATTAAGCTGCTAGCTTTTGTAGCTCAAATACTTGAAAAAAGAATCAGGCCTTGGAGAAGTCAAACAGAAATTTAACATTTCCAAAAGACCTGACTGCCTAAAATGTCATTCCTGTAGCAACAGTGCTTTGGAAAGACTGTAAATTGATAAAATGTGGGAAAAATAAGTTTCATGTGCCACTTGCTAAATTTCTTATGTGTTAACTTGCTTCAGCTGATCACTCTCATTTTTTGTGAATGATTAATGTGTTGAGTTTTGTTTCCTTGAAAGAAAACCTTCTTTCTGTTGTTCTGACCTTTGTGACCTAGAAATACAAACAGCTGATATGGTCCTCCTCACGGAAAGTTGCTCAAAATGTCTCTCAAAGTTGTCTGCATACATCAAGGCCTCTTTTCTGCTTGTGTCTCCTGGTCCTCCTCCTTGTGTTCTTGTCTTTAAACAGCCACTACACTGCTATTTGCTTTTTGTTCATTCCTTTGAGGAAAAATATGAATATTCAAACAAAACTTTCTGAGAAATGAAAAATGAAAGTGGAAAAAAAAAAAAGAAAAAAGAACATTGTCAGGAGGAAAAAACAACCTTGCATTGAGAAATAAAATGAGTTTAATAGATGGGGATGTGAAGACTTAAAAGGGACTTTTGGAAATTTGCTACAGCAGTAGACTGTGTTAGGTTTTAAGCAAAAATACATCAGTGTGATGCATATGAAACAGGTTCCACACATGACATTTCTGATGCAAGCAAACATTAACTTCTTTAGATTTAGATTTTCTTTTTCTTTGTGGACTCTTTTTTTCTTAGAAATTGTAGAACTATGTAAGTAGATATAATAATTTGTTCTTGTCCGTCCTGTTGATTCATGTAAGTTTGTTTTGCTCCTCCATTCTGTTGGGATTATATGAGGGATCTGCCCAGGGTTTTTTTGGATTGCTCAGTCATACACATGATTGGCTTCACAAATTAAATATGGTTGTGATTTACCTTGTACCTTGGGTCCAAAATAATTATTTTTGGCAGCTAGCAGTAAGTAGCAAATTAATTTTATTTCCCTTCTTCTCATTAACCCAGTTTGTTCCTTCAAATAACTTTTTTTTTTTTTTGAGAAACTAGGAACTGATTAGGTAAGTTTGTGTCTACTGATATAAAAATCAAATTCTGAAGAAAAGTCTGAGGAAGCTCTTTCAGTGGCCCTTCTTCCCTTTGGAGTGGTGTGGTGGTGGCTGGCACCTGCCTGATACACAATCCAAGCTGTGTGAGCTGGAAAGGGCTGTCTTTGTGCTTGAATGTTTCTCCCAGGTCCACAAAGACTGCAAGTGATTGTATCAGTGTGTAGATGGACAACCATGCCTTTCCCCACTGTTTTCCTTTCACTAGTACTTAGGAATGAACATCCATCCACAGCTGAGCAGGAAAACATCCTGGAAGTACCCACAGGGCTGATGGAAAGAAGAACATGGACCTGCCCCTGAAAAGGACCAAGTCCCCCTTTCTTCTATTCTACTGAGTAAAGGTACAAGCAAAGAGAATTCAACCCTCTTGCAGCCACACAAAGCCTTTGACCACAAAAGCATGGAGACCACACTGGAATACCTTAAAGGTGCTCCAGGGCTGATTTAGTATGTGGTGGTGATCCTGTAGAAAGCCTCACATCATCACGTACTGTCCAGGGAAAATGTACACCATCTAACCACCAAGCAATTTGTGCTTTCCTGCCTAAGTCATCCCCCAAACAAATATATTGAGACCAATTAATTATTCTAAGTATGAAAGATTAGCCTTAATACTGTGTAATTCTAACTCCAGAATGAATCAGGAAAAGGAATTAAATTATTCTTGCATATAATTGCATGGATTCAATGCAATTACATAGTAAAGTTTTCACTTAATTTATTGTTCTTTAAAATGATTGTGTGTGTTTCTCTAATTCTTTGGAGAGCATGAAAGAGAGAATTACTTGGAAATGGAGACTACTTGGCAATGTGTTTTTGGAAGAGAGTTGCAGGAGCTATTGCAAATTCAGCAAATGTGTTTTGTGTATGGGACAGAAGGATCTATAGGATGTTCAAAGGAAAGAGTCCTTCATTCCAGTTCTGTGAAACCTGGCTTCAAGTTTGAACTCTTTGATCTGATTCTTTACTTTTCTGTTTTATTCTTTGATCATGAGACACAGACAGATGGGCCTGCACTTGTTGTAAAAGCCCAGTGAACCCAACTTTAAGTGTTGTTGCAAAATGTTGAGTTAACAGGCACTGCTGGGAAAGCTGCTCTGGCCAGCTGGTGTCATGTGAGGCACCTTTGAATCATACTTTGCGCGTAAAAGCCACTGATTGTGTTGGCAAATGGAAAAAAAAATAGTTCTTTGGGTGCCAAAAAGTGCAATTTTTCCAGATTCTTGGCTAGAAACTCTACTCAGTGTTTCAGTGGCAGGTCCTTTATATTGGCTATCAGCCCTTACTGCTGCTCTTCAGTTTCTGGAGAGAGGATAACTTGGAACTGACACTCTGGACTTGATTCTCATGCTTGGTAGGGGACTTGCACCAAAGAAAGTGACATCAACCCTGAAAATAACTCACTTTAACACATTTCCACCTTTCCGTGGCTTCTAGTCAAGCCGCTGGTTTGGGCTCCATCTTCAGTGCCAGAAAATTGGCATAACCAAAATCAGTGAAATCCTAGGATATCTCTTACTATATACATAAAATTCAAGTAAAAAAAGGAAATATTTAAATATGGGGAGAATCTACATGTCCAAAATAAAATTAAATGCATCATGTCAGGGTTGTGTTGCCACAATCTGCAACCATATTGAATTAAGTGGTCTAAATGCTGTTTCCTGGTTCAAACCCCAGACAAAACTTTCAATAGTCTCACTGATATGAAAGCAAGAAAGTTTAGGTGTCCAGGAAGTAGCTAAGGGCAAGCTCATCCTTGAGAAAGAGCCTCTAAAACCAATGATCTAATTTGGTGATAAGTAGGTTCTGCTCTGTCTTTAATGCAAGGGCAGAGTGGAAAGCCTGTTTATGACTTGGATATCTGCCTCAGAGTTTTAAAGATCTCAGCCGAATTTTCTTGTTCTCTAGCCATTAAAATAATTATTTTAGCATTTTCCTTCTATTATTTCTCTTGCCCTCAGAACTCCACTGAGAATGGCAGGGTACTGCTCTTTTCCTCTCAAACTGTTGAATGGATTAATACAATTATGTGAAACTCTAGCAACTGGAGTTTTGCTCAGACTGAGCTTCAAATTTCTTATATTGCAAAAAACCCAACCCAAAACCCAAACCAACCAACAAACCAGAACACAAACCAAACCAAAAAAACAATAAATGCCCCATCCCTGACAAGATTTCTGGGCACATCAGCTGTTCAAAAGTGCAACAGTTAAGCAATAAAAGGCATTGCATCTTCTACTACACTTGCTTTCTTTTGCCTTTACACTCCTGTGAAAGCAGCAAATGCTAAGCCTTGTGTTACATGCTATATACCTCTTGGCCTGAACTCCCTGTTTTGAGCTCAATTTCACTCAGACTATTGGTTTGTTAGAAACATTGAAAACTTATTACTAGCTTTGTTAAAAGTGCATCTTGAGCTTTTATTAAGAGCATGTATTTTCTTTTACCTTGTGCATGCTTACTACGGTACAGCACTTTCCAGTTCCTGTGACAGATATTCACCATTCATACCATTATGCTCTTTGAGGAAGGGTATTTTCTCCTCCTTTCTCCTTGTTTTCCCATTCTCCACAGAAATCTTACCTTCCAATCTTTCAAAAACTGTTTTGCATGTGCTGGGCTAATCATATGTGATAGGCACACAGTTTCTGCTTTTTGTTTTCTGGCACTTTTCTGGAAGTATTTAGCTGTATCACAGTGGGGTTCACTGTTTCATTCCCATTGTGGTGAACTGATGCAAGTCCTTGCATTGACTTAGAGCACCTTTTATATTAAAAATATGAGTGTCATATACAAATTAAAGGGCTGGGTGAGGCAAGTAAACAGGGAAGACACAAGGAAGGCTTGCACTTAGTAATTTTTCAGAGCACTGCAAATGACTGTATCTGAACTGTGCTGCTGCATTACAGTGTTCATCTTCTAAGACAGATGCCTCAGTAAAAAAGGTTAAAATTGTATAAAATTTTACCAGCAGAATAAGGTAAAGGTATGTCCTCTTGGTTTTGAGGACCTGAGTTCCTGGTGAGATCCCAAACCAGGACCACTTTCTGCCTGTGCTGCAGTGGCCCCTGCACCCCGTCCTGGGCTGCACAGCCACCCCAGGGGTGGAGTGACTAAAAGACAAATCAGGAAAGAGACACCCACATTTTCTTCTTGGCTGAATGCAGAGGGAAAACTACAAACCTAGCTGATTATGGCCCACAACCCTTTTGTGTTTCTTCTGACTCACCCGTTTATTGGCAACCAGGCAAAAAACCTCACTGCAATTTTATTTCAGATATAGATTATTCTTCTTGCTGTCAGTGGCATAATACCAAGATAAAAAGAATTTTTAGGGAATCAATATTTTTGTGGGTGTTTGAAATACAGGTCTGTAATAATGAGGAGATAACAGTGATTGCTGTTGACGTTGTGGTGGAGGGTCGATTTCTGGTCATGCCTTAGTCCCTAAAACACAAAATGGACAGAGAACAAAATGGGAACAGAAGTTCTTGTTAGGACTTTGATTTTTGTGCAAGTTAGTAATTAGTATATCCATCCTTTGTAGAAAAGAGTGAGAAGATTTTCTGACCAACTCAAATTAGCAAGAATTTATTTACTTGACTCCAGCAAAATCAGCATCAGGACCTCAGTGTGCATCTATACCATGCAGCATGAGCTGGGGTATATTCAGTACTCCTCTTCCTAGACCACATGATATCATAGATGATTTCATCAGAGGAGTATTAAAGGAATTGTAGCTATTGTGTCCTATGGCTTCAGTCCCTTTTCTTTGCACACCAAACCTTATTTCCATACAGACACTTCCAGATTGGAGCTCATCGCTACAACCATCCCTAATGCTCTCAGCAGCTCCATATTTCTGAAATGAAAATATTCTTATGTGGAGTCCTCCCGTTCTAAGGAGACTGGAATTTGATCTTACCTTGTGGTAACTCCTCCCTTGACCCAAACATTAAACTCCACCCTTGCAATGCCCTATAAAAACCCCACGACTCTGCCTTTGTGGGTCTTTCATCTTCACCCCCCTCCCCAGCCCTGCGGTACATAAATGGATTCTCAAGCTTAACAAAAGAGAGATCCATCTCATCTGTTCCCCTGCCAGGGCCAGCAGCTGCACCCTCCCTGGACATGATGAACTCTGTAGCTACCTGATGCTACATTCTTAGTTCATCTGCATCATAAAATCACCTGCCACAGACTTTGCTTGCCTATCAGTAGCCTTTCACCTTTACATAGCAGGGACACATGGTTAGCAAGGAAAACTAGCAATGCTCTAATTCAATCACAGTGAGAGGCTGTAAAGCACCTGAAAGCTTTAAACCACCAGAAAGAAAATCTTTCTGCACAATAATCTTTAGGCTGTGGTTCTGCAGACAGACCAAAAAGGTGTAAAAACACCCAGACTATTTGAGCAACTAGGGATATATCACCTTAACAATATTAAAGAGTCAGTTAATCTCTTTTTAAAAGACACATGTGTTTAAGAAGTGAATGCTCAATGGAAATAAACACTGGTCTCACTGTGCTCCTTGCCAATTTTGTAAATTATGTAGCACCAGCTATGTCAAAGGTCTGAGGTACATCGGCATTAATGAACGCACAGTGGAGTTTTACACTAATTAATTTATCTTGTCAGATTGTGAAAAAGTACTTTCCAATAAAATTTGCCAAGTCACAACCCCCGATCAGCCACCAGACAGCAATTAACAAGATGCTTCAATGATTTTACTGTAATTCCTCATTGCAACTTCAAAGGAAAGCCTGGATCAGAATACACCAGCAAAAGTAGAAGAAAAATGGACTTGAAAATGGTTAGCAATATCTGAACAATTCTTAAATTAAAAAAAAACCTACAGAAAATGAGAATTTTTTTAAAATACCTTTCTTTTCAACCATTGACTATATTGATGCAAGGAGGAAATAAAACAGTGGATCTGCCAAATGGATTTGGAACTCCAAACACTGAGGATAGAAAAAAGAAATGTATCTTTCTTCACTGCCTACCTATCACCTATCTCCTTTACTTGGGGCCACTAAGAGATCACAAGTGTTATTTGCCAGAACTCTTTCATATAAATGTAAAATATTTTCTGTTTCATTATTTTCCTTTCAGAACTCCTGATCTGGAAAGCTGGTGACTTTCATCTCATGCTTCTTCTGGAATGATATTCCTGGAGGATGAAATATGATTATTCTGAAGATTCAGGACCATGCAACTCTGCTTTCATTTTCATTTCCTTATCCCATTCTCCACTATTCACACTATTTTCCTCTACCGTGTACAATGCTTTTTTTCCCCCTAAAGAAAATCTGCAGCTTATTTTCCAGGGAAGCAAAAAGGATTTTCCTCCTATCAGCTTCTGGCTGAGACCAGAGAGAACTGATCTGCAGAGGCTGCTGTTGGCCCTGTACATCCAAATAACACACAGTTAGTAACCATAGGGAGCTCATAATAATGCTGGCACATAAATCAGAATGTTAAATTTAAAGATTGATAAGATGTCAAAACATATATTAAGATATGAGCCCCCAAGGCTGCCTGCACTGATGCAGTTCAGCATCAGCCTGCTATTCTACAATATCCTACAGGTAATAAAAAGGCAAAGAGTAAAGCAAGATATTATCATAAATGCTTTGAACACAAACCACTCAGACCAATGAGAATAATTATCCTGCATCATCTACATTTTATTTGACGAGAGATAGAAGGAAGCTGTACTTGAGAAGAAACTTATTTTTCCCCTTTTAATTAAAACATCCCCCCAGAGACAACTACATGTACTGTGTCAGAGTAATAATATTAGCTCAAACCAGAGTTATCTCAGTATTTACAGCCCCCTCACTGTGCTGCTACTGATGTGATCTCAGTTGTTTTCAGGATGCAACGACAGATAAGCTTCTTGTCTTCCAAAAAATCAGATAGAGTTCCCCAGGGATGTTATTATTCAAGGAAGCCTTTGTGAATACGCTCAACTTTCAGTCTCCTTTGGGTTTAAAAATGAGCTTAAAATACAAAACATACTCAAGGTGCATGTATGTCTTCCCCGAGACCAAAAAAGATGGAGTGGGGAAAATTTTATATTTCCCTGAATAAATCTGGAACATGACGTGATTATGGGAAGGTGTCTCCAGCTCTGTGCCAAATCTCATTCTCTTACTGGGCCCACATTGTCCCTGAGCTCTGGGTTGGATGTGCCTGATGTGTGCCTGTGAAATGCACCCACAGGCGACGCCTCTACAGCTTGGCACCTATAAAATGTGTGCCTGACTGGCAAGCTGCCACCGTGGTTCATCTGCATTGTGCTGTGCTGCCTCTTGTGGGCTCAAAACATTTCAAAAGGGGCTCAGGAGACAACTCCTACTCTGATCACTGTGAAAGTGCCCACAACATGAAAAGATATGTGAAAATGGGCTTTTAAGAGTGTGAACACTGAAACTATTATACTCTTTCAGTAACATTTGGATGACTTCTTTCTTAGGGACCAAGAGCTTCAACACACGAGTTTTTTTTTCTGACAGAGCTTTTGCATGTTTATGNTGTGTTTATCATACAGAGCTGACATATCCAGAAAGGTTTTATTGCAACTGATTTCCTACCTCTAAATTAACAGTTTGAGACCAGTGGATGCCTGGGATTGCTTTTACCATCTGACAGACTTACATCCACACTGTGTCTGTAATCCTTTTGTGATTTAAAGAACTCAGAGGCTTCTCCTGTGCCAGGTACACAGCAACAGTGCATAGATATGGGTGCACTAAAGGAGAACAAGATGAGGAAATAATTTAGGAGAGTGCAGACACCCATTCTCATTTTCCTCCTGCATTAAGACATCTCATCTGATGTGTCATTATTATCAACAACACAGTGGACATGATCTGCTCTGAAATGTGTTCTTAATTTGCTTCTAGTTTTCCTGGCACATTTTTTCCACCAGACAGTGGGGTCCCTGTTTTGCAACTACTTGATAAGTAACTCAGAGCATCAAAGGCAGCTCTGGACACAGAGCATCCCTGCCAGTCTCAGGTGGTTCATGGTGTTTCCCCCTCTGGTGACCCCTGGCAGCAGCCCCTCACTGGCTGCTGCAGGGTGAGGGTAAATGCTGCAATGGCTCCACAAATCCATGGTGGGAGATTCCCCTCCTGAGGACTGCTCAGCCTTTGCACAGTGGCTCTGGGCCGGCTCAGTGCCACGGGGCTCTCTCAGCAGCTGGAAAGGGGGACACTTCCTCCTCTTTCCAAAGTGATGGAGGGAGGGAAGAGACACTAGAGCCACAAAATTACTTCATGTATTTGAAATCCCTTTTGTTCCTGGGCACCTTACTTTCCAGTCATGCTTCCAAATAGACTGGATGATGATGCCCAGCATGCCAAAGGAAAAGATCAGTAGCAAAAAATGCTGAATCAAAAGAAAATAAAAATGTGTTAGCAATACAATTGTTAGAAAAATATCAGGTTTTCTCTCCCAAAGCTACTGCCGGAGTCTGCTTTACTCATGAGACACAGTCCACTACCCTATGGCAGCTGATACTGCTTATCTCCAAGATGCCAGAGGCTGTCAGTTATTTTTCAGTCTTGGTTATGTACAGCAGTATGTCATGGCACCAAAAATAATCTGAAAACCTCCACTCATCAACAAAGCATTTCAGACATTGCTTAAACTGGCAGCAATTGCAAATAATTTATCAGGCTATTTCTTTTTCAGGCATGAGCAAGTCTGTGAAATGAAATGTAAATTGAGTGTGTTCAAAGCATTGTCCAAACCAAGGAATCTAACATACACAGCTGTTCTACGTAAGAGTTTTAGATCTTTGCTGCTTTCAGAAAACAGATACATACTAACCAGAGCCACATTTCAAATGTTTTTGTTGGGCAAAACTTATGGATTTATATTAGTAAAACAAGCCAAGTAATGACTGTGGAAACAGGAGTAGATATATAGAAATATATTTATAAATACTGTTAGATAAAGCAGAGAAAAGTCATAACAGCAGCTAATGACAGATATCAGAAAAAAAGGGCTTTGTGTGCTGAAAGGCAAGCAAATGGCCAAAGCTATCATACCAGTTGAATTTCATGGATGTGCAAAGTCTGCATTTCTCTGCCAAAATAAGGCAGCAAAGAGATTTTATGCTTTAAGCTGCAAAGCTGTCATGGTCACAGAACTCAGAAAAGGATTGTTGGAGGCTCATGCTTTAATGAAAATGTTCAAGATCCAGTAGTGGATTCCAAAGCAAAACTCACGTTGGAGAGCAGCTCTGGTACCTCCACCAAAATCTTCAATTAAAACCAATACTGAACACTGATTTTTCTTTTTGCTTCCTTCACTTACTATGTCTCTCTCTGTTGCTATTGTACACCACAACGACACAAAGACTCTGACTTCAGAAGGCTGAAAAAGTAACTCCTTTATTCTTGGAAAATGTCTCCCCTTTTATACCATTCTACACAGACCAATTTGATTGGTGATAAGAAGACAAACCTCTTCAATCACACTGGTTAGACCAGAGGGACATCAAGAAGAAGCCCTTCCTAGGGAAAAAATGTAAACAACCTTGCCATTACCAAAACATGTCTGTTGTTTACAGAAAATTCCCTAGGAAAGGAATTTCAGAAACCAAAACATGTCAGGCACAAACCAGGGCTACATCTCCCTTATTTTTTAAAAAATTCTCCTCTTGCCACTAATGCAAATTCTTTTCTTTAGAGGATCTCCATTTCATTTGATGAGCTCCACTGAAACAAGTGCAAGATACGATAATGAAGTTACCAGTTTAGATTGGCTCTAAGTTTTGTTCACAGTATCCTGACCTTGCTGTCTCAACCCAGGATCTTTAAGGAGCTTCTGTGAGTCCTTTTTGGAGGGGATGGAGGACTATCATAGGGACATGAGGGATGCTGCGAGAGGCACTTAAAAATGAATGGAGAGCACAAACATGCTTACGGAAGTTCTGCTTCAGTGAAATTCTCAGTTCATTTACCAAAGCAACTGTAATATCTATTGTGCAGTTGGATAAAAATGGCAAGTGATGTATCTCCTGTTATTTATCTGCTTTCAGGGAGTTTTAGGGACATTAACATTCAATAATACAAGTGCTCTATGGACTCTTAGCCTTTGGTGACTCTTGCTTAGACTCTTGTTTAGCAGGTATTCCCAGATACCTCATGAGATATTTCTCATGGCTTGTTTGTAAGGCATCATTAAAGCATATTTCTTATGTATTTTCTTTTGTCTGAGATTCTAACAGGATAATTTTTTCAGTGTTGGCTCACAGTATGCTGATAGCACTTACACTGGGATCCCAGACAGCAATTTTTTTACAAGCACTTTAACTTTAGANCTGTGACGTGAGAAGTGCTCTGTGCCACAGCTTTCCATTAATGTTTTGGGTCCATCTCACCCTGAAAACTTGGATTTTTACTGAGAGAGAGAAAATTGCCATTTCTTCAGCAAAACTGTAAGCAATAATTTTATCTCAGAGTGGGAAAATTCTGATTTTCTGTCAGAATAGGAATGTGTTAAAAACACAACAAAACCTAGTAGGTCTGCAAGTAGCATCTGGATTTCTGCAGCTTGCCAGAGTTCTGAAGAGGTGGTTCTTTAGTGAAAAATCATCACTATTTATGTAGGAAATGTTTCTAGTCTTCTAATTCTTGGGGATTTTTGAAAGCATTTCTTTAAAACCTGACAAATTCTACCAAGCCCTTGCATGATGCATAATGTCAACTATGTCAGATTTAATAAAACCGGCATGCTAAATGAGCCAAACCACAGAGCCTTAATATGGCTGTTGCTGTTTATTGATATTGTTCAGTTCCAGTAAACTCCAGCCTATTCCTGTAGTGTAAAGTTATGAGTCAGATCTCCATCCATCAAAATCACCCTAATGCATGGTAGCAAGATAATACATTGCAACAAATCCTACCTATTGAAAGGAGAACTCTTTGGAAATGTTCTGTAAAGCACCATAAAATAAGCACAAAATGCACTGGGCAGAGCTGGGTTCAGCACTGCTCTCAGTGCTGGGTTTGCCTCTTAAGCTGTGCAAAGGTTCAGCTGCTTCAGTCCTGTGGGTAGTCACTGCAAAATGTACATGACTGTGCAGGGAGGTTGCAGACAGGCATTGCTGAGATGGAGGAACATCTTGAAGCAATCCACTCCCTAGACTTTGATCTTCCACTAAAAGCCACCTCTGCTAACTGCTCCGGCCCACTCAGTCTCATTCTTTATGCTGGGCTTTTCACTTTGTACTGGTGAGGAAGATTTTCCTCACTATCTGTTAAAAAATATCTGCACTTATTTAGACTTGTTTTTTTCTGATGAAATGCTGGGGTGATCTTCCAAAAGACATAGAAGGATATTTCTTTTTAGACTCAAAATGTATTTCTTAACAGTCCAGGGGTATCTCTGAGGCTTTATTGACATCTTTGCTGAAATACACCAGGTGATTTCTGTCTCACAAATCCCAGTTAAACCAGAAAAATAATCTCAGGGAGAAATGTTTCAGGTGTTGCAAGGTGCAAAGTTTAGGAGTGTTTTGGTCTCATAGCAGCAATTTTCTCCCTGTTGTTTCAAGCTCACACTTTTTGTCCCGTTAACTTTGGATGTTATATTTGGAGGTGAAATATAGATCAAATGAGGTAAGTTTAAGGGTAGAATACTCTTCTCTTACCCAGACTTTGCTGGGGCTTGAGGCAATCTTGTGTTCAGCAGAGTGCTGGGTGAGACTCTTTGAAACCCTTGAACCTCCTGTGCATATAATCTTTGGTGGACTTTGGGTGGGAGCCCAGGTTCTCCCTCCATCTTGTTAGCTCCATTGTTGACCCATTTGACCTCAGAGGTGAAGATGGAAAAATTCTGAGGACTTCTCACAGCAAAATACTTCTCAAATGCGAGATGTCCATAGCCAGAATAGCCTTCTCATGCCCTTTTGGGGCTCTACAGGGTCCTGCTGACCCAAACCCCAGGCAGCTCTGCTTTAAGGGACTGGGGAGAGGGAGGAGTGCTGCTGGGGAGACTCCAGCACACGCATGAATGCTGGGAATATTATTCTGATGATATTGGCTCTCCCCTCAGTTCTCACTTATGCTGGGGATTATATTTGGCATACAAAGAAGGCAGTGAGGTACAGGCAAAGCAAACCTGCAAAGGTTTTTTGAGTCAGCTTTTGTCCTCTGACTGTGGATTATAGACAGGCACAATTGCTGTGGATGGCAACAGTTTGCTCACAGCTGTGTTAATCAGGATGAGACACTTAGGACTTTGCATGATGAGAGAAAGCAGAGATGAGGAAATACATTTCACATTAACAAACTTTTTGCCTTAGGACCTGTTTTACTGTAGAGAGTGATTGAAGAGCTTAATTATTTCTGAAGGAGGAAAGCCTGTCTTTATCATGTGTTACAAAAAGCATAAGCCTTTGCAGAAGAAAGAAAAAGGGGAAACAGAACCACAAGAAGACTTCTGCACCTTAGGAATGGCTTATACAAAGTGCAAAGGGAGACGGTGCTGTGCATGTGTGCAGAATAAGTGAAGAAATCCATTATAAGGCCTGTAACCAAGTCATAGCAGGAAATAAGCACCTGCAGGGATGACATCTTGTTTCTCTGCTACCAGGTCCTACAGTATTTTGGTCTTGTGGGAGTTAAGTGATATATTTCAACAGTTACTATTCAATGAGTGCCCATTGCTTTTCTAAAGAAAAGAAATGGAAAAGAAGGAGGAACAATATTTCTGAAGGCAGCTAAAATCTTCCCTGAATTAAAATAAATATAATATAGTCATAATATTTACAGCCAGCTGTTGGCCTTGCTGATGAGTAGGAAGTATTTAAGGATATACAAATCAGTTCAAATAAACCAAAGATTTGCAAAAATCTTGTTCCAAAATGAATGGTTTTGTGAGCCTCAGTCTGTGCAGTTGATGTGGATCCTTATGCATTCTTACAGAGCTATGAACAATAATAACCCATAAATCCATGCTTCTAGCCAAGAGTGGATGCTTGTGGAACAGCTGGTGTTAGTTCAGTGAAGAATGCAGATGTTTCTTAGACATCAGAAAGCATCACTTGGTTCAGAGTTAGTGTGTTCAGGGCTAAACTTCTGCACTTAAATACCTGGAACTGGGCCACATGCGCATTAACTAGAGGTTCACACAGGGGAGAGCCTCTCAAAAACCTTTTCTTCTTTGCTCTCTAAGAAGTTGTACAGGGTCTGGGACATTTTGACTAATCTTTCTGAAGTGCTCTGGCTTTCTTTCAGCTGGCTTCTGATTAATGGAAGCCTTGTTCCTCGTTGCAAATCATACCAAGTTTAATGAGTGTAATGAGCTTTCTGCTTTCAAATTGCTTATTGATTCTCCTAGACAACAGACTAATTTGTTAATGAAATAAAAATACACACCAGACATTCAATTGGTCAAAAGACTTTAACTAATTTATACAAATTATACAAAACTTGTCATATTTATCTAATTTGGACTCAGCATCAAGTTGGCTCACCAAGAGGGTTTTCTCTGTAGGACAATTGTTTTCTTGTGAAAATGAAGTGATTCTTGGGACATTCAAGTGATTTACTCAGTGGTTAATGGTCATGGTATTGTTTTTCTTACTCATTTTCTCAAGAAGTTGGGACTAAAACACTGACAGTCCAGAGAGCTTCTGGAGTGTGGAGAGAAAACAGCTTGTGATCACTCACAGATAGTAGTGATCTGCAGTGAAGAGAGACAGACCCATCTGAGAAAATGGGACACAGAGAGAGACACTTGTTCAAAAACAGTACTTAGGAAGAGGTGGGGGCATGATTGCTGTCTGCCACAAGCACTGGTTTGCTCTGCCAACACTCTGTTGCCTATAATTTGGCTTTAAGGCTGCCCACTGCCACTGCTGGTGGGGGAGTGCAAGGGAATTACATACGCGGGACAAAATCAAATGTTTCCATTTCAAATTAATTAACAAACTTCCCCCCAAAAGCAGTATGAAAGCACAGCTCCCACACACTGCCAGAGCAGAGCATGTGGGACACTGCCCTGGCTGCTTCAGGGACATCCGATGTTGGCCTTGTCTCCCTCCCCATCCCTCTGCATGGAAGGCTCCTGCAGGAGTTGTAGCCTGGCATTGCACGGGCTGTTACATCTGTCACCAGAACTGCTTCCTCTGGCTGCTGCTTCTTTTTCTGCCAGCCACTGAGAGGAGCAGGAGCTTTTCCTACCAGTGCTGCTCAGTGAGCAAGAGCACTCACTGCTCCTTACTTTCTCACCCCAAGTATTTCAGTCACCCTTCAGGGAATGAGATTGGCACTTAATTCAGGTGCACTTAATCAGTAACAACCCGCAAAAAGGAGGCTCCTGAAGCAAGTGGTTTGGGAACAGGCCATTAGCCAGAAAACTGTTCTAAATTTTTTGCTTACTCTTCAAGACAACAATTTCTCTGACAAATCAGGATCCATTTATGGTTGATTCACAAAAGGAAGATTAAATTCACCAGACCGTGTATTTAAAATGAATAGTTCAACATGCTCCGGGCTGAAAATGTATCACTCTGCTAAATAAGTTTAGAGAAAAGATTAATACAGGAAGACTCTCATATGTAAAGCTCAGCAAGTTCATGAATATTTTCAGGATAATGGCTTTTATTTCCCTGTGAGATAGCCTGCAAATTCACAAGACTCTTTCAGCTCATGGTTTCTTTTTCCAAGATCATTGTGTCCTGAGGAATGTATTACTATTTCTCAGATTGAAGTTGGCTCTCTCATGAGCTGCTGTATTACACTCACATGAGTGTTCACCGTATTTTCTATCTTATCACTGCAGGTAAAGTAATATGATTCCATAATTTTTCATTTTTATTTAATTCCCAATTCTTTGTTGCATTGTAGAAGTTCCTCTGTTTGCCTGCACACTGACAATTCTGGCTGTTGCAGGAAAACAGCTCTCACCATGCTACATTACAGAAGTTAATATATTATACATAGCAAGTGGCTTGTATTTTTATACCTCCGAATTCCATGGGATAATTTTAGACTTTGGGCCAGAAATGTTTTGATTAACCTTATTTTATTTTTAAATATAGCTTAAGGCCAGGAGTTTTTCTTCTCCTCTCTCTAATTACTCAGTCCCTGGGAGCCTTTACCTCCTGGCAGATTGAGACAGTGACACACTTCCTGCAGCAATGCATCCCCACCTAAGCAGGTGTTCCCACATTAGGAAAGGATTTGGGTTTCATTCTTTGTTTCACTTATAAGGCAAAGAACCAGTAACTTTGATGCTCTTCTCACCATAATTGGCCCAGTGCTAGGACAAAGGCACCTGTTGGATCCTTGAGCTGTACCTCAAGACCCGTGTCTACTTCTGTTGGGCAGCATGCCAAAAACCCCTCCTCGATCCTTACATACTTAAAGGAGATCATGGAGACTCTCAGGGCATTTTTGGGGTGTGATAGCAGATGTAAGGATCCCCCCTGCACCTTGCACAGCTTATTTCACTTTTGTTTTGCATAGTTTGTTATTTTCATCTTTATTAAAGAGACTTTTTGTTTTCCAAACACCTCTGATAATGTCCTCTCACTATTTTAATAAGCCATTTCTGAGTCTGTAGGCAACCCTCCAGAGGTGATGCACCTGTAGAAGCTCATAACATTCTAGCCTCCAATAGAATGGATCAACTTTCTTCACCTTCCCTCTCCCCATGGCAAGAACAGAAAATATATAGAAATATAATAGAAAATATGTATAATAGAAAATATGTACCACATCCTGCAGTGGGGCCATGCATAACCTAGAGCCCAACTTGGTTCCCTTCAGTTCCCAACACTTTCCTCTGGTTGATTTGTCCCCTCCCATTTTTATCAGTGTCCTCTCAGTCACTTTGCAACCTATGTGGGAATGCTCATATCCAATTCAAAGTGAATTTGGAACACAATGTTTATGTGCTATAAAATGCCTTGCTGGAATTTGAGCATGACACCCACCACTTTTTTCCCATCTACTAATATTTTTAATCCATCCCGAAAGCAATCAAGGTGGTGTGACAAGCAGTATCATGGGCTGATCATCACTCACAGTTTCATTACCTAGTGAAGGTCTAGTGATTTTTTGTTGTCACATTTATTCTAATCATTTAGAAGGAATAGAAGTTTAGAGTTGATCATGAGTGTCAATCAGACCCAGGCTTTACAGTATATGAAAACATTGCTGTGATTCACTGTTTGCACTTCCAGTGATAACGTTAATTGGAAGAGAAATGTTCACTGATAATTTTCTGTCACCTCCAAAGTAAATATTGAAATACATTTCTCTTTGCTTGTCTTGACTTCTGTGTTCTTAGTGTTTGATCACAGCATAATAAACACATCTGTCATTAATGTTTCACCAAGAAGGTCAATTCAAAAAAAATCAAAAAGTGATTAATATAAGAGTTTCCAGCTGGGGGTGAACAGACTTGGATCTCTTAATAAACTGTATTTAGTTTTCTCTTAATGGTAATAGATCCCATTTGACCCTGTGAAGAGGCAGGGCAGTCAAGATAGCATTTGGACTCTCAAAGAAAAGGTTCCAGAGAAAAGGGTTTTGGGCATAAAGAGTCACACCAAGGTGGGGAGACGTGCAGATGGACTTGCACATGAGCCCATGAGGACCAAACAAATGGAAAAAAATTGGGACATGTGAGTAGCTTCTTTTTTCCCCTGACAACCCCACAGTACAGAGCTGGTAATGCAGGAAGACGAAAAAGGAAATCAGTAAGGAAGCTGCAAGTGAAGTCTCCTCTGAACTGCCCTGCCCACTGGGTCACAAAGACTTCTGCACTTCCAATGACTTGGAATTCTCCACACTGGAATGATCTGGTGGCTGGCTGGGCTGAAGAGGACTGCCATAGTGATTTGCTTTGGGCTATAAAGGAAGCTGCTGAGGATGTTCATTAGTGTACCTTAAAGGCAGATGTGGGATGAATGGATTTAGGGACTTCAAGGTCAGCTTTTTGCTGTCTGAGACATCTCTGACTGTAGCAGACTGAGTCCTCTGAAAACCTTCAGCATTATCCCTCCAGGGACTGATAAGTTGCAAAACAGATGTGGTTCCTCTGACTCCTGGCACACTTCCTCATGGCTAGAGATGGGCAGGTGTGACTCACTGCATTACTACATGATCTGTTTGCCTTTTCATGGAATCACAATTTAAAAAGAAAAAAAAAATCAATCCTCTAACATTCATGTGGACATGGATCACTACAGTCTGCTTGATTTTTGAAACATCATACCATGTGCCTACTTTCTACTCTCCCTCTGTGCCTTTCTTAAAATCATCCATTTCCCTTTGAGTAAGAAGCCTGTGGTGTGCAGTGTGTCAGCTCTGCTGCTCAGAGAACTCCTCCTCCCCAGTACAGATGTCATCAACTCCTTGCTCCATTTTCAAACCCAAACAGAAGGACTGGTGTACAAGCCACAAACTGATTTTGGGTTTGTTTCCACAAGAGCTGTTATTGGTGTTCGCTTCCTACAGCTCTGAATCTTTTACCTCCTACCTTGCTGTGCCTGTGGCTCCAGATTCATCACTCCTTTGGTTTGTGTCCAACTTCTGATCACTTCCTTTGCTTCAGACTGAAGGTTTCCTGCGTCAGTGTAGCTCTGCCTGTGAGGAGATCCTCTGAGTTAGCCCCACTGCCTGTTTGCAAGCATTTTTGTGCGCCCTTGGTGCAGTCTGGTGTCCAAGGGGTTTGTTAAAATGCTGGGAGTTTCTTCATCATGCGATATGTGCTTCAGTGTGTGCATGGTACTCTGGGGACTAGAGTACCTCTGCTGTGAGCTTTTAAAATAATTAGTTTTTTTCATCTCCTCATCATCATGAGGATATTTTCTGCTCAGGTATCTTCTGTGTGGCCATTCTCTGTTGTGTTGTGGGGGAGTTCTGGGTCATCCCTTCAGGGCAGGTTATTCAGCCCCTATCCAGCCTCTGAAGAGGCAGTCTTGTTTTCTGCTTTATCCTCTCATCAAAAGCATTTCCTACGTGTTTTCCTGTTACACAGAAGTAGGTACCTCAGCTCTGCACTACAGTTCCAATTTGCCTCTCAAGGTCATTAACATATCCCGCACTTCAGTGTTCCCTGTTGTCTCATACCTGACTGTTTTCGTTTTTTGCTGGAAGTCACTGCTTGTGGATGCAGAGCAAAACACCTGTTCTTCCTTCACCTCTTGCACGCGCTCTCTAGTTTTCAGTCCCAGCTGTAAGGGCTGCTCTGTGTCCCCACTCAGCATGTGCTTGTCATTTTTGCAGTAATGGCTCGGGGATGGGCTCTGGGCTCTTCCAAGGACCTGCCTGTGCTAGTGCCTGGTCTCCAGGTGCTCTGCCCTGAGTTACACATCCCTGCACAGCACTGGCTCTTCTCAGTTCGTGCTAATCATGCATTTGGCAATGGAGGTGAAGCTGCTGGTGGGGAATTTTGAAAGTCATGCCTAAGATCCCAGGGCCTTTAGGCTTCCAGCCTCCTTTTCACAGGAAAGGTCTGATCAGAAACATCTAAGAGAAGTTCCTCTTAGAGGCCTTCAATCTATCTAAGCCCTGCTAAGTGGGTGATCTGAGGTGAAGGATGCCTTGACTTGCCACTGTCTTCTGTGGTCCTTCCATGAATGGTAACTGTGCCACTGCTTGAGGAGCTGCCTCTTCTCACCTTTCCTAAACTCCTGGGTAGGTGGCTTCACAAGTTGGTGATCTTGCAAACTCTTCCCAAACTAGGAAACAAGAATGCTGTAATATTTCCTCTGAATGTGAATTGCTATGACTGAGAAAAGGAATGACAGAATAAGAAAGCAATATGTATGATACCTAATTAAAGTTGCTGGTTCTTCCTGAATTGACTGCCTCAAACGTTTCATAAGGGCTGAGGTTAAAAGGCAGTGGCTCAATACAGGCAGCAGATGTGCTATGTGTGGAAAAGAGTGGGATAATAAAAAAACCCCATTTCTCGCCCAAGAATCTCCTGAGCCTGTGATGTCACTTTCTTCCACTTGAAACATCCTAGTCTCTTAAATTTGAACTGTCCTTTCTACGCAGCCATATGGAATTACTCTTTCTCTTGCGTCGTGTGTGGCTCTCTTTCTAGTGGAGTTCCAACCTGCATGCTTTGTGCAGGTATTTAACCTCCCTGGAAGGATTTAAGGTACCAAACACATCAGAAGAATCTTGAATTCAAAAGAAATATAGGTTTTAGCCTTCAAATACAGTTTGAAAACAAACATTCCTTTTTAAAGTAACTACAAGACTTACTGGAAAAGGCGCCTGATATTTCATCCAGAGGAAAACCCAGTCAGACTTCAAACCTGATCAGAGCTTTTACCTTGAGATCTTACAAGTGAACTGAAATCAAATGAAGGACTATAATAACCAGTAGACATAGTGGGTGGGTGAGGCTGCAGAGTAATGGACATACATTTTTAACGGCTCTGGAGTGGCACAGTCTTGTATCCATAGCCACGTCAGTACATTTAAGCCTGTAAAACAATATATCAGGGCTCTTTGTCTTGACATTTTATCAATCTTCCAGCCACTCTCAGGTCTCATACTGAGAGCCAGACAAGTTTTTTTTTCCAACCCTTTTCTTACCTGCTGTCACACAGAGTTTTCCAGTGAGATGTCCAAAAGGATGCTTACAATTTTTATGCTCTTACTATGCGTCAAAGCATTTCTTCCAATTTTCTTGCTTTTATCCCTGCTTGAAGTAATTTGTCACTGCTGAAAAATCATTACTACCACTCCTCATTCACCTAGTTTTATTTGGCTTCTGCCAAAGTCCCTGGCTTATTTCAGTTCTCAGAAAATCCACTTTTAAATAAAAATGAGCCATGGGAATCTGGTAATAGAAATGGCCAAAAGAGCAGATCCTCTGAGATCTCTCATTTCCACCTGCCACCATGAGATGGAGGTCTTTTTGCACCTTGCTTACCATCTAGGCTACTAAAATCAAGAAAATTAGAGTTTGTCTGTCTCTCTGCCACTGAGTTGTCCCTGGTGGTATTTTATTTCTGCTGTGTGCCCTGTCAGGGGCGAGTGACAGAGAGGGAGGTTAATGCCAGGAATGAACTGCTTGTGCTCAGAGCTCAGGGTAAGGGTGCCCTTTCCTGACTCACACATTCAGCTGTCACCCAGACAGCAACACGGCTGTGCTCCCTTTCAGCAAAGGCTGTCTCCCTGTGGCCTGCACTGTGCTGGCTCTCACCAGGCTGTGTCTGCACTGGGCTTTCACAGCACTGACACCACCATGGCAGAAAGAATCACACCTCTCCCAGACCTGGCACAGGCACATCCCTGATACAATCTTGCATGGTGGCCAGCCTGTTATAAGCCCTACCAAGATGTATCAAGTTCTGGAGGCTGACCTGTTATCTCCCAAAAATGACATAGAATGATTGCAAGACATCTCATCGAGTGTGTTTCATAAAGCAAAAGGTTTTCATTAAAGAGAAAATAACAAATGATACAAAACAAAAACAAAAGCCGTGCACAGATATAGGGAAGCCTCTCACATCTGGCTAAGACACCTCAAAAAGCCCTGAATGCCTCTGTGCTCATTCTTAAGTACTTAATGTTTTAGGAGGGCTTTTGGCAAACTGCCCAATAGAAAATAGTTCCATTTCTGATGAACAGCTACAGAGACCAACAGGTGCCTCTGTCCTGGCACTGCGCCAATCACGGTGAGACAAGAGAAGAAAGTTCTGGTGCTTCTTCCTTAAAAATTCAGACGTAAAGGGAAACCCTTTTCCTACTATGGAAAACATCTGCTTGGGTGTGGAAATGCAATGCAACACATCCCAACATGTGGGACTGTGCTCAGTTGAGGAAATTCAGCCACCGGGGCGTGGAGGGGGTGGGGGCAGGCTGGAACCTGCAGCCCCTGCCTTTGATAGAGGAGGAAAACCCCATGGTCTGTGGGCACACTCCCTGCAAAGCAGCCACTTCATCTCTAATCTCTCAGCCCTGTTCCTCCAGGGAAAACTACAAGTAATTTTGAAAGACAGGTCTGGGAATAAAATTTCATAGTAGTCATTGAAAAAAGGGTGGTTTTATCTGAGGTAATGGTTTTATGGTCAGTTTTGTAACCACCCTTTACAGGTTATTTTTCTGTTTCCCCTATGAGATAGCTAGCTGATCATCTCTTACCTCTGCCTTTGCATAAATGCCAGCTACCAGCTTTTGGTTTTTCCAGCTTATATAGATGCAGTTAAACTTTGAACAGTTTTCTCAACTTGTATTTAGCTTTGAGAAGTCAATAGCTTGTCCAGTTTTTCAGTTAATCTAGTCAAATATATGCCGGCAAGTGCAATACTTTTCTGGACCTTATATTTTTAAGGAGCTTCTCTTGATTATGAAATAAAACTATTCTGAAGTTCTAACATCATGCAATGTAGTATGTACAGTCACATTATGAAGTGACTGCCCTGTCAGAAAACAGAAGTCATCAGAGATCCTGCAGCTTGTTGTGGAACTAGTTATGGAAGTGTGGTAAAGCAAGAGGAAGTCAAACTGTATGTAAAGATAACATGAATTCAAATAACAGGTGAAAAAATTTTAGCATAAGAGAAGTTGAAGGTAATTGGATAATGATTTACACTAATTCATGGCATCCTCTTAACAGCTCTTCTTTTGGTTATTAGAGTTACACAAAAATCACATACACACACACAAAACAACAAAAAAAACCCCCCTTCCACCACCCAGGAAAAGTTTCAAGTGTCTTCAGAGTGTTTAATTTTTGACTTTAACTTCCAAAATTACTGTAGTCAAAAGTCTCATTGAAATTCTGGTGAGAATCTGATTTTAAAAGCCTGAATGCTAAAGGAATTTAGGCATCTAAGATAAAAATGTGAAAATAAGGATTTCAAAAGAGTTGCTACACCTCAAATGTATTTAAAAATGCAAAAATGAGATCTATAGGATCATGTGTCTTTATTTCCAATGCTGCCTTTTAAAAAACCCCAAATCCTCAAACAATTTATTGATCTTCTGAAACTCCAGGATCCTTTCAAATACATTATTAAAAATATATAAATTTAATAGATTATTTTACTTTGTTGAGGTCCTACCTGAAGTGCTGAAGTTTCATTTATGATGATGTATCATTTTTCTAGTTATGTTAGCTATGTCATTCTGTTAAACCTACTTCTGATGGAACTTTGATAAATACAGCAGTCTTGATTTCTTAGAAAACTGAAGAACAAATGTCGAATTCTAGGTATTCACAAAAGGCTTCTTTAGCAGTGAACCCTGGCTGAAAAAGTTTGACATCCCTGTATTCAGAAAATTGTATTTAACTAAAGCTATTTTGAACAATGTTGAGGTAAATGAAAGCTGCATCTATTAAATCATGCCGTATTTTATAATGCTTTTATAGCTGCTGTCAATTGGTCTAAAAGTCAGAAAAACTGCCTGGCAGATGAGAACATTAAGTTCCTGGTTTCTGGTTCATTACTGAATGCAAGCAATCATCCTATTACTGGAATGGATAATTGAAATGTAGAGCTATAGATTAGCTGCAATGTGGCATTTTTTTTCCATCAGCACCACTGTTATGCCCTTTCCATCTCCCCTCACAGGACTGCACTGGATTGCAGGCCAGCCAATTAGAGACATTAGCAGCACATCTGGGCTGGAAGGTGCCAGTGGAGAAAACGGAATTTTTTGTGATCTTTGTTTCAAATGCTCTGTCTCTGTGGGTTTAATGTGATAGTCCAATTAACAAAGAAACAGGCTTATTTGGCAGTCATCTTGTTCTGGTTTATAGCAATGATTTTCAGTAAAAAATGTATCCAGGTACCTNACAGCTCTTCTCCTGGCAGCCCCACACTGCTTCAGAACCCAAAATCTGGACGTGGACCAAAGCCAAGGGACTGCTGGGAACGGGAACACTCACACGATGATGGTGAATCTGGAATTGCAGTTGCCTGGCTCTGCACAGCCAACAGATCCAACACCCACCCAGCAGCCGAACCAATGGGTCCAGCGTGGCAAGAGCAACACCGAGCGCTCCCCAGCCCACAAGCTGTTTAACAGCTGAGGCCCCACGATGGAGCAGAGCCCCTGCAGGAGGCAGCAGATACTCACAGCGGTGCTGGAGGTGCCCTGGGAAGTGGAGCTGGCGGGAGCAGAGCCCTCGGAGGAGGTGGAGAGCTGCCGAGCTATGGGGCTGTGAGGGGTGGGGGTCACAGCTGCTGACAGGTAGCTCGGGCCACCGACGTCCGTGTGATGCTTCAACACTGCACAGGGAGAGGGGGAGAAAACCAACGACCACATTAGCAAAAACAGCCAACCCACCCAATGGGGTGGCGGTGGAGGTGGACAGGAAAGGACCATGTGCACCAGAGAACGGCCGGTGCTGAGGAGCACTTTGCAGGAAAGAGAAGCACCTTCCAAAGGGGCTGCCCTGGGGAAGAAGCGGTTTTAGAGCACACGAGGCATTGCTGCGGTGGCGACTCGGCCCAAAGCAGTGCGTGCCCCCTCTTCTGTGGGGCAGAGAGGCTGGGGATGCAGCAAAGCCCAAGCTCCCCCCGAGACACCTGCCCCTGGGGGCCTACCTTCACTCCTCTCAGATGAGCAGTCTCGCAATCGCTTTTTGTCAAAGGCAGGAGGCTGGGCAGAGCGCTCTGGCGCTCTCTCGGCCTTGGACACGGCCGAAAAATCGTCTAAAGGCGGCCTGTGTGCCTTGTCTGCTTGGGCTTTTTGATGGGAGCGCTCTGAGGAGGGGAACAGAGAAAGAGCTATGAAACGCCTGTTTTCACCTCTCTTTCTGCTGGCACAGGAGGCTCGGGCGGAGTTTTCCAGCTCCACGAATTGTCCACACCGGGGGGGTGTGGATGGGGAGATGTGCTCAGAGCTGTGGCACTGCTGTGGGCACGGCTGACACCGAGCGCGACAAGGTCCCTACAAACCTGAGCTGCACCTGCACACACCTCACCTGCAGCCCTGCCATAGCCCTGCCTCACCCCTGGGAGCGGGACTTGAAGGGTATCCTCTCCTCCTCCTCCTCCTCCTCCTCTCTTCACGGCTCTCAGCGGGGCTCTGCTGCGCTTCCCTCGCCCCATCCCGCCTCAGTAATCTGCGCTGCTTCTCTCCGTCATTCATCCTCGTCTGAAGTTTAAATACATCCCTCTTCAGACAAAAGCAAAATAGCTTCTGAGTAGCTCCATTCACAACTCAAACTTTCTTACGTCTCCTCCCACTTCTACTCTGGACAGAAAGTGCCAGCATTCTTTCCAGTTATTCACATATTTTGCTAATCTAACTATGCCTGGTAAATCATGATGATAGGTGCAAGGGAGATGGGAGCAGCATTTGCTGCAGCTGAGCTTATCTCTCTCTGTGTTTGGATACACGCACAGGGCAGAGCTTTGAGAAGAGTTCACATAGTTAAACCTCTAATTTTCTTGTTACACTTGCAGGATGGTGCACTTACACTGAAAATCAGGGCTGTCTGAAAACAGAAACCCTTAGAATCACCCTGACCCCCTTAAATCCAAGGGCAGGATTTGTTATGCCTCTGCTCTGATTCTCTAGTATGAACCAAAGCTATTTAGGGTACATTTCTGACAAACAATGTTCTCTAAAATTATTATTTTTTAATTTTACCCTTTTTTTTCTGGCAGCTTTATTTATCAGCTTCTTTTTCCTTTTTCCTTTCAAAAACTATAACTGTAACTGTACTTTCGGGGCATCTTCTCCTGCAAATTAATTTATTTCTTGCAACCCTGGTTCCATTTCTGAGTCTTATTATGTGTCTAGTCTGTGTGGCTGCTGCAGGAGAGATAAACGGAGTAGTTTTTTTTCAACCTATTTAATGGGGAGCTAAGCTTTTCTTATTCTTTTAAACTTTATAGACTGTGTAATAGTTCCTTCAAGCTAGACTGGCAGTGAGAAGACTGAAAGATTAATGCCAGCAGAATGTGTGTCTTCTGCACACAGTGAAACATTTCACTGGAGGAGATGCTGCATCCTCGTGTCTGAAGCCAGGCAGGCATGGGAAAGCAAGGCTCAATGCCCACCAGTCCTGGGGTGGGCTCCTGGTCACTGCCTTTTCCCAGGGCCTCCCCAGGGTCCCCAGAGGCAGTTTGGCTCTTTCAGCATCAGCCTTCTGGTGCCTGGCTAAGAGACTCTGGCCTGAAAATCCAGCCCCATTTCACTGCACAGTGAGTTGGGGTTTCCTTGGTGTGGCAATCTGGACCAGTTGGTTTTGCTCTGAAAAGGTATCAGTATATCACTAGGAGGTTTTTCCAGGTTGAAAGGGAGCTTTCCATTACATTCAATAGCCTTTTGGTTTGCTTGGAGAGACAGAAATAAAAATTCAAGCCTCCTTGTAGAAAATGTCACCCCTTTTTGCTCCATTACATATTCTCTCACTTGGGTGGTAAACTTGCAAGTGGCCAGGACAAGCTGCATTGCTGTCTCAGACAGGCAGGAATTCTTCCATGGCATTTCCTTAGTAACTTTTTACTTTTCCACTTGTATAATTCCCATGGCATGTTCCTTACCTGGCTTCACATTGTCTTGGAGAAGGCCGTCCCTGCCAATCCTGAGGCTGCTGTGAACCAGGGCTGTGGGGCTTGTGGAAGGGAGCTCTCTCTGTCTAAGAGCATGTATCCCTGATCTCTTAAACTTTAGAGCTTCTTTGAAGGAACTTTACTTCCTATTTAAAATACTTGTATGAGCAGGACTGTCTCTCACACTGTACCTGAGGAGCACTCCTGGCTGCCATGAAGATCTTGGCTTTTGGTGTCCCTGCAATACTGAGGGATGAGCCAGAGTAGGACATAACAAAGATAATAGCTGCAGAAAAGAGGGATGGGTCTGAAAGGAGAATTTGAGTTTTCTTTTTATTTTCCACACAGAATTCTTTACTATTTTTTTAATCAACACGAAAGTCATGATCTCACCCACCCTTTACCAGGGCAACACAAAATGTTATCCTCAGTCAGTCAAGGGCACAAACTATGAAATGAGTTTCCCCATTTTGAGTAGTTCCAATATTATTATGACAGTAGATTAAATGTCAAGGACCCTGGGTGTTTTATTAGTACCTATAATGAGTTGAAAGACATGAAATCACTTTATAGCATGGGACTGGGTTGTCTATAGATAGCATAAGCCTGAATTGCTTTCATAATGGAAACCAGAGACAAACTCAGAGGTACAGGAGTTGAGGTTCAATTGGGGACATTTGAAGGCAGTAGAGTTTTCCCGATTTAGTGTAACCATAGATTTGGCCTTGGGGAGGTGGGTCATTTTAAGTTATAGTCTGCTGCCAGTGCTTAAGGGTCCCACAAACAACTATTTCTTTCTTGAATTTGTGTGATTTAATGAAATACAACACAGGTTCTTTTGCTAGTAAAAGGAATACTTGTCTACTGCTGATTATTTTTTGCTGTGATTACCATCTCTTTCAATCCCATTTGCAGATGACTTACAGCATTTAACTTGTTTCCCATAGCTGGTTCAGACACCAAGGCAGGTTTTTCAGTCTCTCATCCATCTGTGTTGACCTACATCTGTTCTCTCACTGTGCTTCAGTCTCACTTTGGACTTGCAGACCTCAGTTTGTCACCCTAAACTTCCCTTATGGTCACTGGAGAGCAGGAGGCACAGTCAGGGTCTGAACAATGTCAGAAGTCTGTTGCAGGAGCAGGTGAACACAAGGAACATGTATTTCACACAGTAATTAAGGATGGTTTGAAATAAAGAGAAAACACAGGGTTTTCTTTGCTGCTTAACTAAATTACTACTTTTTATCACAGTCTTCAGGAACCCAAGAGAGACAAGAGTCAGCTCATGCTCTTGGCTCTTTGGTTCCTGTGGTGCCCAAGAATAAGCAGCTCAGCAGACAGTGCCCCAGGGCTAGGCTGTCAGGACTTTCTCTTTGCAGAGAAGCATTGTGTCTGTATTTCTAACCAGGAGAGGCAAGTTTTGAGCTATCAGAACCTAGGAAATAGAATGATGCTTTTTCCTGGCTGTGGCTTTGCCAGGCTAGCTCTATCCAACATAATTGCTTTGGCCAGATGCACCTGCTTCATCACTGCTGTATCCATGATAGTGCTGGCAGCCTCTGGATGTCACTCAGAAGATGGCAAGGGACAGCTGAATCCCACCAAGAAGAGCAACCTGAAGTGAAATGTGAGGGTGGCCAGGACCTGCCTGCTTGCCCTCCCCTGCTCCCCTTCTTAGTGCTGTAGGGAAGTGATTCTGGGAGCTCTTCCTCATGGAAATTGCCCAGCTGTCTCCACTCAGCCCATGCTGTGTGCAAGAAGGTGACCCAAAGGGTGAGCCAGGAATCACTGTGTCTCTGGAATGAGTGGGAGAAGAGGGCACATGTAGATAAAGCTCAGCAGCCTGGGACGAGGTGTAGGATAAACTTGCTATGTTAGGCATATTCTTAGCTGCTAAATGATTATTTTGGTAGCCACCCTTAGTAGAGTCAGTGTCCTTCAGAGAGCTGTGTCACTGCTTTCCAGGACAGCTAAGGTTTGAGGCCAAATTTGCCATTTTTTCACTTAACAGAGAGTGCTCTGCATAGCCTGGGAAAAAATACTGCCTGCAGCCTGTGCTTCTAGGAGAGTGTTCAGGGGTCACTCCTAAGGCTGCCTCCACAGTAACGTGCAGCAACATCACCTGTTGATACCAGGCAGACAAGATGCTCCAGTGACTTTCTAAGAAGGCTGAAATGTCACTTTTTTTGCAAGGGCAGGTTGGATTTGTATGCTGTCTGAACACTGACAGTCATCAGGACCATTCAGGCCAGCTGCAGGGCCTGGACCTCACAGTGCAGGGATAGAACACTGATGGATTGCCCCATGTAGGATGATAGAAGGATACTCACTCAAGCTCACTGCTGCAGGAAAGCTCTTCCTCATGAGCAGGAGAAACATGAGACACTGAAGTTAAGAAGAATAATGTGGAAATGGAAACCGAACAAAGGAGTATAACAACAGCATGTAAAGAGAAAAATGTGTCTAGGTGATCTAGCAGACTGATGTGATGTGATCCAGACTTGGACTCTGCCAGATGGCTGAAGAGAGCTGTTATTAGTCTATGTGAAGAAGGACCATATTTTCAAATCTGACTTAGTCTTGGCAGCTCTAGGCCAAGTTAGAGATCATTTCTAGTCCTAGAGAGGAAAGCTTGAGGAACAGACTAAGCACAAGTTTCTTCTCAGTTTCTATTCTATCTGGTTCTCCCTGTTTTTTTCTGACTTCGGACCACTTCCCCATAAATTTTCATAGGTTCTTGAAGAAAAAGTTCTCTTTCTATGCACCAAGTCATGACTCACTTGAAAAATAACACATGGCACAACCAGCTAACTCATCCTCAGAGAACTCAGCATAGAATGAGGTTAAATAGGCACCAAAAGTGGTTTTCTAGGTGAAAATTATTTCTAAATTTTTCCTTTCACATAATCCCACAGAAATCTTTCTTCCAAATAATCTCGGGGTCTTCCCCATACCCTGATCCAGGTCCTATCTGAGCCCTCCTCATCTGATACGAGAGGTCAAAGCTCTCACACACCTAAATCCAAGGTGAAGGGAGCTTTGCTTTGAGGGTACCAATGTAGTTCTGTTGTTTGACCAGTGGGAGGCCCTTAAAGACCATCAAGTTTTCAGAGTCTATAGAAATTACGTTTGGGATTCATGATTCATGTTCTTTATCTGCAGACCTGCAAGTTCTTCAGAGATTTTTAAGTAGAAGCTCTGGTCCCAACTTTACAGACTTGAGATATAGACAGAGAGATGAGAGGACTTTGGAGTAATTGTAAAATAAGGAAGTGACAGTATTTTGAGAGGTTTTACAGAATATGGAAAAGAGTATTATCCCTTCCCTCATAAATAGTAACATTGTTTTCATACACTTTTATTTTTGCTTTCTTAAACATTTGGTTTGCCCTCAGAGTTGCTTAAGGAAATTAAACTTTAGAGCAATTTCTTTCATTTGTCCTTATGTTCTGTTAAAAAAACCAAACCTATGGTGATTAATCTCATTCTTTTCTGGCTCCAGACAACGAAATATTCAACAGAAGTATTTTGTTCCTTTCCTTTGAACAATTTCTTCAAACACTGAGCTATTGTTGTAACTTTCTGGATCACCTCCTCTGTCTTCTATTTGTTTTATTGATACAGGTTTAAAGCACAGACCCTTCTGTTCAAGGCAGTCCTCTTAGCAGCTGTGATTTAACCTGGAAATGTCTCCACAGCCTTTTGAGCTAATTTATCTTCTAGTAAGAAATGAAAACCTGTTGGGAGTTACCATCTTCTGTAAATGGGCTGAACTTTGGTCTCAGCTGCATCCAAAAAAACCTTCCTGTGATCATATCAGTCTCTCCAAGACCTAAAAGCTGCAGAGAATGTCAAACAAGGAAGACACCCTAGGATGAATGCCAGATTGCCTGCTAGACAAAACACCCATATTTCAACTCTCACAGAAATATCTGTTTATCAAGATAATGGTAACATCCACATTGATCTGTTTGCCAAGCTTCAAATGGTACATTTTTATATTATTAGATAAATGGAAAATGCACAGGAACAGCATTACACACTAAGAAAAAATATACCCTGAGTGGAATAACAAAAAAGGATTGTAATTTTCCAAGTCTCCCTCAGCAGTTTTGTGATTTATGTAAGGAAAGAATATTTTTCCTTACATGTTCAGGCTATGATACAAGAGTTCAAACTGGTTGCAAATGTATAGAAATTGATTGATATTTTAATTCCTTGCAGTCCTAATAGTCTCTGTTTGTGGAAAAAGCCCTTAACTACTGTACTGTAATACTTACTGCTCCTGGTGGCAGCCTCAGTTTGACCCTGATTCGATGGAAGGTTAAATCCCCAAAATTCATTAGCAGAAGGAAAAATGAGTGTTGCATTCATATTAGCTGAAGTGACTACTTTGTAATGAATGATCCCTCTGGAAAACAAAGATCTGTTTTTATATGGTTTTAACCAATCATGTTTCACTGCTCCCCAACTTTTCCCATTCTGGGACTAGTGACATTCGGGCTTTTGTATATGCCTGGCAATGGCAGTCTTATGTTTTTGTGATTATGTCCTTATTTTATTAAATGACAGGGTAACCAATGGAGTTACGTGAAGCTTCTGTTTTCTATCATCCCCAATCAGACTTCAAGAGTCAAAAAGGGTCTTAGAATACCCTACTGTGTTTTTTTAGCTTCCTACCTTCTAATTCGCTTTACTGCTTGTGTTTTTATGAGCTTCCCTTGGGAAAGGTAAGTCTTTACAAGTTATATTTTAACATAAAGCCCAAGAGTTGTTCTGGGATTTTCCTGGTATAATTCTTTGTCAAAAATCTTATCATATTTGACTCTTTGGTATCACAGAGACCTTCGCTTGGGTCCCCCATGTATGTGAGGGCACAGATTACTCAGGAGTTCCCAACTATGCTGTTTTATCTGGTTCCACTGACAGAAAGATGGAGTGATCTTGGTTTCACTTGAGTCCACTCGGTCCACTTCACATATAAGTCAAACAAAAACTCAGGTCCTTATATATATACACAAATTCAGATCATCCATACAATTAAAATAAGGTCATTAAAAGAGGTCATTAAAAAGAATTCGGGCTTAATAATAGAAAGCCTGTGTAATAACTTGCTCTCTTCTCCTTGGACGTACCCAAGACATGCCCAGAATTCTGAGTTGTGGTCAGCCTTGCAGCAGCATTGCCTCTTCTCAATGCTGCCTTTGCTTCTGACAAGTGCTCATCTCTGCCTTCCCTTCCTCTCAGAAACAAATATGATTTGAGGATACAAGCACCCAAATCCTATCCAGAATCATCATCTGCAGTGAATATAGGTAATTTCTCCTCTAGCTTCTAGTGAGCTCATCATGTAAGTGCTGTTAATGGTCTTGCTGGGCCTGAGCACTTGGGATGCCTTATGGCTGGTGTGCCTTCATTCTCAGCCAGTGTGCCTCTGCTGATTCCTCACTTTCTGCACCAGCCCGTCACCAAGACTATCTGTGTTTCAAATCTGCCATTAGATAAATTCTGCTTAAACAGGCAATCTTGTGATTTAGATACATTACCAGATTTCTACAGGTGTGCTCAGTGCACATGGACAATTGCTTTGCCTGAGGAGTTGTCATTTTTGTCCCAGCTCCTCCTGAGTGTGCCTGGGTTGCCAGGTGCTGCACACTGCAATGGCAGAGCACCAGCCATGAGCTGCCTTCTGAAATGTCAAACAAGCAACAGGCACTTTCCAGGGGCAGACACCTTTTCTTAAATAGATAAGAATACATCACAGCAATGGATGAAATTTTATCCCAAGGAAAACAAAAATCACTTGGCTGCCAAAAAAAAACCCCAAAAAAACAGCAAAAAGAATACATTATGGTGTTTTACTTTTTAACAGAGAGAAAAGTTGAGAAGGCTTTAAAAGAAGTAAACCCCATGGTTTAAAAATGAATCTTCATCACCTCTTTTCTGTTTATCTTCTGCTTAAAGAAATCTAGCCTTTACTTTAAAGAGCTTTGCAGTATATACTTTCTCTAAAGCATTCAAATCCTAAAGACTGGAAAATGTTCCAAATGAAATGTTAAGTCTCTTTATCTAACTCCCATTTCATGTCAATGAGATAAATGTTGGTTCTTTAAAAACTTGAAATATATTTGAATTGGTAGATTTATATTAGGTGTCTTTAAACAATGTTTCTTTAATTACCTCCTGGTGTCTTTTTTTATGTGATTGTAATATACAAAGGAATCAGCTAAATTCTACAGTCAATATAACTGGTAATTGACAATACATTAGCAAATACCTCACTGAACTCAGCTGCAACAGTTGTTTCCCTGAGGTTTTAAAGAAGAAAGTCTATTGCCTGGGAGAGAGAACGGGCTATTAGGCTCTATAGATTCTGTTCAAGGACTAATCTGATGCTGAATTTCTGTTCAAATGCTGGAGCTTAAAATCACTTCTCAGAAAACAATTGAATAAAAGAAAGTTATAGCTCTAAATCTGAATCTATCAGATAATTTCCTGAGAGCTCTGGGCAATTTCCAGCTTTACATCCTGCAGGCTGTATAAGCAGGAGCTGGTGGTATGATTCACATCAGCCCATAACTCTGCCACTTGAATGAGAAGAGAGTAGCTTCAGCCACATCAGAAGGAGGCCCCAGGAACCCCTTCTTCATGGAATTTATCTAATGGCTTTTGGAGGGGTTTCTCCAAATCAAGCAAAAAATACTTCCTTCATTTCCTGCTTCACACTGAGAGCTCATCCAGTTTCCTTGTTCGCCTCTGCAAGGAAGGAAAAGACGCACTCTTCAAGAGAGGAGAAAAAGAGCAAATTCAGTGCCTGTGATGACACCTGGGTTGTTCCTGCAGGGGTGAGGTGGAGGGGAGCAGTGCTCCCATGGGAGAGTGGGTGTTTGGAGTATGTGGCACTGGAGCCTGGGGGAGGTGCAGGTGCATGAGCAGAAATAATGAGATTTAGGAGCTGCCACATCACAACTGGTGAATGGACTGTGATAGCTGCTTTCTTTTTAGACTTTCATAAGGTTTGTCTATATACAGACTTCTTCAGTTTATTTCAAAATCAAGCAGATTACAGGAATGAGAGCTTGCACCTTTTAAATTAATTTTGCTCTTCCATAAGCTGTTGGATCTATGACAGTCTTAAGTAGAGCTCAATAGTAGTTTGGGAGATAAGGACTTCAGTCCCTTTTGAAGGTCAATCTTCTGTAAGAAATTTAATCCCTCCTACAAGTAATTCAAAATGAAGCGTACAAAAAAGGGCAGAGATTGAAATGATTAGTATTTCTTGTTCTGTTTGGCTTTTTCTTTGGTTTCTTAGTATTTCTTTGATAGAAAAACATTTTAAAATGCTGGCAGTATATTTCACTTGTCTTTAATTTTCACAGATGTGGTGGAAAGACAATACAACATCAGAAAAGGCAAAACTTTCCATTATTTATGATTGAAACCTTCAGTTTACTTACTTTTTTTTTTTTTTTGACAGTGATATGTGTTTAGTAAGGAAATTTTTTATTTGGCACCCAGAACAGAAAGACCCACTTTAGGCTGTCACAGAAAGGTAGAAGCAAGTTAACAATTGATTTTTTGAACAGATTAAGATTCACTTATCCCAATATGAAAGAATAACAGAAATATTGAAAAAAATGTAATTTGTGACTCCCACATCTTATGAGTCGAAGTTCTTTAGGCAGTTTCATGTTTGGGTCTTAAAATAAAGTAACTTTTACATTAAATCTGTGGTTTTTTCAATGCATTTCTGTGCATACTCAAGGTCAGTATACACCCTTACATATACTGACATATACTGTTTTTGCATATGCCACAGTTTAAATTGTCACATTTAGTTCATAATCAGCATGCTGGTATAACACATTTATAATCTAACCACAAGACAAATAGTCTATGAACAGCCAAAACCAGATAAAGGCTTTCTATATTAAATACAGGATTTACTTCTCCATATAACAATTTTCTCACATTTACGGTTTTTACTTTTTCCATTTTTTTCCAGTTTGTGTTTCAAGTACACTTATTTGTGCTGTGATTCTTCTGGTAAATTCAATCTTCTCTATGCTAGTAATTTCAGAGAAGCTTCAAATCCTTAAATCACTGAATCAAAATCCTGTGACTATTTAAAGTGGTACCAAACAAACCACAAGCAAGTGGTTATTACCTGCATGCCATTACCTGTATAGAAAAAGGGTGTTAATACTGAGAGAGCAGCTGCCCCCAGGTGAGAGTCATATGATTAAAATAAGTTATATACATGTTTCAATGGACTTTTACTTGGAAAATTACTACCAGCTTGTGTCCTAATAGTCCTTTTATGTGCCAGAGATGTTGATAAACACTGTCAACAGAAAAAGAAAACACACAGCAGAAATAAAATATTCTGCAGCTAGGTTACAGAAATGGTCAGAAAAATTAAAACAAATAATTGTTCACAGGTTAAACTGTTATTTGTGCACACAGTTTTTTCCCCTTCCCTTCCCTTCCCTTCCCTTCCCTTCCCTTCCCTTCCCTTCCCTNAATTTTCAGATTTGAAAGTGGTGTAATTGTTTTGTGCCTTTAAAAATAACCAGGAAATAGTGGCTGTTTGTGCTACTACGTAATGCTGAAAATATTTCTTAAAAATAGGCTTAATCAGATTTGTACAGCTGAGTATGCCAGACATTAATTTATCAAGATATGCAGATTTGATTACCTCAGGTGAAATCCCCTACTGGCACAGAATTTACATTGCAGAGTATTTCTGTATTCTGTGGCTGGCATGTGTAATTGTCAGATGGAAATTAGTGTGCAGTTTACTGAGGCTAGCCCTAATACCCCCTACAAAAGGGTGTTTACGCAACACTGAAGGTATCCAACTACATCAGCACTGCACCAAAGTACTCTCTGCGTCATATTGCAGTTTCAGAATGCTTTTTAAACTTCCTAAATAAAGATATTCTAATCTGTTATTTTCTGAAGCACAAGATTGTCAGTTATTAATCTGAGGCATTTGTTTTCTGCTTATCAAGAAAAATGTTGTTATACCACCAATGTTGTTTTCAAATAAGTAAAGCTAAAAAATAGCTGATGGCTATCATTTGCTTTGTCTAAGTTACTCATTACTATTTACTTGTTCTTGTGAGGATAACATTTTCTTGATGGTCAGTATAACTCTTGTTTCCAGAATCTGTGCCTATGTGCCAGGATTCAGTATGTGACCAAGGCAGCTCCTGTAGCCTTTAGAAACCTGCCCAGCTTGGACCTGTCACCAAACCCTCAGCAGATACAGGTTTTTTTTTTTTTTCCATTGTGGCAGAACACTATTCTTAGGTCTGTCAAGGCTTCACCTTGGAGGCTGACCATAGGTTGATACTCCAGGTGCTTCTCACACAGACATCTTTGAGCACAGAGCTCCAGCTGGGACATTCTGCAGCTGGACCTGGAGCTGTGCTCTTCCTCTGGAGGGTTATACTGCTGTGAAAATGCTGTTTCCCATGCTTCCCACTGCTTTGAATGGGGATCCCTGTCAGGCTCCCTTCTCTGCCATTGTCTCCAAGGGATTTTGGTCTTTCTGCTCTGGGTGAAGGAAAGTCCTTCCTCTTCCCTGCCATTGCCCCAGCTCCCACTACTCAATCCCCAGAGAGGTTTGGGCCCTGGGATCCCTTGGGTGCCCATCCAACTGCGCATAAGCTGCAGAGACAGGCAACAGTGAGTAGTAGAGGCTTCTGCAGGAGATGCTGAGTCTCTTTGAGGGCAGGAGTGTGAAGTGTGTGAAGCACCCAGTCTGGAGGGGAGAATCCATGGGCCCAGGTCAGGGAAAACACTCTAGGTAAGCAGGCATAAGGCTTCTACTGACCCAGCATTATCCTGTCCTCACAGAGAAAGGGGTAATTCAGATAAGTATTTATTTATACAACAATGGGTGCAGATTAGGATGATGGTGGGCTTCCCAGGGGGTGAGAGAATCGAATCACAAGATGAAACACTGTGTGGGAAACATTGTGCTCATGGCGTTCCCACCTGCTGCTGTTGCTCAGTTTACAACCACAACTTCTGCCAGTATTTCTGCCTCTTCAAATCACAGCCTGTGCTGCAGGAAGTCAAGTGGCTTTGTCTTTCCAAATCTGTACCTCTTCATAACCACCCTCAGCAGCCTCAGCTGGCTCTTTCCTTGAGTGCTGGCTCACTGATGAAAATGCATCTCAGCCTTGCCAGTCACACCCTCCTTTGCAGCTCATGCTGGTTTGCCTCACCCCTTCCTCAGTGTTACAATCCTTATAGTCTTATTTGGCAGTTACTTGCCCTGAAACTCAATCACACCTACAATATATCATGTATATTTTCTCTTATTAACCTGCAATTTGCTGCTGTTTGGCTGTGTCCCAGCAGATGATTTATGCCCCAGAAGTGTTATTACCCTTGCTGAGAAGTGACATTTCATACTGTTTTAGCATCAGCTTGTTGAGCTGAATGTCGTACGTGCTTTAGCTCATCACCATGCCTCAGGCTGAGCTGACCAGCAGTGAAGGTATAGAGCTGTATGAGGTACAAGCCTGGAAACACCAGTCACACATCTGCAGGGCCCTCCTACTGGAGGCTGCTGCCTCCTCCTCCGAGCTCAAGGGCTCTAATTTGCACTTTGGAGCCACACAGAGCTCCCCTACTGGGCTGGCTATGGCTGCAGTAATTTTCTTCAAAGTAGCTAGTATGGGGCTGTGTTTTAGACTGGCACTGAAAATAAGGTTGTTAATACAGAGATGGTTTCGTGATTGCTGAGCAGCATTGGCACAGTCAAAGCTTTTTCCGCCCCTCACCCCAACCCAGCAGCAGGAGGGCTGGAGTGCACGAGGAGTTGGGAGGGGACAGAGTCAGGACAGCTGACCCAACTGACCACAGGAATATTCCACATCACACGGCATCATGTTCAGCCTAGAGAGCTGGGGGAGAAGAAGGAAGGAGAGGATGTTCAAAGATACAGCATTTGTCTTCCCAAGGCACCCTTACATGGAATGGGGCTTTCCTGGATGTGACTGAATACCCGCCTGCCCATGGGAAATGGTGCATAAATTCCTTGTTTTGCTTTGCTTGTGCAAAGCTTTTGCTGTACCTATTAAGCTGTCTTTATCTCAACCTACAGATTTTCTCACTTTCACTGCTCTGATTTGACCCCCTCCATCCCACTGGGGTGGAGTGGGCGGCTGTGTGAGGTTAGACCAAAACACCTGCTCCATTTCTAATTTCTGTGAAAGAGTTCAGACGTTGACCTAATACCAAAACTTTAGCTATCAGAAGTATTATTGCAGTGCAGTGTACATCAGATGGTGAATTTGTGGAGGAGCTCTGTCTCATCAGACAATCCATACCATGAACTGATCTCTCAGAGAATTCTCTCCATTGAACACACTGTGATGAGCCTGATAACAACATATTAGTCCTAATCCATGGATGCTCAAACCCTACCACCATGCCACTGACATTCCTTTAAGGTGCACTTGTTTTAGGCTCCAGGCTTGAATGCAGGATACCGCTCTGATGTTACAAAGTTGTTTCAAGACCTCTCCAGAAGTAATTAGTTTCAGTGATGGTTGGGTTTTCATATATATCCAAAGAACCTCCTTTGGAATAATTACAAAGCCTGGATAGCCTGAACATATTACAATCCGGAAAAGACACCTTGGAAAGCACATTGTCCTGGTAAATGTCAAGTACCCTGCACAATTCGGAGAGCCTCAGTTGACTTTTCTTGAAATTGGACAGGACATGTTTTTATCCTAAGCCTGTAAAATTTCCGACTAAAACCACAAACAATGTAAGAATTGATTATTCTTCTCTAAAACAGAGAGAAAATACAAATTATGATACTTCCCAAGAACAGACAATCCACCCTTTTCACCAAAATGTTCAAGTGATTCATCATCCAAATAAGTTGATATCAGAGACTTTGCTTCTGATTTAGAATAGTAAATTCACCTTTAAATCCAAAACTTTTGAATTGAATTAAAAGTCTTTATTCAGAGATTGATGAAATGAGGTATGAGGGCAGTTTCATAATTCTGTAATGTTGTCCAAATGGGAAATTCCACCTTACTGCTGAAAAGCTTGTCTTCATAACAGCATTTTTCTATGAAAAAATATTATGCACAAATTCAAGAAGGTTTCATCTATGGTATTTTCTTATATGAAGTTAGGATAGATAAGAGGAACAAACTGGATTTATATTGACTGCGAAACAAATGATCATATCCAATCTTTGGGGATATTTATGTTTGTATTCTATTTCATTACATCCAAGTATCATATCTATAAATACACTTGATTACTTTTCTAGCAGAAGGACATGTTACACTGCAAACCAACATAAAAAACCAAACTACTAATAGGGCTACAGCTGTGGAAACATTTTTTCCTCATAAATCTGGTAAATAACAAATATGATGCTCAAAAAAAGTGTCATATTTTCTGATATCATCTAATGTCTACTCAAAAAAATCTACCCTGCAGTAGGATTCTGTGAAATTACTTTCTGGTTTTCATGTACTTTCCCAGACCAAAAATGCATCAACATAAAACAGATGACAGCAGAAGAAGAGTGATTTTCCCAGATATGACTTATTAGGTCTTGATCTTTATAACAGAATAAATCTGAGGCCAAAGGAGAATGGTTTTATTTGACATGTTAATTCCTTTTTATCAGTAAGTCAGTCCATAGACTGGGCTAGAACATCCTTGTCATGACCATGGACATGAATGGTAGAATAGTAATGGATATGTCCCTTCTCATTTCTTTAATAGGTCATAAGACAATAGAAACACACACCTGTGGAGGGTTTCACCTGGTCTGTTCCTTGATTCCTTAAAGGTATCAGGACAATCAGTTTTGGCTCCTTTGCTTTAGTCAGTGTCTGCCAAAAACCTCAGAAAAACCCCGAAACATTTACTTGCATGCATGTCCTTTTCATTGCCCCGTCTCCCTTTGGTTAAAATAGAGCCAAGTGTCTGATGTCAATCCACAAACTTCACAAGTTTTATGACATCTACTGCATGAACAATTTCCCATTATATAAGTTTTCAATCTCTTGGTTTTTTTGTGATTTTACTTACTGTACCACTATTCTGTTGTCAGGGTTCTTATATACTGAAACAGCAGACATTTAGAAAAACAAAAGTCGTGTCTTAAGGCACATGTTCACATTACTTGGGCAAAACAGATAGCAAACCTCTTGTTCTCTTTACAGGCAGGGAGACCTGGTAACAATGCTTAACCCCTGCCTAGGAAGCAGGTGTTGTTTGTTGCTGCTGGTTGCAGAAAATCTCAAAATTAAAACATGACCCAATCTGCCTAGAGCATCAGACTAGTCACTGTTCTGGGGCTGAGAGAAAAGTCCGTCCTCATGACCAGAACAGCCTAGGAAGTATTTTATTCCTGCCATCAACCCTGAGATCTAGTGTTGTAATTTTAATAGTCATATAATATGTTGAATATATAAAATACTAAAATATACATTATACCACACATAGTTATAGACATATTTATTTATAATGGATTAGATGTTGTCCAGTGGCAAACATTCAACCTGATTTTGACATTTGTGGTTCAGTGTCTTCAAAATAGCTGGTGATGTGGAGGTAATTTTCCCCTTTTTTTTCCTTCATTCTCTACTGAAAGAGAATATGCAAGTCTAGTAGTCAGATGAATCATATGACAAACAGAGGAAGAAAATAAAGCTGGGGCTCCCCAGAAAACGTTCAGTGAGGTGAGGCACTCCTGTGCCTCTGATATGTATAAGACAGCTGTCAAAAAGAAGCAATTTGATTCAGTGCTGCTGGACATGCATAAAACCACTGCTCCATTGGGAGATACCAGCATCAAAGTTAAGGGCAAAATTAAGACAAATGTGACTAAAATAATATTTTAAAAAATATGTTGAAATAAATGTAAAGATTGGGGTTTTTTTCTACTTGTCCTTGGTACTTTCCTCAGTAACACTAGGAACGTTGACTAGGATATAGTGACAGAAACCTGCCAATGATGGAATTCGGTTTGGCTTTATGTATTTCCCATAATAATATGACACTATGTTTAAAGTTACTAAAAAGGCATCAGTAAAAACCCATGGACAGATGACGTTAAATTTCATAGCTGTTGTGAGAAAATCAAAACAGAACTCCCCAAAGTGATTCAAAATATTTCCTGCCTACATAATATGCAAAAAAATCCCTTGCCCATGAGAAAGAGCAAGAAGCACTCTTCCAAGGTCTCCAGCTCTGTGTTTGAGGTGGTAGATTGCTTTCAAAGGTAGATAATATTCCAAGCTTTCCACTTGCTACTTGTCTCAGACCCTGTGGTTTGGGCCATATTTTCTTAGAAATACAGTTGTCTTTCCTCCAAACCAGTTGGGGGAGGCAAAACTCAACTCCAAACATGTTCCTCTGGTGCTATTACTCTTGTTTACATGTGGTGTGAATGGTCAGCCTCCCAGGAATTCGCTGTGCAGAGTTCAAGATTTCTCCCTTTTCTAAGTTTAGGCAAAAGCAGTACATCTTTTCCTCACAGCAGTGAAAAAACATAAAAGGAGATGAAGCAGGTAAACTCATCTGCTCCCAATATGTGCTTCTAAGCTCCAGTCTTCCTCCTTGATCCAGTGTCCCAGATGTATCCATGAAAGATTGGTACTTGCATCTGCAAGTGTATTGTACCTTTGACAATGATCTGAGAAACCAAGTGACACCTGTGAGAGGGCTTTTGTGGGAGGAAAGAAAATCCCACATAGAGGAAAATCTGTTTTTCAATCTCAAACCCAGCTGTTTTACACATCTTTTTACCGGATAATTTTTTCATCTCAAGGCTTTTCTCCAGTTCAGCTGTTTTCTGGCATTTAAACGACTTGTAAAACAAGCAAAGAGAAAAAGTCTTGCCCACAGCAGTGATCTGTGTTAAACTGAAAAAGAATATGCTGTCTAAAATGAAAATTGCTAGTTAGTGGTCACGGCTCAAATACTTCTTAGTGGGGAGCACTTGGCATCCTTGTTCAGCTCAGCTGTATGTAAACACTAATGCTCTCCTTTCTGCCTTCCTATTCCCTGCAGTGCAGTCAATAACCCATATCATTCTCCCACATGACTTTTGTTTTCACATCAATCTGATGCTCAAAAGCAATATGGACCCCAGTTACAGAACCTTCACTGAGAAAAATGAGCAGTGCTGTCATGTACTTTAAGCTTGCTCAATTAGACAGATCTCAAACTGTTACAAGCTAGTTAAATCTGGAGAGCTGTCATCCCTGCTTCTGGGATGAAATATGAATTTGATAAAACTGAGGCAGTTATTGCTTTTCAATTGCTCTGCTATTTTTTTTCCAGTCTTCCTAGGGAATGACTCTGTTGTGATCAAAGAGATTCAAATATTTAATTGGCAAAATTATCACACTGAAATTAAAATAACAGATGTTAAACTTTTTAATTCCTTGCAAAATGAGTAGAAAAGAAATTTCTATGATAAGAAGAGATGTCTCATAGTGGAGTAGTTCAAGAAGTCTTGAGAAGTCTTACAGAGGGAATAATAGGCAAACAGGACTAGATAGCATTCTTCTCTTTATTCTCAGTGAACTCAGATCTGAAAATCCCAAAATAATTCTTCCAGGTGTATATCTCCTAAACCAGCCTTGTTTCAATGAGAACAGAAGGTTTGAAACATGAAGATAAATTCTAAAAAAGACTAAGAGAAGCAAATTGTTGCAGATTGCAGCTTTGATGTTCTCTCTGCCAAGAATGCTGGAATCATGGAATTACAGAATATCCTGAAATGTAAGGGATCCACAAGGATCACTGAGCTAACTCCTGACCCTGTGCAGGACAGCATCAAGGATCACACCATGTGCCTGAAATGATTCTGCAAAGCCTGGCCCATTGGGTGGGTTTAGGGGAAGGTAATTTGATTTACTCTGGGTGGTGCATGGGAGAAACAACAAAAATCAAGGAGGTTCAATAACAAAGAACTTTTACTTGCAAACTTTGGAACACCCAGATAGAATAAGACACTTGGCAAATTTTCACTTAGTAAACTTTAAAGCATCCAGACAGAACAAGGCACTTAGCAAAGCATTGACTGGCAGGGTCAGGTTTACAACATATTTTGGTCAGGTTTACAATACATTTTGAGGAGAAGGTGGTAGGAAAATAAAGAGAAAGAAAAAGGAGAGAGAGGGGTAGATAGTCACCACCCTAGGATCCACCATGGTCACACCCGCTTTTAAATCTGGGGTGGCATCTCTCTGTCCTTTTTTGGGATCTGGTGGGCTGGGCCTTTCCCCCATGTGCACCTATGCTAATTTCAACATGAGTCTGTTGTCAACAGGGCAGAATCTTCAGGGCTTGTCATGTTTCCATGCAGTCAGCCGCCCCAAAGGATATTGTGGACCTAAACCTCCCCTGACACACATTCATGCCAATAAAATTAGTAGACTCTTGGATAAACAGGATGAAATTGGGGAGAGTCAGAATTCTCCAAATTTCAAAATTTTCCACAGTGAAAAATTACTTTCCTTACAAGAATAGCATGTCAGTAAAAAGATACGTCAATTTCTGAAGAGAGATTTTAACAAGCTGGACCTGAGATTAGCTCAGCTGGCCAGAGCATATTGCCAATAACACCAAGGTCATAGGTTCAATCCCTATACAGACCATTAACTTAAGAGCTGGAATTGATGATCTTTGTGAGTCCCTTCCAACTCAGAATATTCTCTGAAATCAGAAACACAGTTCTGTGAAATCTTCCTCACCAAAGATTCTGCAAACTGTTGTAAGAGGAAAATTCCAGATGAAAAGATTGTTAAAGGACAGGAATAAAAGGTTAAAAATAAGAAGGTGTCAATGGCAACTTCTTTATGAAGTGTTTGAAGAGCCAACAAGGAGAGGTTCACCAGCAGGGAGGAGCTGGTGGGGAATGCAGTGCTCCAAGGCAGCCTTGGCTGTGGTGACCACGAGATGGTGGAGTTCAGGATGCTCAGGGCAGTGAGAAGGGCACGCAGCAAGCTCAGGCCCTGGCCTTCAGGATAGCAGACTCTGGCCTCTCCAGGAACCTACTCAGTAGAATCCCATGGGGTAGAACCCTGGAGGGAAGAGGGGCCCAAGAACGCTTACTGATCTCCAAGGATCACCTCCTTCAAGCTCAGAAGAGATGCATATGACAAGGAGGAAATCAGGCAGGAGGCCTGAGAGGATGGGTAAGCCCTGCTGAGGAAACTCAGAGTGAAAGAGCTGTGGTGCAGTTGGCAGGCTGGAGAGAAGGGATCCAGAGGGAGCTTGGCACACTTGAGAGGAGGAGCAATACAAACCTCATGAAGTTCAACAAAGTGAAGTGCAAGGTCCTGCTTTGCAGCAATGCCAGAAACACCTACAGGATGGGTGGAGAAGTGATTGAGAGCAGCCCTGTGGAGAAGGACTGGGGGGGTGATGGTTGACCAAAAGCTCAATATGAGCTGGCAGTGTGCACTTGCAGCACAGAAGGTAAACCTATCCTGGGTTGCATCAAAAGGAGCGTGGCCAGCAGGTCAGGCTGGAAGGAGATTATTCACTCCAGCTACTACAATTCGTGAAGGGGGTGATTGTCCCCCTCTACGTTGCTTGTGTGACACCCCAGCTGCAGCACTGTGTACAGTTCAGGTGTCCCCAACATGAGAAGGACATGGAACTATGGGAGCAAGTCCAGAGGAGTGCCACAAAGAGAACTGGAGCACCTTCCCTGTGAAGATGGAAAATATTGGGGTTTTTTCAGCCTGGAGAAGAGAAGGTTGCATGGAGTCTCATAGCAACCTTCCAGTATCTGAAAAGGGTCCTACAGGGAAGTCAGAGAGGGATTTTTCATCAGAAACTGGTCATAGGACAAGGAATAATTGGTACAAACTGGAAGTGGGGAAATTTAGGTTAGATATTAGGAAGAAATTAATTTCACTCTCTCTTGTGAGGGTGATGAGAAACCAGAACAAATTACCTGGAGAGGCTGTGGATGCCCCAATCCTGGCAGTGTTCCAGGCCATATTGGTAAAGTCCTAGAGCAAGCTGGTCTAGTGGGAGCTGTCTCTGTCCATGGCAGGGGAGTTGGGACGAGATGAATTTTGAAGTTCCACCGACCCATAACATTCTGTGATTCTATCATTATTGAGAAATTGGGTAATAAAATAGCAAATGAAATTCAGTGTTGATAAGTTGCAAAGTAAGACACATAAGGAAAACCAACTTTCACTATATTAACAAAGTTATGAGCTCAAAATTAGCTGTTATCATTCTGATAGGTGGAGGCAGAATGTGCAAAAGGGCTAAAAGCTCTTTATACAGCAGTTTATAGGGTGTGAAAATCCACCTTGAGCTTGGGACATCCCTAAGTCATGGGTTATTGAAAGGATGCATGAGTAGGAAAGCACAATGCATCTCCCTTTTCTTACATGGTTTGCTAAAGCTTTTGATATTAGTTTGCTGTAGTGACAGGACAATGGAGTATCTGGACCTGTACAAATGCTCTTATGCCCATAAATGAATATATTACTAACAGATATTAAAAACCCCTCCAAAACACAGAAAAAACCCCCCAAAACAAACAACAAAACGCACGAAAAAGAGTACATGGTGTATTGATTTGGACAACTTTGTCAACAAGCCTCTGGTGTTGTGCTCTGAAGAGGTTACATATGCTTCCAGCATTTATCAAAATAAATAATCTTACTAATACATGCAATCTGACAAATATCAAGAAATGGTTGCTTCACTGACACTTACAATTCTGCATCAGCTGGCTATCAGGATGCTTGGTAGAGAGCTTCTGTGATAATTTTTCCCTATAGTGCAGTAATGAATTGGATGCTCAGAATCAATTCATTCAAAGAGAGGCCAGATGATTTCCAGTGGGACTGAAAGACAAAGTTAATGTTGCAGAAAAGAATAAAAATGGGAACCTTTTAAGTAGATGTTCAAGTGCAATTAAGTTCAGAGGGGGCTTTAAATCCAGTCTGACATTCACTTTGCATCCATGAATTGCCAGTTCTGGTACAGTGACAATTGCTCTGCTCTGTCACTAATCCTGGAGCTCAGAAGCAGATTTGTGTGACTCAGATGGTCCTGCAGTCAGTGCATGTGTTCACGTGCTGTGACATTGCCCACAGAAGACTGAATCCCAAAGTGCTCCCTCCAACCAGTCTCTTCCTGGCTCCCTATGTAAGAAGATTTTAAGAAACCACTACCCCTTTGCAGACAGTGTTAGAGATATAGGGGACAAGGAAACCATTGTGCCAGTTCAGCAGAGAGGACAGGAGAGGTGTGGGCACCACGTGTGGGCTGAGCTGTCTGCAAAGGATGGGACAGCAGAGGAGCAGCTCGCCATCACCCAGCCCTGCGGAGCGGAGGCTTTCCTGGAGGCTTTGTTCACAGGTAGCAGGCAGACATTATGGTTTTGTTTAGGCACTGCCTCTCTGATTCTGCTTGAATCCACTGAGGAAGGTCAGGGTCAGGTTTCAATACAGATTTCAACCCTTCTTACTGTTGAAACATCTTGGAAAGACTGATGTGATGAGCTGAAAGGCAGCAGAAGTTCGAGACAGACAAATGCTGTGTGCCAGGGTTCCTTGAGCACAGGCTAAAAGAGACAGAGGTTCGCCCTGATAAAGTAGAGCAAACTCATGGTGCTTGAAGCAGATCAAACTAATCACAGAAGAAACACAGCTGCCAATGCAGTGCTTCATTATAACAAATGGACACATTTTAGAAGCACGTCTGAGTGGAAGAGGTTGAAAACAACAGCTGTATTATTGCGTGGGTGTTATTTTTGATCATCAAGAAGTAAATGTTCATTGTGCTAAATGTCACTTAATTCTAATTAAATCGGTATCTTAAAAGAAACTGTTGCATCTTCTGGTGCATCAGTTGTGAAGTACTCCCCAAGAGGGTTTCTGGATCCAAAATCCAGATTGAAATTTCTGACAGCGGTAAGATATTTTAAGTGACCAGACCAACTCATATATGGTGCAAGTGACACTTGATACTGAAGTTTTAATTTAATTAAAATTTAATTTAATTTANGTTTGGTGGGGGTTTTTTTGTTGTTTTCTTTTTTGTTTTGGTCTTTTTTTCACAAAAACTAAATACCTGTCAACATTGCTGAAAAGTGCTGGATGGAATTGCATTCTGATGGAATGTTGTGGGTGCTTCAGACAAAGTTTGCTAAAGAAGTCCTCTCTTTGAGTTTGAGGTGCAGAAAGGAGTCCTTTATGTATTTAAACTCCTTCATGGAAAGGGGTTCAGATGAAGGTAAATCCTTCCAAAGCTTTAGATTCTGTTAGCAGTTTAGGTTTTGTAACTTTGTCCCACAAGTTTAATGATGGCAAATCAGATATATTTCTAAAAGACAAGATTTTTATTAAGAAAAATGAACAGACAGAAGATCTTAATTAGAATTACTTACTGCATGGTATAAAATCTAAAAACACTAGTTGATATAACATAAAGTGCATTATATTAACGCAATTACATTAAAGCAATTATATATTAAAGCTAGCAAAGAACCCCATTAAGTAGAAGTTGATGTAGCTCACCACACTCTGGCCATGAAATACTTCTTTCTTTCAGTCTCAGGGATGTAACTGTGGAGAGATGTCCCACATCCACAGGAGAAAGTCCATATACTTGAAGCATGTGGAAGAAGCTGACTGTATGGAAAGCGGCCAAACAAATAAACTTTATCTGGGCAAACTTTATCCTGCTACATGGAATGGCCATATGTCCCAGTGGTTTGGGAAACACAGCTTGGCTTCTGCCACTGCCTTGGCAATGGATCTGGAGAGTGACATGACTTCCCTGCTCCATGACCTTACCCCTTCAGGGAAACGGCCCTTGGACTGGGATTTGCCTTACCTTGCTGAAGAAACTTACACCTCTGTTGCTAATCACTAAGGTCCCTTGAAGTAATAGAGGGAACATTTGGGATTTGAATTGTCTGTTCTATTTTAGCTGTGCATGATAGTATGGGATTAGTCTCATGAGAGCTTGCTTCACTCTGGTGATAAAGGAGCTGGAGGGTGAATAATTCAATGCCTTTTCCATGGGATATGCCAGTCTGACCAAAGAGTCCTACTCTCATTTTTTGTCCAGCAACATCCCAATGTCAGTGGTTCTCAATGCCTGTAACACAAATCATGGAATGGCTCAGGAACTGGGTTATATTTTTTTTTCACTGTGTTGCAAAACATAAATTACTCAGCCATGAAACTTTCAGAAGGAATGTACTAGTTGTGGAAACTTGCTGTGGGGATGTTCCTCATGTCCAAGATGACATTTCAGGTAAAAATACTCATGATTAACATAAACACATAGTGAACTGACCCATAACCTAGGAATCAGCACATTTATCTGGGAGCTGGGCGGTTTAAATGAAATTCAGGGCTCAGCTCTGCTGGACCTTCCACAGCATGTAGTGTCCTGGCTATCAGACCACTTGATAAACTCTGGTTTGTGTGTGTGTGTGTCTAAAAGCATCAATGAACATAGTGAGATTTCCTTTGATCTCTGGCTGCACTTCAGTGGGAATGTTACTTCAATAAATATTGAACTGAAAACTGAGCACAAATTTCAGGATTTGACCTTATATTAATGTGGTTAATTCATATACACTTTCTACAGTAAGACAAAAAAATAATTAGATGCAGGCCATTTTATGGGAATCAATAACTGGCTTGGAAGAGTCAATACTCCAGAACACAATTTATACCTATTAACCTCAGTCTGCCTGAAGAATCCTGTTCTTTCATCATTATTGTTTAAGTAAATGAAAATGAGGATCGAAAGTAACAACCTTTCCAGGTCGCTAAAATGTGGCACTTATGAAGGAAGCCACTTTAACCATCTGGTCTTAGAAGAAATGCTATTTAAATGCAATATGCAGTAGTGTTTGTGCAGTGCCATCTAATTGCAGGCAGGTAATTGTATCATACCAGGTTGAAAATTTGTGCTGTGCTTTTGGAAAAAAAGCTCTTTTTCCATTCTTTTGCCTGAAGCAGTATCATGTGTAGATTTCCTACAAATTCCTATTCCTACATATTTCCTAGTTTTCTGAACATAGTCTTCTCCATCTTGTGATGCACTAGTGGTCTTGGTTAGTGTGTTTTACAAAGAATTCTTGAGACAAGAGATATCTATTTTTTTCCCCATACAAATTGGTTAAGGGAGAATTTAAATCATATTTCTTGCTTGATATCCTAGGAGAAAAGAGCCTGTGGTATTACATTGTTTTCTGCTCTCTTCACCCCTTCCCACAAGCAAACCTGAAATTTGCTGTCAGAGTTCAACAAAATTTCACCTTGGTTGAAAACCTATATTTGAATCTTGCACTACCATTCTGCTCTTGGGACTCAAAATCTGACAAATTTTACTTGGCATTTTCTTTGTCCCTGCCCTGCATTCTCACACTGCTGAGACTTCAGGCTTTCCAGGTTTTTTATGAAATATCACTGAGAGAAGAAAGGCATTGAAGAGAAAAAAGATGCTGCAAAGGCAGAACCAAGTAAAGCCAAACATGGTGCTTGCCTCCCTTATTCCAAAACCATGGATTGGTGGAATTTTTTGCAGCCCATGTTATTTGCACAAATAATTAATCTCTAGTCAAATACTTTACAATAGCTGTAGACTGTGTGGCCAGTTTTTCTCCCTGTTTATCCTATCTTTGCCTGGCTAACTTGGTGGGACTGGGAGCCAGGTGTGTCTAGACTCTTTGGATTTGATTCCTCTCATCCAGCTGAAAGTGAAGGTTGAATTGCCCTCTGAAAGTATCTGTTTTCCAAGGGAAGCTTAGGGAATCCAGAGAGCTGGCTTAGCCTGGACTGTTGCCCATAGTGACCATGATGTTGTGATGATGCACAGAAAGAAATCCTCTGAGGGAAAAAAAACCAAAAACCTAAGGGACTGATGTCATTTGAAGACATGTAGGAGTGAAGAATTTAATTTTGTGTTTGCAGAGTCAGTTCTTGGTTTCATCTCTGCTGCAGATTACCATAGAGCTTAAGGAACAGATCTAGAAGATAAAAAAATTATTGAAAATATTAAATTAGAAAGGAAAAAATATTAATTGCTCTTCTAATCACTTGTTGCACCTGATAAATCTTAGTCTCCTTTTAAATATGTTAAATTGGCTGAAGAAGAAAACCTCATCTCTTGCACTGTCAGCCAATCCTACTTTAGGAAGATTAGACAGGGGAACGAATCCCCATGAATTGTGTCTGCTTTCTATACGAGGGGCAGTGTTTTGACTCTCCTAAAAGCATGACCCTTTTGCCGTAGATTTTAGTTGAGGTAGCAAATTTCCATTACATTTCAGAATTTAGAAGAGTATTTTTAATAACCAAGACTAGTTTGATCTCCAGTCTAAAAGACTGAGATTCACAGATGTGAATCTCTTCTGTGTGGTTGCCATGGTTGGAAAGAAAGCATTTCCCACTGCTTGTCAGGTTTTCACTGGGCTCAGAACATCTCTAGCCTGTGCTTTTGTTGTTCCTGTTTGGTTTTTTTAAATTTTTTTTTAAAATAATTTTTTTCTGTAATGTTATATTACTTTAAATATACATGAAGAATGTGTATATCCCAGCTTACTGGGACAGTAAGCTATAGAAAGGGCTTAATTAGAAGCATAGGTAATTCATGAAATCGAGTGCTTACATCAATCATTGAGGTCAGCCAATGTTTTAATGCTGATTTGCAAGAATAATGAACACACAATACATCTATTGAATAGTTTGCAGTCATGCCACAGGCTGACATTTTGTTTCATAAAACATTCATTAAATTATTTGGCATAGCAACAAAATGAGTAAAAATCAAATTATTTGTGGATACACACCAAAATTTCTCTATTTCTTCTGAATGCATGGTTTACTGTGAGTCACTCACATTGAATCCAAATAATTTTTATGATCTAGTGGTAGAAAACAATAGGTGTGGCAGAAACAAGGGTTAAATGAAGAGAAACTAAAATAAGGGCTGTACATCCTGGACAATCTCTAACATTCGAAGGTCTCAGCTTTACTGAAAACTTTCCCACCTTAACTGTGTCCTTTTCAAACTGGTTGGTTCACAACCCAACCTGTTGTTATGGGAGATATCTGTATATTAATTCGTGCTGGAAATAAAGTGATATAAAGAATAAGGAAAATGGAATAAAGGAGAATTCCGAGAAAGCTAGGGGACATCCGAGAAGAGACAAACAGCAGGAAAAGAAATCACCAAGTGAAAGAGATACTGCAACCTCGGAGATGGGCCCTCAGGAGGTCCTAACAACCGGAGAGCACCTGCACGATAAGCCTGATTGCATCTAAGATGGTTTCTTGGAAATCTCATCTGTTCCTCAGCACAGCCCGGAAACCTATTCATGAGACTTGGAATCCCAAAAGAAGACAGATGAATGCTCATACATGGAATGGTGGACAAAGAAAACTCTGCCTCAGGAAAAATAAAAAGTATAAAACTGGACTCTTGGTGGAGGGACTTGGTGAACGGAGGGGAGACTGATGCGAGAGAGGCCTGTCCCACGTTCACCCAGTATCGATTCCTGGGACAGAACTGTCCTTTTTCATGGCTGTAATTTTTTTCTTTTTTTCTGTGTTTGCTGTCATGCAAAAATAAATTTTATTTTTATTTTTTTCAATTTTCAGCTATTTCATTTATAACACTGTCACATTGTATTAACATCAGCCTAAACATTCCTCTTTGAAGCTTAGCTTTTTCTATGATTTGGATGAATACAGATTTTATAACTGTCCTGAAATCCGGATTTCCTGTGAGATTTTTGCATGGTTTCTCACAACCATGGCTTTCAAACCTGCCACCCTGTAGCATGAGACAAGTTGTGAGCCCAAGTCATCACTGTTATAAATACGGTGAGCCAAATCATAATAATAAAAAAATAAAATTTATTTTCGCGTTACAGCGAGTACGGAAATAGATAAAAACCAAAGCCACAATAAAGAACAAATTCGATCGAATTGGGGCGAAATGTGACACCAGTTCGCACCGTGTCTCCCCTTCATTCACCCCAAAGTTCCAATATCAGGGTCCAGTTTTTCTACTTTTTATTTTCCCCGGGGCAGGGTCCTCCTTTGTTCAGTGTTCGGGTTTTGGTATTCATGGGCCCCTTTTGGGATTCTTATTTTCTTCCCGAGTGGACTTTAAGAAGGAACATAATGGTGTCTGAGTGTTGGCTGTAGATCATATTCAGGTTCTGAGTGGGGTTTTTCAGGCAAACAGAAGGGATGTTCATTGGAGAGTCAAATCTGCCTCTGGGCAGATGATCCCACCATCAAACATGTTGGTTCAGTCGAGTCACACTCATTCAAGTGCTGATAACTTCAAACCTCTCCCCTTCAGCTCTGCCTCTCGCTCCTGTGACTTTCGACAATGTCTCTTTTCCTGCCTGTAATTCCTTTATTTCTTTAGCACAAATTAATATGCATAGTTTATTTACAACAATCACCAGATCAGTTTTACCTCAGTTTTGGAAACATATACTGTGGCTGAGCTCTGCAGACGGTGCACGAGGAAGCCCCCGAAGGGTTTTCCTCCCACTGGAGTTCACGTGCTGAGAACCTGGCAGAGACAGGTGAGCAGCCTGACAAACAGAAAAGCTCATCATGCCAACTGGAAATATTTCAATTTTGCATTTCACAGCAGTAGATATTTCATTAACCCCGTTTGCCCAAATTGCAAATATTTCTAAATTCCCTCCGATGGAAATTCTCTGTCTGATTGCTACCCAGAGAAGGAGATGCCAGCTCACCTTTCCCACCACTCACAGGTGCAGCTTTGCTGGCCGTGGTGGTGTGCCAGTCTCCTCTGACCTCCTGTCTTCCATAACAACACAACGTGCTTGGTCTGCAAGGAGCATTTCCACAAACATTGTGCTCTTTTGTTCTCTCTTGCTTTGCAGCGAGGCAATGACCCATTACTTAGGCTGGCAGGTCCTACAGGGAGACAAAGCACTTGCTTTATGAACCAGGAGATAGCAAGGCAAGGAAACAGCAGGCGACTGTAATGCCTGCCTTTCTCCAGGGCTTAATTCACCTAGCTTGCCGTGAAAACTCCTTTCCTTTGTGAGGATAACCAATGAATATTAATTACCCTGCTTACTCTTTGGGTTTTTTCGGACAATGAAGCTATTGAGAATGAGGGAAATTTGTATTGGTCCTTTTCTCTGAAAGAAACTGTGGGAATGTAAATTATGGAGATTTTAGTTACACTTCTATATCCTCCGGTGCTAAACTAATGGCTGAAAATAAGAATGAAAACCAGAGCTGCACTTGCCTTCTGAATATGAAAAAAAAATCCACTGGAGTATCTGAACCATATTCATGGCTTTCTGAAGAATGGTGCAAGAGGAACTTGAGTCTACTTAGCTGAACACTTCAAAAAAGTATCTGGGAGATTTAAGTGCTCAGTCATTGCTCATCTCAGCTTCACTGTCCTGGAAGAAAACATCACTTGTATAGCCAATCTTACTGTTATTGTCCCCATTCTAGATAGGGAAAGCTGTGACACATATGACTGAATAAAAGATCAGTTTGCAACAGTAAGCTACCTCAGGTAATCACCAGTGCTATTTAATAGGTAAGAAAGACAGAAAGGATTTTCTTCTGTTCAGCGCAAGTATTTTATCTCAAATGCCTGAATGCAGTTGTCAGTGTAAACAATTCCTCATTAAAAATAAGCCCTGGCAGTCACATCAGAAGTTAATGGTTCTTCAAATGTGAAAATAAAGATAAGGTTAGCTCCTCTCCATGATTTTAACAGAATTATTTGTTCAATAGAGGAAAGATTTTATCCAGGCTTGTGGTTAAGGTCTGTATCTGGGCACATGAAAAAATTTGAGAGGTTTTGTCTCACTAAACAGCAAGCACCACCTGCAAAGCCTTCGCTTGGCACTCTTAATTCTGGACACAGAAGGGGTGAGAAAATCCACATCTTCATAGAAGACATGGTCTGTTAAGTCAGCATAGTATCATATCCTCTACCCAAAAAAGAAAAGGACAATTACAATGAATCAATCTGCATAATATGCAGATTAGAAATTATGTGACCATGTGGCTGGCAATTGGGGGAAGATTTACAGGGGAGCTGCAGGCAGAGTTTGTTTCCTTTTCCTTCGAATAGTTTAGTGCTTACTGGGGAAAGCCTGAGGAGGGAGGCTGCACTACTGCAGCCCCAGGGTCAGAGATCTCCTGAACACAAGAATCATCCTGGCAGGTCAGATCAAACCCTACCAACCCAATATTCTGCCTGGAATGTTTGGAAACGTCAATTCTATTTAAGGAGAGTACACAAACTTCAGCACTTTCAGTGGTCCATAACCTTGATACTGCCCCAGCATCCAAAACTCTTTTATTAAGGTTGTTAAAAGTATGAGTAGGCGGGATATGCTGTGTTTTCTGAACTCTATTTGCCTTCCACATAAAAGATCTTTAAAACCTGAGTCACGTTATCTTGTCAGTCTCTCCTTCAAAGAGCCACAGCCCTTAAAATGTCTTAGAGTAAAGCAGCTGCTTCACAGCCTTGATTTTTTGTAGTTGGCATTGTTGGCACTTTCTCTAACTTCACTCCATTTTTCTTGAAATATGAAGGCCAGAATAACCCACAGAACTCAGTACAGGACTTGGTTATATATAGAAGCAAAATGATGCCCTTGATTTTATACCTAGGTCTCCTCCTGATGATAAATATTTTATTGGCCTTTTTGGCTGCTTATTAAGTTATTTTTTGACCTGTCAATGAGCACTCCAAGATATCTTCTCTGTTAGATAGTAGTTGAACATGAAGGAGGTAAGTTTCAGATTATTTTTGCATCACTTCATATTTCTCTGCCTTGAATATATCTACCCACTTCAGTTCTTTCTGGAGTTACTTGCCTTTGGTATAGCACTGCACCACTGGAAAAAGCTCAGTACCATCTGCAAACTTGGGAATATTATTATGAAATAGCTTCTTTAGGTCATTGACAAAAATGCCTAATTAAACTGCTTCCAGCACTAGTCCCAGCAATGGGACTAGTGATTACTGATGTTTGTCCTGAAAAGTCTCACCTGTTGTTTCCAATTTTTAAATAGTTTTCAATCTGCAGACTGATAGCCTTAATACTTTTTTCCTAGAAGTACTAAAGCAATTAAGACACAACAGTAAAACAGAACAAATAATAAGATCAACAGGCACCTTAGGAACCTATTAAAGATAAGGTTTAGAAACTTGAGAAACTTTCTGTCAGACACTTAGGAAATGGGAGAATAACCTAAGTTAGATTTTCTGAACATTATTCTGTCTTGTGCTTTGTCCTGAAACACTGGATATTTGGTCTTGTCATCCATATCACCTTGGAATGGTTCATCAGTCTTTGCTTTCCTCTGATCATTATGAACTCTTGCAAAATTAATATTAAAATTGTCTTTTTAGAAATATTGAGGAACATAACATATGGGTCCTCAGGTGATGTCTGAGAGCCAGTTATGGGCTGTTGTTGCAGTAATTTTATTTTTGTTTTGTGTCTTAAAGATTGTTTTACTTTTAGCCTTGATTTCTCTGTGGAAGACACAACCAAAGTGTTAACCAGCAAGACTTAGTGGTTAACAAAAATCACCAACCAAATACAAGGGTGATGGACAAAAGTATTTGTGGTGCCAAACCTCAAGAGCTGCAAATGTAGGTCTATTACCTATTACCATGTGTAGCACTAGTTTGTACCCAAGTGAGGAATCTGACATTCGCTGATAATTTGAAAAAACCTTGAAGTGGTTGAGCTCATTGGTAGACTCACATGGATCAAGGACTCCATCTTAAGGTTTGAATTCTAACAGATTACTCCATGTTTTATTCAACTGCTGTTAGACCTCATGAGCAATAAGGGACAAGCAGTTTTTTCTCTTTTGAGTCACAACAAACCAAAGCCTTTTTATATTTTCTTTGTGACAATACAGGTTTTCTTAAACCTGCTGCCACTTGCCAGAAGGACATAAGACAATACAGAGCAGAGGAACTTCTTTGCTTTTTCCTGCACCTGATGGTACATGCCTCCAAATGGACACTTGAAGCTTTGCAGAATGCTTTGAGATCAACAAACTTATTTTGATTCTCAAACATCCTGCATGGCTTCTCAGAAATAGGGTACTATTTTCATCTATCATTTCAATGAAAAGTATGTGCTTTTTTCCTAGTTATTTTTTCCTGAGGCATCTGCTAGCACTAGACTTTGAAAATTCAATAGGATACTTAAAGGATTCTCAATAATTGCCCTAGTACTACAGCTGATTTGGGAATTTACTTCTCTGTCATGTTCTGGCTTGAATATTAGTCTTCTATGCAAGGTGAATCAGAACAGCTTCTTTCTTTACTGTGATCTCTCTGTGCCACTGTTCTGGCTCTCCAGTGTTCTCCCAATCAGTACGAGTGCATGTGGAGCTACGCAGAGCTCACCAGCCAGGTGAGGTGGGGAAAAGTTTCCCTTCTCCTGTTCCATGAGATTTGTTTTCTTTTTCATCCATTCAAGTTTCTCTTTAGGTATGTTTCTATTGTTTTTTAAGAAAAAGTGACTTTGTCCAGCCTTCCTTTCATGCAAATTACCTTTCTGAGGTGCCTTGTAAATCATGCCTTCAGTGATCACTGCATGTTTACTTTCCATAGCACAGTGTTTAGATGTCTTTTGATATTTCAGACATTGGATGTAGTACAGACTTGGCATTATTATTTCTGCTGGTCTTGTAGTTCCACTCTGTCCTCTTCTGATGGTTTTTGAAGCTCCTGTCCTCTCAGTCTCTCTATATATTCATAAGGTGCACAAAACTGGCATTTCAGATTTGTTAGCAGAAAAGGTTGTTTGGTTTAGTATTCAGATACTTTCTTGATGAAGACAAAGGATGGAAAGAAAAATAATATGTATTCATCTTTAAATTTCAATTAGGAACACTTAAACCCCCTAAAACTGATGCAGGAAGGGAGTGGATGGGTCAGATAAGAAAAAGGTTGTTGCATCAAGAGTATCAGCTTCTTCTTCAGTAGAATTCAATCAAATTCAACATTACCCTGACAATCAACCAGAAGACAAAATACTACAAGTCTTACAGCTCAGTTAACCTAAATTTACCTTTCTGTCTCAAAAAGTGGAAACGACTATGTTTTACACTACCTGAACTCAAGATTTTACCATCCAGTGGGAAAAAATGCTATTCACTTACATATGAAGAAATTAATTTCTATTTTCAAAGGTTGTAGCTATGATTACCATGGTCTTTTCAATAATGAATAACATTCAGAACATACCACAATAGAAAAATACCTAGTCTTGTTCACCAAGTGGAAAATTAGAATGATAGTTTTTGTAGGTTATTGCTGTCCCTATTTCCTGTAGATGTCAGATTATTTGAATGATGGTGGAGTAATCTCTGTCTTGATGGGAAAGTAACAAGAAAGAAAATATAAAATATTTTTCATACAAATGTGTATTGTTTCATACATCTTTATACATAGTAATTATTGCTGCTCTGCATGTGGTCAAGAAAAGTGGCCCTGGGGAAGATGCTTTAGAGCCTGACAGTTAATACATTCATTCTTTTCAATGGATTACAATGTCTGCTCCTTTCACATCATCACTGTTAAAAGGAAAACATAGAAACCATTCTCCAGAAACTAACAAAACTTGATTTGAGAGCAGATTAGATGAGGGAGAACTGTAAGGCAATGGATACTATGAAATAAATGGAGGAAGAACTTCATCCAGATACTGTGTACCAGAGAGTGACTACAGTACAGTAGGGATTTTTGTGGTAAAAGGTTTGAGAAGCCAAAACAAATCAAAACAAAACAAAAAAGTAAAAAAAAAGAAAAAAAANAAAAAAGAATGATATCAGAAAGAGGAGCATGAAGTTGGACAAGCAAATAATTTCAGAGGCATTGGGAAAGCAAATTTTAAGGTGAAGGCTCTGTGGAAAAATCACTGGCATGGAAATGGAAAACAAATCTTAATTAAGTCATTAAGATGAATGTAATTTGTGGGGTTAGGACGGGATTTCAAATCAGCTATGCAAGAATACACACAGAGCAAACCTGGGTTGCAAAGTATCTGGTCAGCAAAGACCAATAAAGTTACATTGATGTGATGCAGAGGGGTGTAAGGCATAAATGCTGTGATGAAAATAGCCAGCCAGGACAATTATCTGTGCGATGCACTTTTTATTGAAGCCAAAACTGAGAACATCTTGACAACTTTCTCCCTGGCAGATGAGGAAATGGATATAAACATCCAAACAGAGGAGAACACATGAGAAGTAAAGCTTGAAATGAAAGGTTTTACTCTGGGACAGAGCAGCACGAGGTAGCTAAACATCTGTCTTAGTGGCTGTTAATCTTGCTTGATTTTCATGCCCTTAGACTTTTTTAATCTTATTTTTATCTCTCTTATGGAAAGAACTGTACTGTAATATTGCAAAAGCATTTTAGAAGCTAGACATATATTGGAGAGGTTCTTCCCCTGTTCTCAGGCTCAACTGAAACCTGATTTGCCAGGCAAGAGACAATTTGTGCTTTTAAATGAACCTTTTGTAAATGTTGCCTGTATATGAATACCTGTCTCACATTGAATGTGCAAGTTAGCCTGAAAAAGGCAATAGCTGGGGCGTCAAGATTGTCACCTAGCTGCCTGGAGCCTAAGGGGCAATGAAGTAAGGCTTCTTCCTTTGTAGACTCCCTTTCCTACTTCTTCCTGGTCCTTCTGCTCATTCTCACTTGTTTAAGTGGAATCCCTCTATCCCTCCTCATAATTTCCTCACTGTAACAGCTGGAATTCTCCTCGAAGTGACCTTCATGGGCAGATTGATCCTTTTGCAAATAGGAATTGCATGTTACCACTCTGCACCAAACCCTCTGCCTCTGCCGTCTGCAGTATCCTTTCATCTGAGGCTGAACTTAGACTTCATGCCAGCAAATTGACTTCTGCAGCTGGAACTCGGTAACAGAAAACCAGAAACTGACATCTGGTCAGTTTTTAGGCTTGTGTTAGGAAAGAAAGACGAGTCTGCTTTTCTGATGAAAAGGAAATGTATAACAGCAACACTATGCACTTGAAAAATCACACTGAGAAACACCAAAGCTTACCTAGCTCTCTACAAATAAATTTGCTGTTCCAAACACTGAATGAAAGTAATAGAGAAGAACAAAAGATCACCCTTTGATACAGATGCAGAGGAAAAAACCTTGAGCATAAGTTGCTGGGAAAAAATAAGCAAAAGGATGACTTGTCAATCATGTGCCCCAGTTTTAGCCTGAGCTGCTAGCTTTCATGAGGTATTTCAGATCCTGTGGAGAAGATAAAACTGATAGACCTGTCTGCTATTTATTTGTTGTGGTCCTGTTTACTTAGTGGGCAGAGCTCATTTTTCCAGAAAAGCAACAAGCAGGGAATGAGGGAGAGTACTCTTGTACTGCAGCTCGAGCACCCTTCTTGCCAGTGCCTCAGAGAGAAAGCTTTCTTGCTCTTATTTTCCCTCAACCAGATTCCATCCATTTGGGTACCATCCCATGAAGCTACTCTCCTTCCCCAGCACCAGGAACCACAAAGATTCCCATGTGAGCTGTGTTGCTCACTCCTCCGATCTGCATGCAAGTACCCTCATTCCATTGCCATGCACCCTTCCAAGGAGTTGTTCTCCCTTATCTGCCATGAATGAAAGACTGAGGCCCTCCCCACAGCCTCAGTGCCATGGTACCAGAGCTAAGCCCTCAGCATAGGGCATTTAATTTGGGGCTCTGGGGTACATCATGAGTTGCACAGCCCTGAGCAGGGAACAGAGAGCCCCCCTGCACAGCTGGCCCAGGCATCCTGTGCTCTTGTTGGGTGTGATGTCTCAAGGAAGCCTTTGCCCTACTCCTCAGGCACATCAGGTTTGCTGTGAGACAAATCCCTACCTCCACTGTGAGGGAGCAATACCCCCCATGCAGGTACATTTGTGGCTCACAGGGTGGGGGCACTGTGGGTGGGGTGCTGGTCCTAAGTTACAATTGTGGAGAGCTTTGAGATTTGTGCAGCTCATGAACTTTGTCACTCCACTGTTTGCAAACTGTCGAGTTCAACAGGCATGTGCATTTAAAGCTGTTATCTGTCTCAGCAGTATCCTTCCTCAACCATCTGGAAAAAAAAACCCCACATTAAAAATCAATCTAAAATACTCAATACAATCCTCAATAGAGTGTTTAAGAACATTTCTTACTGATCTTATTTCAACACTATATTCTCCTTGGATTTTCTAGCATATCTGGCACTGAAGGTGTTTGCAATAGGTCTCACTCAGTGTGTGGTTGGTTGTTGGTTTGGTTGTCGGTGGTTTTCTTTCTTACAGGAGCACTAATAGCCCTATAAAACCCCCAGCAATAAAAAACCCCAAGCCCAAAATCAGAACTGAAAAAAAAGCAAGTCAGTGCAAAAAAGAGTGTTTTCAATATATGCAAGGATAATCATAGTGTTAGAGGTTTAAAAGGAAATAATTAAAAAAAAATTATTGTGGTGGACTGTGTTCATTTCCATCCTGGAAATAACATTCCTTTGAGATGCTGAGTCATGAACAGGTGGGATGTTCTGTACCAGGATGAAACAAGGCACTTGGAGCCATGCATGAGTAAAGATGCTCTGCCTACCTTGTGTCAGAGACCACTTACAGACAGACAGACATGAGGCAGGTCTTATTTGCAGAACACAATTAGGAAAAACCCAGCAAGATGAGGGGAGTTTTGGTTTGTGCCGGCAAGCGCAGTTTGTCACATGTAATGGACATGTCACATATGTTCCCCTGTCACACCTAATGGAGCTGTTAGGACAGGCCATGTGACATCCAGCATTAATCTGTGCACTAATTAACCTCTTACCGCTGACCTGGTTTCTGCAACCCAAACTCCTGCTTGTGTGTAGAACAAGAGTAAAGAAGGTAAAAAAATGGGATGGGACAGGAATATGTGTCTGTAAGGCTTTTGGTGAACTCTCTCAAGTTCTCTGCTTTCTCCACAGGAGCTCTATCTCTCCCATTCCTAAACTGGTTTATGGGAGGGCAGGTTGATAGTCATGCACAGAGTCTAAGAATAGGTCTGTGCAGCAATGCCATCTCCATCTGATACTGGTTTGTTCAGTCCTCTCTCTGGCCTGGGCCAGTACGAGAAGCCTTCTAAGGCAGGGTGGGCTGGAGGAGGGACTGTAGATATGTGCTCCATTAAGCTCAACTTTCATTTTTCTGAGAGTAACCTGGCTGAAGACACCAGGACTGAGGCTCTCCCAAAATCATCTGCAAATATCACAGACATGCCTTGCTCCTCCTATCCTGCAGAAAGACATGTTTTTGTGGTTTTTAGACCCCAAGCCAAGAAGCAGCTTTATTGCAGGGATAGATTCCCATGGACTGAGGAAAAGTCCAACTTCCACTCAACCCCACCACATACTTAATGTCAACCCTCAGTGTCATGCTAGCCCCTCTCCCCACAGCAGGACCCACCAGGAGCCCACCCACAGTGATGTGCATCAAACAACACCATGTTCTCTCTCCATGTCTGGGCGAGAGCAAGGCTGCCAGCACTGCTCAGCAGACCATGGCTCTGCATCCTGCAGTCATTACCAAGCACCTGCTACTGCATGATTTGACAACAACAGAGACTCAGAAAGCAGCCTGGGGACATTTCTTGGCTTGAGTAATGGCATCAGGTGAGACATGGTGCAAGAAACAATTCTAGAAAGAACCAGAGGTGTTCAGGAAACAGTCCAAAGGCGCTCCATCACAGGGAAGGGGGAGATCTGGGCTCTCAGCTTCAGGAGGAGAAGTAGTGAGAGTTGAAGTGTCTCTAAACCAAATATTTGAAAAAAGGACACTGTAGGGATTGGCTGCAGGGTATTCTGGGAGCTTCATGGGGTCACTGAAATAGGGACAGAATCTGATAAGGCAATTCCTGCAATTTCTGATTGTCTTCCCAGCACTTCAGGAAAGCCACTTTTGCAAACTGCCAAAACTAGAGAGAGTCATGCTTTGAGCCTCATTACTCCCAGATCTGGACCCTTCCCTCAGGTTCATCAATTGTCCCTTTCCCTGACAACCTTCCCCCTGCAAAAGGCCTCCTACAGATCAGGGAGGAGAGGCACTCTGAGCACTCCCAGATCCCACTGCAGCACTGAAGAACAGAGGCTGCACCTCCTAGGCTGCCAGTGCCGGGGCTCCCATGCTCAAGGGAAATGCTCTCCCTTTTGGCATCCCCCCAGCCACCCTCTGGCTCTGATGTTGGGACCCAGCCAAGGTAGGAACACAAAATAAATCAAAGCAGAAAAGTCTTCTTTGAGAGTGGGCTTGCCTAGCCTGAAATGCTCTTCCCAGCTTTTCCCTTGTTCCCTGGGATGTTCTCTGGGAGGCATCATGCCACCCCAAACAAGGTCTGAAATGTCAGAACCATCAATCACAAGTGACAGCCTTGTCATGTGATGATGAAAGTATTTGAGAAATTTGAATTTGACAGTCCTTCAGTATCTGACAGGTAAGATTGGCATGATATTTATTTCTTTCCCTTGAAAGAGCTCCAGTGCCAACTGCAACAGATAGATGACACCTCCTCTGCTCCCCAGCACTTCCCATGCTGCTGTGAGCTTAGTGCAAACCCAGTCTCAGTGCTCAAGTGGGCTGTCCTGCACTGGCTGGCCAGGAGAGAGAGATCTGGCCTTTGAACAGAATTAATTCTGAACATTTGCTCCATCATTGGCTGTTGACATGATGACTTACTTCTTCAAGGTAATAAGCAAGTGAAATAAGCAACTGAAAAATAACCGAGTTAGTTGCTATTTTAGTGACCTAACACATAATCAAGTACTGAGATCAGTATTACTTGGGGATACATGTAAGTTGTAATTCTCTACTGATGGATTTTCTTCTTGTCTCCCTCAGAAATGAATGTCACAGCTTATCCTTCAGCCTGGTCCTCAAAGGAAAAGAAGCTTCCTTGGCCTCTGTGTGTTTGTATATGCCTGTGTGCCTATTCCACTCTGTTAGCTTTTGAACCACAGGCAACTTTCAAGCCACTTTAGAGAACAGTTTCATGAAAATAAGCACCCAGGTTAAAGCTTGGTTAAAGACAGAGACTGCAGTAGTGTCTTTACAGAGGAGAAGTATTGTCAACCCAGCAAAATCTAAATGTATGGAGCAGATGGCAACGGGGACTGAACTTTGTTAGCTCTGTTGTTCATGTGATTATTTGTTTTCTGTACTAAAAACTACAGAAGAAGCCTAAGCTCTTTCTTGTTATCTACACAGTAGATCCTGCTAAAGGATATTTCCAGGGAATCAATAAGTCAATCAGATGTCCTCTGCTGGTTACTGTGAGCTACCTTCTGAGTCTGAGACTTTGGTTCAGTCCTTGGGCAACACTTGGTTTTTCTGATATTGTCAGGTGGCATTTTGACCAAAATGCAGGCCAGTGTTTCCATTGAGAGCTGCTGGATAAAAATGACAGATCTTCACTATGCATGGGATAGACAGGGACTCACTTCAGGTAAAATCCATGCTGTTATGTGCAGGTGTCTGGAGACAGATGATGTGATAAGTTTAGGCTGTGTCCAGGTTGCTGTGACAGAGGTAGACAAGTCTGCTGCTTGCTGCCTCTCAAATGTAAATTTCAGCTGTGCTGACATCCATCATCTGGGGCTAGAAAAAGTGGCTCAAATTTTGCAGTACTTTCTTCCTGGACTTTTCTCCTGTGGGATGGGGCTGGTTTGAGCAGAGTGGGACTATGGGACAGATGCCCTGCTTTGCTTCAGCAGGTCCAATCTTCAGAATAAACCAGCTAACCTATCAAGTGTGCCAGGTGAGATTCACACATGCTCAGTCATTCTGCCCATTTCAGACAAAAGAACTCACTGGGGATTTCCTGGTAAACAATCCTACATCATCTTTGCTGCTTAAGCATACCTGGCTCAAAAGACCTTTCTGTCTGTTTCAAACGATTTTCTTCATCCCTGCTGTTTTTTTCTTTTTACCTTTGCCTTACATATGCAGAGGTTGCCATGGGCTTTTAATATGACTAAGCTAAAGATTGCTCCATGTGGCATAGGTATACAAGCCTTTGTAAACAGTTTCCTCCACTGATGACGTAAGGACACTCTGTCCTACTCAGGAAGTCATCATCAGCACGCAGGAGCAGCCCCTGCTCATTCCTTTTGGGTACCCTTGGCTGGCAGCATGGTGCCCCCCACACCCTCTTTCAGGCAATTGTGGGGTCTCCTTGTCCTCTCTGGAGGACAAGTCTCTGCTCTTGCTAGCTGAATGCCAGCTGGGTCACACCACCATCAGTGGAAGGGCTCCTGCATGCCTGAGTGGAGTTACATTGCCCTTAGGTGCTGGGAGAACAAGGGAAAACTCTGGGTAACCCTGTGCCAGGACAGCTTGGCAATGCCTGGCTTTTGCTAACTCCTTTCTCTCATATGTTTTTATTTTCTATATCTCCCCTTCCAGTGCCAGTCATCCTTCTATCTGTCTCTATTGTCCTTTTGCCAAGCAACCTTGGCTGCATCCCATGGGCATCCTGTGTCATCCCTGTCCCTCTGGCTTCTCTGACACTGGGAGGGGGCAGAAGGTCAGACCACTTCCTCCAAAATCCTCTACCCTTACCACCTGACATCTGTGTATCTTTTCAGCATACACGTGTGCACCTTTTCAGCATACTCTCTGCCTGACTCAGGTCCTGTCCCACAGGCAAAAACACTGTATGTGTTCCCTGCTCCTGGGTCCCTTCTTCATGCCTGCATCTCCTGCTGCCAGAGCATCACAGTGCGTGCCTTGGGGTGTGAAAACACAGGACACAGCCACCCATGCCACAGTACAGGCAGCTGAAGCAAACATTTCAAACAGTGAATGTTTTGGAAAGCTTCTCTGCTATCACAGGGGCAGATGTTTCTCTGCATGTTGCATCTGTGCTCTGGGCTGCACCTCAGGGAGACAGCTCCTCCTGCCTCAGGGTGCCTTCAGCTCATCAGGGATCTGCCTCCCTGCCTGGGCACTGGCAAAGAAGACAAAAGGCTTTAGAAGAGAGTTTTCCTTAGCATAGAGGAAACTCCCTTTCATTGTGCTTCTTTTCTCCATACTCATTCACTTAGACTTTTCCACCATACCATGGAAAGCTCCTTGTGGCATTTCAAAGAATTGGCTTGATCACTGCTATAGATTTCTGAGAACTTGGTTACAACACAATATGTCTCAAAAGGTCTTTATTGTCCTTTCACTATTTTTTTTGTCATTTTAAACAGCAATCTTTCATTTCATCTTTCATTTCATCTTTTTCTATGGCCTTATACAAATATGATTTACAAAGAAATGCCCTGATACTACTTGTTCCTGTATACATTATCTCCACTTACCAATCTTTTTTACCTGAAATGCTTCCTATTTCAAAGAGATTTGTTAGATTTCTCCTCACATATACAAATCCACTTTGAATTCTACTTCTATTTAAGGCTTGTTTCCTTTTAATTTTTGTGCAGTCCTTACATTCTCCCCTGTGGAAAAATGCTTTTGGCAGCTGCACAGCTGTGCTGTCTGGCATACTGGCCTTTCATAGCACAAAGGCCATTTTTCAATATCTGCTTGAAATTACATCTTTTATGCTTCTCTATTGGGTTTGCATGGCCAAGCTTTGGTAGCAGGGGGGGTTACAGGGGTGCCTTCTGTGAGAAGCTTCCAGAAGCTTCCTCATGTCTGATAAAAAAAATCCCTGGCTGCTCTGAGATGTGTATTTTGCTGGCCAAGCCGATCAGAAATGACAGTAACACCTCTGTGATAACAGATTGAAGACGGTAAAGAAAAAGTTATTGTGCAGATGTAATTGCAGCCAGAGAAGAGTGGAGTGAGAGCATGTGAGAGGAATAACTCTGCAGACACCAAGGTCAGTGGAGAAGGAGGGGGAGGAGGTGCCCAGATGCCGGAGCTGAGATTCCCCTGCAACCCATGGTAAAGACCATGGTGAAGCAGCTGTGCCCCTGCAGCCCATGGAGGACAACAGGGATTCAGAAATCCACTTGCAGCCCATGGAGGGCATGGGGATGCAGAGATCTACCATGCTGGAGCAGGTGGATGCCTGTGGGGAGGCTGTGAACCTGTGGGAGGCCCGTGCTGGAACAGGCTCCTGGCAGGAACCTGAAAAGAGAAGTCATCTCTGGAATGTTTCCTTGTAAGAGTTGTCATCCCATGGAGGACCCACACTGGAGCAGCCTGCCCTTGAAGGACTGCATCCCATGGAAGAGTGACCCACTTTGCAGCAGTTTGTGGACAACTGTTGCTTGTGGAATGGACTTATGTTGGAGAAGTTCATGGAGAACTGCCTCCCATGGGAGCTACTCCATGCTGGAGCAGGGGAACAACACTCCCTGAACAGCTGGAGAAAAATCCTGTGATGAACTAACCATAGTACTCATTTCTTGTCTCCCTGTCCCCCTGGGAGGGGAAGAGGTAGAGCTGGGATAGAGAGAAGGGTGAGGGGAAGGTATTTTTAAGGTCTTATTTAGCTTTTCATTATCCTGCTCTGATTTTGTTAGTAATAAATTCAATTAATATCTCTAATTGGTCTGGTTTGCCCGTGATGGTTTTTGGTGAGTGATCTCTCCCAGTCTTTAGCTCATGAACCCTTTGTTATATTTTCTCTCCACTGTCCATCTGCAGAGGGAATTTAGAGAGAGGTTGTGGTGGATGCCTGAAATCCAGCCAGGGTAGACCCTCTACAGCTTCTTATGGAAACATAAAACAAATTATGTATCTCATTAGCCACTTAGTAACAAATCTAAGTGTTTACTGCCTGTTGACTAAACAATGGATTCTGGCTATTTGTTTCTTCAGCAAAAATACTCCTTTCTGCAATGACAGAAAACAAGTGAGCTCTTAGTATCTCCTTTGCATCGGCTTATTTTTACACTTAAAGCAGAAGGAACCTCAGAGATTTGCAGACATCCCCACATGTTCTGCCACCTACCAAATTCAGGGGCTGGAGGCCGCTGCTGCTGCAGTGGGCAATCTGATGATCTGATGGGAGGCAGCTATCAGAGGAGTCATATTTCTCCTGCCTTTGGCACCCTTCACAGGGTTTCCTTCTTTCCCAGTAGGTAGCTCGTCTAAAGCTGGCCCAGGGTGCCCTACACAAGCTGCAGACGAACCAGTGAATGATGTGATCACTGAGAAGTTCTTTTGATACATTTCAGGTGATTGCACAAGGTATGCAATTTTGTGCAATACTTCAAGTGACACTTCTGTGTGATGAGAACTTCAAAATCTTGCTTCAAGCTTGACTTTTAAGAGGCAAAAAATACTGTCAGAAGTAGTAGGAGAGTACTGAGGGTGGAGAAGAAAAATGTTTAATTTTTCTACATTTTATCTTTGGCATCTCTTGGGGTTTTGAGCCTTTTGATTTAAGATGAGCCCTTGGCTACCAGTAATGACCATGTTATAGCATTTCTTTAGGAGCCAAGCTTCCTTTTACACTGCACAAGTTTCTTTACCTCAGAATGTCTCTTCTAGAAATCTCCTGCTTGACTTTTTCTTGAGATCACATTTGATTTTTTCCCCCTCAGCTTTCATTGCATGATGACTTATAACCACTCTGTGATTGATATGATAACATTCAGATATTTCTTGAACCTTTCTCCAGTGATGACTCCTGACAGAAGTTCTAGTCAGACTTCCAAAACCTGCAAACTTGTATTGGCAGAGGTAAAATTCAACCCATGGCTGTAACTCCAGTGTTCAAAGTTATCCGATTCATCCTGTGTGATCTTCCAATCCTTCTTTGAACTGATAATGACCCCAAACACCCATTTTTAGTAAACTTCAATGAAAAATATCCCATGCATGTGTCAGGTCTGTTTTGAAAATACAAGGTAAGAGAAACTTCAAGTTTTCATCCATATCTTTGAAGCCTTCCCTGGGACACTCCCATCGTGAGAGTATTTACTTTTTCAGTATCAGACAGATATTCTTCTCTAAAATATTAATGACGACAACAACAAAGTAAACAAAGACAGGAAAAAAAAGAAACAAAAAACCATCAGATTTATCATTTTCTAGTTCTTCTGTTTATATTTTCCTCTCCAGCTTCAACAATAAATTATGATATGGGACAGTTTGTCACCTACTCCATGAAAATCCAGATAGATAAGATCTATCCTAGAGTTTAGAAATATTTTTAGGTTTTGAAAATCAGCTTTTACTGAAGGGAGATATTAGGTGCCATGAGCCATATTTGATAGCTCATAGTACATTTTATCCTGCTTTCCTTTTGCTTCACTGGCTTTGTTTCAAAAGTTCAAGATTTGCCCTGAAGCTGCGCATGCTACCAAAGCTGAAATATTTGCCACTGTTGCCCAAGCAATTAATCTGTTTTTCTCTGTTACTATCCCTCTCTGTCTCTTGAATTAGTTTATTTTTTTGCTACTCTTTATCATACCATTTCTCATTTCATAGATTTAGTGGAAAATAGTTAATCTTCTTTCCTTATTCTCCTCTTCTCTTATACATTTTAGGGAGGAAATATTCAGGCCTGCTGTATTTACATTTATGAGTTTTTGCTCCAAATTTCTTGCAATTTTCATAACTTCATTTCCATTAACTGCGTATTCATTTAGAGCCCTTAATTTCTCTCTCTCTCTCTCTCAAAAAAAAAATCCTTTTGAAGTCAGAATTCTTAATTGCAACGTTTAGTTGTGTTTATCTTTCAATTTACTTTAATTCAATGATCATGGTTCCCAGAATTCCAGAGCATTTCCTACAGCCACCAAGAATTAAAATCGGCTAAAATAACACTGCCTGTGCCTGATGGCAGGACAGTTACAGCAGCTTTTTGCTGGCAGTGGTAGGCAAGCATGAGCAGATCTGCAAATCTGCTTGCATGTGAAGTGAAGGGTGAGATTACCCAGAGAGAGTGTAAGAAGGGAGAAGAACAAGCCAAAGACAGACCCTCATGAATAAAAAAAAGACTCAAAGACTTGCAGAGAAGCTCCTAGTGAGATCACAGTATACTACTGTTGTGGAAAAAAATGACACCAAAAGCTCTGTAGTGAATATGTGAGAATAAATTGAGCAATCTTAGATGACTGATGATTCTCACTGGTTGATCTGAAAGATCTGGATAACAAACAAAGGCAACACATGTTCTCCAGTTGAAAGAGAAGATAAAATTACGGTGCTACTTTAACTTGTGAGTGTGCTTATATAGCACAGGTTGTGTATGTCAGTGTCCCCAGAATAAATCCCAAGCTAAATACTTGTGTTACACATCCAGAACAATCTCTGAACTGAGGAGTGTGACCTATTGCATTTCATATGCTATTGCTTAACTATGGCTTAAAAAAGATCATGTGCCTTGATTGTTTTATTGCTCAGGTCTGCAATCTCACATAGCAGGTGTGCTCTGAGCATCCCCTCGCTTTGCTACTGATACTTAGTTATGCCTGAGAACTCAGGCATTAGGATTGAGAACAGCCATGTGTGATACCTCGTGATGAGATCCCAGAATCACAGAATCACAGAATTGTTAGTGTTGGAAGGGGCCTTGAGCAGGTGACACAGGAACATGTCCAGGTGGGCTTTGAATGTCTCCAGAGAGACTCCATGCCCTCCCTGGGCAGCCTGTTCCAGTGTTCTGCCACCCTCAGTGTGAAGAAGTTCTTCCTCATGCTCAGATTGAACTTCTTGTGTTTTACTTTATGGCCACTGTTCTTCGTCCTGCTGCTGAGCACCGCTGAGGAGTCTGGCCCTGCTCATGGCCAAGGTATGAGCATTCTGGTATGTTCTTCATATCTCAAGCAAAAGCACTGTGGGTTTTCAGAAATCATGATCAGGAACACAAGCATGTCATCAGGTGATAAAAAAAACTTTAACCACTCTGCCAGAAAACCTTCTCTTTTTACATTAGTGGCAAAACTGCCATGTTACCTTGCTGGGAGAGAGCCAGCTCAGATTAGAACAACCCAAAGATGTGTTCTTGCTTCACAGTAAGTTAGCTTCTATGTTAAGAAGCCTAAAATGTCACATTTCCCCCCGTCTTCAATTTATATATTTAAACTGGCCGGTGAGAATCTAAGTCCTGGATTTCTAGTTAAGAATGTAGAGATACATTCCTTCAGACAGTAAATTCCTTCATGTTCTTTTAATGACTTGCCTTAATGCTGCTACATATGGGTGGGAATAGGAGGAAAGAGAGGGAAAGGGACTCGAGTGCTGTTGGGCACGCTGGGACACTCTGTCCTTCCCTCTGTGCATACTGTGCATGCCGTACAACTCACATGAGTGCGAGGAGTTCAACTCTGTTTTCTGAAGGAAGGACATATACATCCACTCAGGAATACAACTTACATTCTTTTACTGATGGTTTACTTGGGGATACATAAAACTGCATTGGGAAAAGCAGTATTTAATATATGCTCAGCAGTAGACTTCACTGGTGAGAAAGAAGAAAAGATCATTAAAAGCTTGTCTGGTTATCAGGTAAGTGTCTGGGGCATCTGTATCATACCTACAGAGGATCCCAACTCTATTCTTTTATTGTCAGTTGCTTCATACTGTAACTGATTCATATTGTTAAAGATGAAGATTACAAATTCTTTGTTGCAATCTTTGTTGCTTTTCTCATTTCCCAACTCAATATACTTTTGAGTCCTTACATTTTATATCTCTCAATCTTTTGTTAAGGAAAAAAATAAAGCATAATTTTAGCTCTGCTACTATGAACAGCATATTTGTTCACATTTCACATCTAACAGACATGAGGTAAAAAAATGGAGTTGAAAGAAAAAATGCCACTCTATTTTGAGCTCCCCACAAGAAGATACCGGATCCTTTGGGTGGGGAGCTCAAAATGGAACAAAAAGTAATATCTTCCTTTTACTAGATCTTGACAGTTTTATGTTATGCCTGTTCTTGTTGCTTTTGTTTCATGCTGTCTCTATTTCTGATGTTTCCATTTTTGATACTGTGCACAGCGAAGACAGAGGAGCCAAAAGAAAAACTGCTCCCTGAGGAATGGATTGTCTTCCTCCAGTGAGTGACAATTAGAAATGTAAACAATATCGTTTATAGTTTTAAATAGAATTTAGTAGTGGAAAGGAGGTTAAATCTGTGAATTCTCTGAAAATCTTTTTCCTGTGTAAACAACCTCCAGAAGTTATTGTGGTTTGGGTTTTTTAAAATAAATTTTCTTTGCTTCATTATAGTTTAATCATAATTTAAATACACACCTGATTTTCAAGACAGTGTTTGTCAAAAATCGGAGCTTAGATTTTTGCATAGGGAAGTGATGTGCCATTAAAAATTTTGTTAATCTGAAAACAAAGTAGATAAACAACAAAGTAGCCGATCAGAACAGGTCCTCCTATTTGCACATCATTCATTCTGGTCATCCATTTAGTAAGCACATTTTTATTTCTTCTAAAGAACGAAATCATGTTGTCACTATCTTTTCCTCTCCAATGTCATTAACGATGTTATCAATAGTTCTCCAAGGTCAGCAGCCTAAAGACAGTGCTTCTTCTCCCCAACACAGTCCATATGCAGTAGGTATCTTTCAAGTGATTTTCAATCTGAAATCTTCTAGTAAGAATTCCTGGGAAATCAGTTGCTACAAGAATGTATTTCTTTATGCAACTTACTACATGCTCTTTCCTTATATCATGCAACAACCACAAAATTTTTTGCCCATAACTCTCATACCTTGTATAACTTTGAAAATTTAAGTCTCTAAAGAGCTAATTGATGTTTATTCCCTCAGATCCTTCCTTCTTCATAAACTTACAGAATCATCAAGTCACAGAATCATTTGGGTTAGAAGGGATTTGAAAGTAGTGTAAGGCTGCTGTAAGGTCTCCCTGGAGCCTTTCCTTCTGCCATCTGAACAATCCCAGCTCTCTCAGCCTGTCCTCTTAGGAAAGGTGTTCCAGCCCTCTCGTGGCCCTCCTCTGGACCTAATCTAGGAGGTCCATGTCTGCCTTGCACTGGGGAGCCCAGAGCTGGAGGCAGCACTCGAGGTGGGGTCTCACCAGAGTAGAGGGGGACAATCCCCTCCCACAGCCTGCTGGTTGTGCTACTTTTAATGCAGCCCAGGACAGAGTTGGCTTTCTGGGCTGTGAGTGCACATTGCAGGTCATGTCCTGTTTTTCATTGACTAGTATGCCCAAGTCCTCCTTCAAGGATTCATCCTCCACTCTTTCCTGGTACTGGTGATTGCTCTAATCCAGGTGAGGAACTTTGCATTTGACCTTCTTGAACTCCATGAGATTGGCATGGACAGGCTAACAGAGTGAAGAGTTATGGTAACTCTCATGGTGATTAGTAAAATCATAAGCTGCATAACCAGAACCTTCTCAAAAGCCCAGCATGAAGGAGACTTCTTTGATACTTGATCATTTATTGAAGTTCATACTTCAATATGAAGTATTGAAATAGCAAATACTGTTGATATGTAATGATCTATGTAACGTAAGCTCCAAGTGAAACACTTTGAAGTTAAAAGAAGGTTTAAGGAGCATTTAACTTTTGAGATAGGCTAACAATGGATGTGTGGAGAATTTCTGCTGGCTGTTGTGACTTGGCTGTCATGAAATAACAGATGATTGTGCACCTGAGGCATTAGGCATTACAGTTCCACCTCAAACCTGGAAGTTCCTGTGTCTGGAGGCTGGTCTTTAAGGTAGGACTGACTTCAAGGTGCAAAGTGTGATGAGGTTCAATCACTCCCAACTTCTTCAGCTCAGAAAGGTTTTCCTAGCTGTAAGGATTTGTTAGCACTTGGTACCTCAGGAGAAATCTAATGTTTCATTTGCTGAACCCCCTTCTTTTGGCAGAGCAGTAGAAAACTGTGAAAATCTCTCACTGGAGAACAGAGAAAGGTTTATATCCAGATGGCAGCACCTGCAGAAGAATTTGTGTTTGAAGTGAGTCCAGGCACAGCCATGTGACTCATCTGGCTGCCCAGTCTGTTCTCCACTGTGGATTCACATGACTGATCCTCCATCCCAGAAGGGTAGCTCTTGGTTTATTAATTCTTTTTATTCTTCTTGGATACAGTAAGTTATCCTTTTACATGATGATACTTTAAAAGACATACCCTGACATAATTTTGTAATCTTAATTTTCTTTCTGCCATTTCTTAGTTTCTTTTTCCTACTGTCAGAATTCCACTGAATTAATAATACAGCAGTTTTCTGAAATGATGCTACCTATTAGATGCATAGGCTTTATTTTTCTTCATCTAGTTGCCTTCCTCTAGTCTTGATTTTAGTTTCAGATTCAAATTTGTCTTCTTAGCATTGACTCAGAGACAAAAAATGAGGACCATTCAAACTTCAGAGGGGAGGAAAGAATGGAAGAGGGAAAACTTTGGCACATTTGATTTTTTCAACAGTTATCCTCAAGCTAATAAGAAAATTTGATGGAGATCAAGTACCATGGCTGAATGGGTTTATTTTAGCTTTGAAAATTCAGTTGAAATCAAGTTTTCTTACAAAGGGAGAGTTTCTGGATGAGTGAGAAATGTTTCATGTAAGGATTGCTTAGCTGGGAATAAACAAGGGAGGAGGCAAAGATGGGTGTTTTAGCTAACAGAATAACTAAACCTCCATGTTATGTTAAAGAGAATACTGTCAAATGGTATGTAGGAATATGAGCTACAAGATGAAACCTTCCATGGAGCTCATTCTCTGATATTAAAAATTATAGATTCGAACGGAGACATAGGTACAAATCGGATATCTGAAGGATCATGAGTGCACCTTTTCAGAAGAAAATTTAAAGACTTATGCTCCTGTTCAGCATAGCACTACAAAAGCTGGACTAAAATTGCTGCCTCTAAAACTTTTTTAAGAGGTAATATCAGGGCAACAGAAGTCTTTAGAGTAAAAAAGTAAAATGTTCCAAATGATACATTTGGATGTGAGGAAACAGTTCCAGTGTCAGGGAGGCCAAATGGGAATGGTTGTCCAGAAGGAGGTGTTTGAGGCAAAGCACATAAATGATTTAAAATAAAAGTTCAAAGAGTTCATAAAACTTCATGTGCATGAAGGAAAATGATGCCTGCAAAGTACTGTGAACAGCTCCTGTGCTGCTGCTGTGTCAGGATGCCTCAGTCAGAGGAAGGAATTTGGGGGTGAGCAGAGAGGACACATGCATGGCAGGATACCATGGCCAGAAGAAACAACTGAACATTTCCTAACCCAGACCTGGGCTTTTAACTGTTGAGCTGCTGCCTAAATGGATGTGTCCTCTTGTGTTTGTGTTGTGGCTGTAGTTACACAACTAAATTGGCTAAAAATTGTGGGAAGTTTTGGAGTGACCTGTCCTATGCTTTCTGTTATATTCAATATTCATTAGGTCTACTCAGATATTCCAAAAACTCTGACTTAACATGGTGGCATTTAATCAAGAAAAAGCTCTCTTTAACACTGTACATGGCAGAAATGATAAAGCGATAACTTCATTTCAATCATCATTGATTTGGTTTGACTTGAGATATGCAGTATTCCAAATTGTTTATTTGCCAAGCATAGGATCTCTGTTTTCCCATTTATCAAGCACAGCATCTCAGTTTTCTCATCCTACCAGAAAAAACACTACCCAACCCCAGGTTGTTAATGCAAATGTAACAATGAAACTTAAATAAAAAGTTTTGATGAGAAGCATGGATTTATTGTGCAAAACGATTCTCTGCTCTGACAAGACAGTATTTATTTACATGATTTTGTAGCAGAGGGGTTTAAAGCCATTACTTTTGCCAGCTTAACAACATGTATTGCTTGGAAAAAACCTCAACTCTTGCCAAAAAAAACCTTGGCCAGGGGCTGATATTACCATGTCTTTAAGAGCTATACCTCACAGATTTCTAACTGCTTTAGAGTCTGCCTCTTTCGCAGAGCATACTTTGTCCTTTAACAATTATCATATATGTGTGATCAAACTCACTGCTATGAGCAGAGCAAGGAACCAGAGGGAACATCCTGTTGCTGCCAGACTACACCATCTTGTCAATGATCTGGATGAGGGGATTAAACGCATGCTTAGTAAATTCACAAACATCAAGTTGGGTGGGAGTGTTCTGCTAGAGAGTAGGAAGGATCCACAGAGAGATCTGAACAGGCTGGATTGATGGGCCTTGGCCAACTCTGTGAGGTTCAATGAGGTTCAATATAGTGAAGCATTGAGTTCTACACTTGATTCCCAACAATGCCCTGCTGTGCTACAGTCTGGGGGAAGAGTGGCTGGAAAGCTGCCCTGGGGAAAAGGACCTGGAGCCAGCTGAACATGAGCCAGCTGTGCCCAGGTGGCCAAGAAGGCCAATGGCACCTGGCCTGTGTCAGCAATAATGTGGCCAGCAGGACCAGGGCAGTGATTGTCCTCCTGTACTTGGCACTGGTGAGGCCACACCTCAAATCCTGCGTCCAGTTTTGAGCCCCTCAATTCAAGAAGGACATTGAGGTGCTGAAGCAAGTCCAGAGAAGAGCAACAGAGGTGGTGAAGGGTCTGGAGCATATGTCCGTCCTATGAAGAGCAGCTGAGGGAGCTGCGGGTGTTCAGCCTGGAAAAGAGGAGACTCAGGGGACACCTTTCTTTCTGCCATTTCTTAGTTTCTTTTTCCTACTGTCCTAGTTTCTTTTTGTCTACTGTCCTAGAGTTTCTCTACAACTCTTTGAAAGGAGGTTGTAGCCAGGTGGGGTCAGCCTTTTCTCCCAGACAGACAGTGACAGGACAAGAGGACACATTCATGCTGCTGCGGGGGAGTTTAATGTTGGACATCAGGAAAAATTTCTTCACTGAAAGGGTGGCTAAGCATTGCATTGGGCTGTCCAGGGACATGCTGACGTCACCATCCCTCTGAGTGTTCAGAAACAACCAGATGTAGCACTTACTGCTGTGGTCTGCTTGACATGTTGATGGGTCAAAGGTTGCATACAATAATCTTGGGGGTCTTTTTCAACCATAATCTTTGTCTGATTCTTTATGGTAGGGCAGTTCTGCAAATACAGTGAAGCTGTCCAAAAGGCCTTTCCCTGAAAAACACACACAAACCAGCTGAGAGGGCTGGTGCTGGATCTCTACACCTTGGTTCTGCTTTTGTGATGGTGGCAAGCAGTGTTAGATGGAAACCTGGAGGGAATTTAAAAACCTTCTGCAGCTATTAAATCAATTTTTCTTGCTAGCTTTGTTGAGCTTGAAAACTGATGTCCTTTTCTCATGTTTGTCTCAGCACCCTCCTTTTCACTGTTTGGCCAGAGTATTGTAAGCTTTTTGGCACAGGGATTAATTCTTATTGGCAAGAGTATCAGGACATCTCAGAGAAGAGGATGAACAACTGAGGTAGCTTGTTAACAGATAATTAGAAAGGACTTATAGTTTCATGAAAGACACAAGGTCAAAAAGTAGCAATGTGCTCTTTTATTCTTCAGGTTACACATTATATCACCCACAGTGTTTTGAAGTTGGTTCTGGAACAAATGACCCGGCTTGCACATATTGTTAGCCTAAAATGCAATTTATCAGTTAGTTGTTTCCTATTCTAAATAAAAAGTAATTGGTCTTAAAGCTTATCTGAAACCTTGTCTCATGCAAAAGAGAAAATTAGAGAACCATGTGTTGGTGTGTGGGTGTAGTAGAGGAGGAAGGGAAGAGAATGGATTTCTATTTACTTCATATCCCCAAATGCTCTGTTAATTGCTTTCTTTTCTTCTCCCATTATGACAGCAGAATCAGCTTACTATTGCTATAAATTATCCCTGTGTCAAATGAACACATGATTGTTTTAATGTTAGAAATTCAAGGAAATCTTAAAAAAAAAGTCTTCTGAAATATATAAGAAATGAGTATTAGGTTTCCTGCTTTTGGTAGAAAAAAGACTATTGAGCTTTTCACTGGTCACATACAGTAAGGACAGGTCTCCTGCATGATATGTTGCAGGGAGGAAGAAGGAGAAGTTTATATACACATTCCTGAATCCCATTCCTTGACTGAGGTGCTGCTACACTGTTGGGCTAATGCCTCATTAAATTAACTGAGAAACAAAACAAAAGGAATACCTTCATCCATGAATTATCTTAAAGTGAGAGGTCATCCACAACCACACATATAAATGCATCGTTTGACATGGCCAAGTGTGTGCTGTGTAATGTGATGCTGCCATGTCGTTCGTAAGCTGCTGATGAGATAGCACAATTATTTTCATTTACTGATGTGAAATTAAAAGGAAAATATTTATTTACAAAGCCACTATTGATTCCTGAGGTGTCTGAGCTTTTGGGTCTTTTCTGGAAAGACACCTGAACCCATGCACAGCAGATGCAGACCTGTGATTCTCATTCGTGTGCTGGCAGTGAGCATGGCTGGGTGTTTCCTGGGTCTGCAGGGAGGTCTTCCCCTCCCTTCTTGATGTATTACCAGAAAAATGCACCAACCTTGAAACCCTTTATCCAGGGCTGTGCATGACATCTGTCACAGGGTAGTTTTCCTACATGTTGATAAGAACAAATCCATAAATGAGGGTGTGATGCACTGGGGGAGGGCAGCACTCCATGCTGCATCCCCTGCCTAGGGAGCAATGCTATCCGGAAAATCCCCCTGGCATCCCTCCTGCTCCCTAACAAGGGAAACAACGGCAGCAGTTTGTCACTAAAGGAAGGGAAATAAAGATAGACTATGAGCTGAGGAAGGAAAAAGAGGAAAGGACTCAGTGTTTACAACAGGTATGAAAGAGAGCCCTACTGTCTTTCCCATCTTGCAGCCTGGCTTCAGTCATGAGCAGCCAGCAGGCAGGCAAACACACAGGCAGGCACAGATGCAGGGGAAGAAGTGCAGTTTACACAGATTGAAATTGGTGAGAAGAAATTTATTAAAAGTTCATGGGTGGAAAATCTACAGCTTCTGCAAGTTTTAGACTGCCCTGCTATTCTACATGTGAAATAAAATTTTTATTTGACAGGGACTGTGTTGACAACTTTTGATTGCCATGTATAGTGGAGGAACTTCTCTTTGCAGAACAGTTATTTTTCCTAAACCTCATCCCACCAGTTTATTTAAAAAAACAGAGTGTCTGTTTATTTATTAATGCTTGCATAATACAAGACCCCTAGTATTCCGCAAGATTTATTTTTCTTTTCTTTCACCCTACTTCTCTTTCCCTTGCAGTCAATATTCCTCCCAAAAGTAATTTGTTCTACTGCAAATTTAGAGTGTGCTCAATAGTTATTGAAGTAGAGGATTAATGGATCTGTCTGGGGGCAGATAATCAGCAAATTTCATCCCCCAGTGCTTCTAATACATTGCAACCTTGGAAATATTATTTAATTCTTCATTCTCACTTTCTAGAAGCATTTAGCAGTTCTCATGGTCATTCTGTCCAATACTTGATCAGAGGAACCAGTTGTGCTCAGGAGGAATTCTCCGAACTGGCTTTCTTATTGAGGAGCCTTTGGCACTTGTGCAAAATTACTTTGATAGAAAAGTACACATCATCAATGATGACCATTTTTTTTAATCATCTACATAGAATATGGGCAGATGCAAAGACCCCCCTCCTGTGTTTGCTACAAGTTCATGCCTGACATCATGCCAGCTGATCTCTCAGTTCTGCACTTAGATGATAAAAATATAACTGTAATAGGGTTCCCTTTTTTAAAAATATTATTATTTTCTGCCACTTCTTCAATCAAAAAATGACTGTCCTGTTTTACGTTCCATCCTGCTGATGAACAGTCCCTCCTTATGGATGAGATGTTAGTGTGATGGATGAGTGCCAGTTGGCATAACTTCCTATCAGAATGATGGGCACCTTCTCTCCCACTCAGCACCAGCTGAGTGTGTTGATCTACGTGCCCTTTGCACTGCAGATGAAACTGCCTGACAGATTTTTATGGGGGAAGGAAAAGAAAATGACAGATGCTCCAAGCCACACCCTTCGATGTCACATACGGTGAGTTTTCTCGTGTGTGCACCACTTAAAACCTGAGTCAGGGCTTCCTGAAGTAATTCAGCTGCTATTCAGGCTGTTGTTTAGAAGAGGTCTCAGCTAATCAGGCATAAAATACTTCAAAAGAAAACATCACATGTGTAACAATCCTTCCTTTTTTTGTCTCAATTCACCTATGTATTGTTCCAATTTAATTTAATCTATCTTTTGAGGAATTAAAGCAGCATGAGGGCAAAATTAATAAATGCTCTCTCTTCTGCTTGGAGAAACAGGAGTTTGTTTCAAGTGCTGTTCTCCAGAGGTTAATATGGTACATGCTGAATAATAGAGCTGTTTCAACAGACACAGCTTGGTAAAAGTGTTGTGGGCAATGTAATTGCACAGGCTTGTTAATGACACGCTGTAGAGGGGGCTCAGGAAATTAGTTCTGTTTGTATTCTGTGGGACTGTGCTGTGGCATGCTCAGTCCTGCCAATACTGGCCCACATGGTCAGCAAAGGTGAGCGTCTGGACCCAGCTAATATCATTGGATGGGTCCAGGCCCTTCCACTCCTTGCCTTGGAAAAAGGCCAGGGTCCAGAGCACATCTTGTGCATGGTGCAGATAGTAGGCAGGACTGGTGCAGAGAAAGGAGTGGGATCATTTGTCCATGTGTCTGGACTATTCTGTCTATCTGAACAATTTGAGTGACTATTCGGGCTTAGAGTCATCTTGCTGCTGGAGACAGACAAAACCAGAATGATGTAGGAGTGAGTATTCCCAGGGTCCCTTACTGGTTAGTGGGAAGGAACAGGCAGTTACAGACTGGATTTGTTCTTCTTTGGACAGAGAGGAATCATGCTACAGAGACACTTCTTTCTCTTCATTGACCATAGAAGGAGGCCAGGGTGACAACTTCAATGCACGTATCTGTAATGTAAAAGCCTTCCTTTTGTAAGATGAGACTCTCAACTAGTGTCAGTTCCTAGTACTTTAAAAAGAGAAACAAACTTAAAAGAGAAACGTGCCCTGTGATTTCTGACATGTCTACCTCTTTGCATATCCATGATAATCTTGCTTAGTTAGATTTGGTAAGATGAAGAGGCAGATGCGACCAAAAAGAGATAACCTGGAGTCATATTTGATGAGAGCAGAGTAGGGAAAGACAAGAAACAGAAATCTACTGACCTTTTCATTATTTAAAACCAAACCACAAACCAAATCAAACCAAGGAGTGGTTTTATAAGAAATAAAAGACTTGTGATTAATCATGAATTGGGTAGCTTTGATTTCTGCAGAGACCCATCAGGGTCTGCCATTTGGAGCTGAATCATTCTCTACAGTCAGGCAATCACTGAGTTGATATTGAGCACAATTCATGGTCTAAACATGCCAAGTTAAAAAAAAATCCTTCAGCACTGTTACTGTTCAATCAGCTGAGAGGTATCTTTTCAAATAGAAATGGGCAGCTGGTACTTAACTATGCTTGCTCTCCACCTGAGCAAGATTAAACTGCACCTGGATCGCAATTTGCGCTGCTTAAACTACAAAAGAAAAGTGCTACCACTCTAAGTCACACTCCTTAAGGAAGCCTTTAGCAGCTCTGCTTTTTGTTTTCTTGTTGGAGCTTTGTTTTGTGCAATCTAAGTATATCCATCATCTGATGGAATTTTTAATAAAATGTTCCCTGATCCTTTGCTATTCATCAAGCACGCAACACATTGCAAAAAAAAAAAGCTGTATTGTATACAGCCCCATATAAACCCACTTCAGCTGTTGTCTAAAAGGTTTTCACAAGACATTCAGCATTAGGAGAAGATGCATTGATCTCCCATTGTCTGGGTACCAGTGCTATTTCTGTAGCATTACCTGAGCGAGTGAAAAACTTGGGAATAAAATGGAACGTACCCATGCACATCATCTGCAATCAGAAAAATGCAAATGGCAATTACAATTTCCTTTTCTGTGGAAAGACTCGTGCTGATGTGTCTTAGCTACCCAGGGAAGGCTTTCAGGAGAGGAACGTCACAGATCTGTGCTCTGGCCAGGCACCTGGGTGAGACACTCCCGAGTGCTGACTCCAGGATGCTGGAATGAGCATTGTCATAGACAAACACAGTGACTGTGGTCAAGTGTGTGGCAGTCCCTTGCATGTGGGGTCATGCAATAAGAGCCTAAAATGCATTAAGATCATGTTTTTGGGCTTTGGTAGTTTTCTGAAGGGGGCATATGGACTTTTTGAAGACCAATCCTGACTGCACCATGATGTGGCAGACTTGTCTTCTGCTGAGAAAAAGTAGAATTGTCATCATGGCCTTCACAGAAGTGATGGAAGATTGAAGAAACGGGAAATTACTGGAAACAATCAAAGGAAAAATCTCAGTTCGTGACACAATCCAAAGCCAGAGAGTCTTATCAAATAACCCTAAAAGAAAATGAAGCAAGGATATTGGTCAGTATCCTTGGAAATTATTACGCCAATAATTGGCAGAAATGCTTCTGGGCTTATGTAGGTTGTTGCAAAGTTTATACATGCTTCAGTCTGCATCTGCACAATCTCTCCTGTGTGAATATTTCTTTGCCTAGAGTTTTTAACATGACTATTTAATACAGTGTTTGACAAAGTATTATTTGCCTCTGTGTAGAAGTAGTGATTAATACTAATAGACTTTTTCTTGTTACAAGAAGTTCATAGCCTTTAATCAGAACAGGTGCTGGAAGGTCTTTCCCTAAGAAACAAGCAATGTCTGAAGAAATCAGACAGAAAAATCAATATATTTAAGGATTTGCCTTTTCCTCCCTTTTGCTAGTGTAATTAACTACTTGTTTGTTCCAGCCCATATGCCTGCTCCTCTTGTCACTGCTTTTCCCTAACAGCCCAATTCTTTCACTCTTGCCTGTTAGTGGATTTTCTTGTCTCTGTTTCCTCCATTAACCATCTCAGCTGTGGGAATTTCAGTTTGTTTAGCAAGTCTGAGTGGCTCCTTGGCATTATTTGAAAAGTCCCACTCCCACTTCCCTGGGATCTTATGCTCCATGGTTTTGAGAACTCCTTCTCACTTCCTGACAACTGCATCTTTGAAATCTGTTATGGCATCATATATTATATGATATATATCACGATGATATACACATATATCATCAATTCCACTTTAGACATCTTACATTTTTGAGGTTGACTCTAATCCACACCGTTACCCATTATCTGGCACAAGTATCTTTTCCTCTGGCTGATTCCACTTAATAAATACCTTTCCTTATCACCTGTTTATCCTCATGACCCACATTTTCAATTATCTGTTTTCACAGGTCTGTGATACATATTTCAGTTGCAATTACCTTTTATTCTTGAACTGCAGTTTCTTTATTCCAAGATCTGTGGTTTATTTTCTGCAGTTTGGAAATCAGCAACACTTATATCTTGAGATTTACTATAAGAACACTATAAAATAAAATATTTTGATGAAAAATATGGAGGATTAAAGACAATTNTGCTTCCTCCCCCAAGAAATTATTATCTAATATTTTATTTTCCTTATTCACTCTGCCTAGTATTTGGTTGGCCACAAAACGCATGCATGGGATCTATTTCTTTGAGGAAATTTTAGCCCTCTGAAACTCCCTGTTTCCTTCTAGATTTGAACCTGATGAATTTCTGGAAGGCTGACTTTCTGAAACTAGATGATTTTGTTTTCTATCTTAAATAATGTATTCACCCTTCATTCTGATTCCAATTGCTTTCTAATGCTCATGGTTCTTGCAGTGTCTCCTTTTAAGTTGTTTTCTTGGCTCTTTGTACACAAAAGCTGTAAAAAGCTGTTGCCAACTTTGAGAAATCACCAGATTATCTCTGCCTACCTGTATTCCTGTCCTGGATACTGGGTTCATCAAGGCTACCTATTCTGTAGGTAGTGTTCCTTTCTGGAAGACAGAGCTGAAGAGCTCATGATGTGTTGGCATTGCTGTTGTAGTAAAATGCAGGTTTCGCTCAACCCTGTATTATTGCTTCCCTCTGATTCCAACCCCCTGGATATTCAGCCCTCTAGGTACTTCCAGCATGACTAAGCGCACTAACATGTTTTAATGAGGGCATACTTTTCCCAACTATTTGTTGAACTTGTTTAAGAGGTTAAAATTGCCATTCAGTGTGTATAGCCATGGTAAAGAACTGGCATTTCTGGCAGATCTTAAGTCCAGAAAAGTGGTGGCCATTCCCTGGAAATCTGGAGAGTTTATTCGAAACATGATTTATGTTTATTCAAAACATGATTTATGTTTATTCAAAACAACTGAAGATCAACACACATAAGTGAATTCACATAAGATTCAAGACTTTGGAAGACTTGATACTTTCCAGGTCCAGGTACAGTGCAACTTAGAGAGTGCATAAGCATTGGGAATAGATGAACACACAGTGTCCTGCAGATTTCCAGAAGAGGGGTGCAATTTTGACAGTCCTATGGAATATCAGCCTTGTGTTCCATGCATCTTCTTGGAAAGATTGAAATTTAGAAAATCATTTAGCCTATTAATCCATGCTTTCAAAAGGGATGACAGAGATACGTACAGAAATTTATTAAATCTTGCCAGTGTATCTTATTTACCAGAGTACTTAGTTAGATCAGGATTTATTGTGGAGAAGAGGAACTCTGTTTCTACAGTTCTTTGATCAGAGCTGTGTTCTTTAAAGACTACAATCTTGGGCTGAAGACTGCAAAATATTTATTGAGCATCTGTGACTCAGGGACTCTAATGGCAATATGTTATATACCATAATAACAGGCAGTAAGATTTGGAGTAACTCAGTGGAGAACAAATATAAAAGTTACTTTCCCATTTGACCCATCTAGTTGCCCCTAGAGGAAGTTTGAACTGTTGTAGTGAATCCAGCTGAGCACAGTTTTCTTTGGGACTCAAACACACTCATCTGCTTTTATTGTCCTTGGAAAGGAAGGGAAAGGTAATAATTTCCAATTAAAAATCCAACAAGTTGCTGTGCAATTTTATGCCACATACTCGAGCCACTTCCAAGCTCTTACTAATATTTTCAATCTCCTTTTTCCTCTCAAAGAAGTTAAATGACTGCATGAGGATGACACCAGGGGAAAAAAAGTGGATTACAGTTATTTTGTTATAAGGGCTCCACTGGGACTTTGAGAGAACCAATTCAACGAAAAAGCCCCCACAAAACAGATCTGCAGGGCCAGTGGAGAGGAATAATATTCTCATACTCTTCCCCTCTGTATCATCATTATTCTTAATGGTCTGTTCCTGCATTTCTAGAATACAGTGTACCTAGAGCCGGATGACTAGCTGTTCTTTGGGACACAGTGCATTTGGATTCAAAGCTGCATTTTTGTTGGATACAGGATGCAAACCTGAGGGAAGCTCATATCATGAGTGCATTCTCTCTGTCAATCTTTCTGAAGCAGTCTCATGTGTTGTACATATATATGCCTTTTCGTGCTCTTTTCCTTTCTTTTTCTTTCTTTCTGTTGTGGCTTGTCACCAGCCAAACACCAAGCACCCACAAAAGTCACAACTTCCCCCCGCCCCAGCTGGGTAGAGGAGAAGGAAGAAAAAAAATTAACCAAGAGTTCATGAGTGAGATAAGGACTGGAAGAAAACACTCCAAGGGCAAAACTGGCTCAACTCAGAAGTACAAAGTGTATTTATTACTAACAAAGTATGAGGAGGATAATGAGAAGTAAAATAAGCCCTTAAAACAACTTTCCCCCCCCAGCCCCTCCCTTCTTCCCACCGACAGCACAGGGAGACAGGGCAGGGGGTTTTTGATCAGTTCATCACTGAGATTCTCTTCCCCTGCTCCAGGAGAGGAGTCCTTCCCCTGTGAGGTCGTGGGGTCCCTCCCACAGGACACAGCTCTCCGTGAACTGCCCCAACATGGGTCCACTCCCATAATCAGCAGCCAAATCACACCTGCTGCAGGGTGAGTTCCCCCCCACAAGCACACAGCCCTCCCGAAACTGTTGTGGCGTGGGTCACTCTTACACAGGGTGCAGTGCTCCAAGGACAGGCTGCTCCAGCCTGGAAGCAGGGCCCTCTCTCCCACAGGATCACAGCCTCCTCCAGGCATCCACCAGCTCCGGCATGGGCACCTCCCCCACAGGCTGCAGGTGGATCTCTGCATCCCTGTGGATTCCCGTGGGCTGTGGGTGGATCTCTGCATCCCCCATGGATCTCCACGAGTTGCAGGGGCACAGGTGCGTCACCATGGCATCACCACAGCCTGCAGGGGAATCTCGGCTCTGGAGCATCTCCTGCCCCTCCTTCTCCACTGACCTTGGTGTCTCCATGTTGTTTCCCTCACATGTTCTCACCTCCTCCTGCTCTTCTCTCTTCTTTTTTAGAAGAAAAAACTGTGCCCCCTTTGTTTTGATCTTCTTAAATGTTATCACAGAGGTGTTACCATCATCTCTAATTGGCCTTGGCCAGCAGGATGTCCGTCTTCAGAGCCATCAGAGAGTGGATCTGCTGGACATGGTGGAAGCTTCCAGCAGCTTCTTACAGAAGCCACCTCTGTGGCCCCCCTGCTACCAAAAACCAGGCCGTGCAAAACCAACACATTTTCCCAATTTGTTAAGGACCGCTGGGGATTACACTGAAACACAGTCTGACTTGTAATGCACCTCTAGAGAACTCCGGGATGAATTACTTTTTTGTCAACAGAATTTTGTTTTTCCCGCACATCCTTTATGGCACCTGTCTTCCATTGTCACTGTAACTTTGGAATGGGTTCTGCCATACCCCATAGTTGTCATCACTCCCTTCAAATTAATTTGTGCAGGAAATTCAGACATCCACGTTGTTTACTTTAAGATATAGTTATATAGGTGAGACTTCGCTCACAGATCAGATTTGCATGTGTATTTATGTGATTAGAAATATTTTGCTATCCAAATACCATAAAAAATACACTCATTTTTTCAGAAATTAGTGTTTTAAAAAGTTCATTTATTGATGTTCTTTGGAAACTTAATGGACACACTAGCATTTCAGAATTTTGTCTGTTAGATATGCTAAAGAAGAAGCTTTTTACCATCCACCTCTCCTCCCAAACTCTGTATTTACATGCAAAGATACTTGCCCTTCCTGAAAATATTTTACACACACAAAGACTAAGCAAAGAAATATTAGAAATGGAAGGTATAAGTCCAGTGGGAAATGGCTAAAGGAGCTTGGGTTTTTTATCCTGGAGGAAAGAAGGCTCAGGGGAGACCTTATCACTTCCTGGAACTTCCTGAAAGGAGGTTGTAGCCAAGTGGGAGTCGATCACTTCTCCCAAGTAACAAGTGGCAGGAAAGAGAAAACATCTTCAAGTTGCACCAGAAAAGGTTCAGGTTGGATATTAGGAAAAAGCTCTTCACTGGAAGGGTGATCAGGCGTTGGAACCATTCTTAGATGCCCAGGAAAATGGTAGAATCGCCATCTCTGAAAATATTAAAAAACATGTGGGTGTGGCTCTTGGGTACATGGCTTAGTGGTAAACTTGGCAGTGCTGGGTTAACAGTTGGAATTGATGATCTTGCTGGTCTTTTGCTATGATTCTATGGAAAATTACTCAATTTGGACTGAATTAAAGGCAGCATAAATGATGGTATTACTCAAAGTAATATTAAAAAAAAATGGATAGTAAAAATGAGGTTCCTAGAAACAATAAGACTGAACACTGAATCTTCAGAACTCCTCCAAAGCATTTTCCTCGTTTTGTAATGTCTGAGTTAGAAATTCCCATATGCAATAAAACTCCTTTTCTCTGTATTTTACTGTAGAATCATCAGAAGTAAAATCAACAAACAAAAGCATCTCTATTTCCACGTTTTTGTCAGGGCTCAAAACTAGTAGAACACAAGATGCCTTTTTCAGCTTCTGTTTATAACTTTTCAAGCAAAGAAAGAAAGCTCTGCCAAACTGAAAGCAATTTCTGTTTTCTAATGCAATCAGAAAATACAAACTGGACACCTGATACCAACCAAAAAGCCAGCTCACATCTTGCCTTTGCTGGGCCAGTTAACTCAAATGTATTAACTTGCCAAATCCTTTCTTCCCACGCCAAGGAAATAATGCAGTGTGGAGTTCAGTACCTGTAACTTTAGAATGTTGCCTGGTATAGAATTTAAACAAGAACTTACACCAAGGCAAGGCATGATAAAAAAAATCCCAGAATTTAGAAGATGAAGTGAAAAAAATCTTTCTTTGTCTAGGGAATTTGTTACTTACCAAAAAGAGAAGACTCCTTGGTGAAATGAAAATTACCCCTTAGACCAGAATCAGAAAATCAAATTCATGGCATATGTTATTTGTAACGTGGAATAGTTGTGATTTGCAGATAAGAGTGTCAGAAGAAAAAGGATTCAAAGCAAATAGCATATCTTTTCATTTGAAACACAACTTCATATATCCTCCAGTGAATTGTTGCACTTACCTGCTGTCTCCTATCCAACCTGGCTGTCATGTCCCTATCTGGGCTTCTGTATGTCCCTATAAACAGACACTTTGGACACGCTGTCACTTGTCAATATGGCCATTCTGTGTTTGGCTCTCTTGTGAGAGATGTTGTTCACAATGAGGTTGTGGGAACAGCCTTGGGGGAAGGTTTTCACACCTGTGAGCTGTAGGATGACAGCTCTGGGGGGGTGCAGCTCAGAGACACATCCCACCCTCATAGGACTTCACAGGTGTATGGAGTGGGCATCAGGACGACAGCAGCCACATCTTCAGAAGATGCCTCTGTAATGGCACATCTGCAGTCACCATAATTAATTCCATTAACTTCAAAACACCCAGGCAGGTTGCTTTACTTGGTAGTCTGGCTGCTTAGATGAAAGAGAGAATGCTGTGTCTGTTTCTTTCTGTACTCTGTGTCCACATTTCTCACTAGCACAAAAAATTAAAGCTGTATTTCCAATAAATGTCACCTTATATCAATCAAAGCTAACATTACCCTGTGTCCCTGCGATTAATTCAGACACATGCATGCAATGGTTTGTCTTGGAAAGTTCAGTTCATTGCACAGTAACTTACAGCCTGAATTTTGGGAAGCCCAAACCATATGTGGAAGTCAGCAAGCATTGCAGTTGCTTCATTGCTTGCAGAGTTTAACAGTTAATTCTGCCTGGCTTCCAAACACCTTTGTCATTCCCTAAAGCACTTCCTCTGCCATCTACCTTCACAAATTGTTTGTGATAACTGTTAGGAAGATGAGCACATTGAGTTAATTAAGAGTCAGACACATATTTTAAAATCCCAGTATAACTTTCAATGATAAAATAATAAATCTGTGTTACACTTGAAACACAAGCAATTGCCTAAACTGTTATTGCCCCTATTTAGAGCCTTGCATTCCCTCCATACGGGAGGAAGCCATTACTTCTGCAGATCCAATAGATAATGTAAATTCCCAGTGTAAGAGAAGATCTCAGCCTGAGTACTCTTTGACTGGTTTACAGGCTGTACAGGCAGTTTGGTGCTCATATACCCGCACACCTGTTTCTCATTCCTCAGAAACAGCTCAAGTGCACTCTTCTCATGTCAGTGTCACCCTGATGCCAAGACAAGCTCTTCCAGGTACTTCAGTAGTCATTTTCCAGTGGTGTCCTTCTTGAATTTCCCAGTTGAAAGGTCTGGGTCCAGCTCTATTTTCTCCAGGTGTTTGTTCTTGCTGGACTTTGCTCCCTAGAGCTGTGGTACTAAGAAACAACTGAATATTGTTCTCTCCCAGTTAATTTTCCAGAATAATCTTTTTGCCAAATCTTTTTGCCCTTTTTGCCAAAGCATTTTCCACAGAGATTGCTTCTCCTCTGAAAGACCAACAAACCTTTCAGACACCCGGCTTTCTAGGCAGGAATGACTCTCCTTCCTCTTGCCTTGATGTATAACTGGCATTTAGCTACACTCATGCACTTTTCTCAAAGTGCTCTCTTGCCCCAGTCCCTAGTGTTTGTTGACCTCCCTGCTAACCTCTGTCATGCCTGTGGTTTACCAGAAGAGAGTGTGTATCTGCTTGCAGGTACTGATGAGGATGCTGAGTACTGGGCCAGTCCATGAGGAAGATATATGTCCCCATTCAGTGACCTCTCTGCTGACAGAAACTTGAAGTCTGTCAATGAGCCAGTTATTTTTCTTTCCAGCCTGTCCTTTTCTTTTTTTTCCCATAAATTTACATTTTTAAGCAGAGTATTGTCATCTCCTAAAGCCTTTACACAGTGTATGACTATCATATCAGAGAAGTTATCTTTAATCATTAAATATGTAATCTTATTGAAGAATGAAATCATTATTTATTTGATGAGATTTTTGTTATCCAGGACATTGTGCTAAGCAACACTAACTATATTTCTATAACTTAGGGTTTTTTTAAATCAAACCCTTACATCAGCTTTTCTGGTATTTTAACTACATTTTATGTCAGGCTGGACTATGGAAAAATGCTGCATGGATGGAGAAAACAGGAGGTTGTCCTCTCCCATTCACTATTAGGAACTTCATTCTGTACAGTGTTGCCCAAGGTGATCCCGATCCATTTATAAGAACTGAGGAACTTTTGAAAATTAGCCCGGTAATAATACAGAAATTGTTTTCCCCAAAGTAGACAAAGATAGATGAAAGAATTTTTTCTCCTTTCTTAAGATGAAATCCAGAGCACTGAACTGATAAAATACATTCTATTTGAAAGTTGCCAAGAAAATCCCCAAATTGAATTATTAACTAATAATATTGATTTCTATTTGTTTATTTGCATGTATTATTGTAGAATAGTAATGTATTGCTGTAAAACAGGAAGGAACCCTGCTTTCACTAAAATATTTATTTTTTAGAGCTCAAACACTTTCAATAACTCTGCCTATCTGCTTTTTTTTTCAAAGCAAGAACTCTGTGCATTTCTGGAACTCTTGGCCGTTCTCAATTTTAAGTAAAATGTGTCTTGGATAGGCCAAGAATTAAAGCATTCAATTGAATTTTTTCAGGTATCCTGTTGGGAAATGTGACTTTCCACTCCACCAAATTTACCAGGAGGTCCCTGGTCAGTCATGGTGTATGTTGCAGTAGCGCCTCCCCTTTGAGGCTGATTTCCCTGAGAATCTGGGTTGGCTGGGTCCCAGACATCTTGCAGACCCCACATCAAATGATGAACTATTTAGAAAGTACCTGAAAGATAAAGAAAGTTAAGGAGGCAGTGGGGATTTGTAAGGAGCAAATTGTATTACAAAAATCTAATTTTCCTCTGCAGCAGAAAAGCAGATCTAGAACTAATCCATATAACTTCACTTTGGGAACTCTTCTGATTTGATCTCACATGACATTCTTATAAGCCAGCAAAAGAAATACATACAGCATGGATTTAATCACTAGATGGTGAATCCAAAACATGTTCTGTATCTACACTGAGGTTTACTTCAATGGCAAAATGTAACGTGCCAGTAAGGGCTCTTCCAGAGGTCTTTCTGTTCCAGTTCTGCCCAGTGATTGCACTGGTGATCATACACTTACAGGTGACAAAAAGTTGGGCTGGAACACAAGTTTGAGGTTCAAAGTTACCTTGTCAATATAGAGATTGGGCATGAAGACCAAGGCCAACTGCAAAGGAATGCTCCAGAGATGAGCACCCAACTGCCTGGGCACAGTACATTTAACAAGTAGCTAGGTTGCTGTTTTGGAGAAGGATCGTGAGCAGAACACAACAATGCTGCACTGTTATGAAAAAGGCAAACAATATACCATGATTTATAAACACACGTGGAGTTGGCAAAACACACAATGTATCAGTTAGAACTGAGCAGGAATATCTTGTCCAGGTTTGGGCACTGTGGTTTAATGAAGATAGAGGCCAATTGGGACAGGTCAGAAGAGCAATGTGAGCACATTTGTACTGTGGAACTATTTTACCCTTTAAAATTGGCTGTAGACAGACAGTTTCCTGGCCTGTCCTAACTCATCAGGTATGTCCTGCAGCTCTCCAGGAGAGTGCAAGCTGTCCCAGGTCCAGCTGGGCCAGTGTCTGGTTGTCATGGCCTAAAGGGTTAGCCAGACCATGTGTATATAGAGATCATGACCATGGGTTTGCAGGATTTTTTAATACGCAAGGACACAAGAGGCTTTACCTTCTAAAAGTCTCTATTTTTATTACAGATCCCCACAAATGCGTTGCAAGGATACATATTATCAATAAAGTTTACATATCTATCTCTCAAGCCATTACAAATTACTATCAGCAGTGAATACAGCACCAACCAGTGGTGTAGCAACAATCAATTGTACAGCAGCAATCCATACTGAAGCCACCAGTAGCCAACCATCACTAACAGGTGTAGGGACTATTACAGGTACCACAATCCCATAAACTCTGAAACAAGCTTATCAACAATTAGCAGCAGATGACAGATCTGTCATGCTTGTGACAGATTACTTATATAGATGCATAATACCCATGTCAAATAAGGTAGACAGATTGCAGAAGGGGCCAAACCATCCCACAGGTGGGAGAACAAACCAAACTGACTCCAAAAGTGGGCCCAAAGGGTTCTAGTAAGATAACAGAGAGACCTTCACTTCAGAGATTATCTGACATCACAGAGCTTGCAGTCTGTCAGCTGGATCCCCAGTGAGAGTCCAAGATCTTGTAGAGAGTTCATGTGGAGAATTTAGCCTGTTTAAGGAAGAAAAAATGCATGCAGGATGCATTATTCTCAGTTGTTTTACTCATTTTGCATAAAAATGATGTCCTTTTCATATCACAGAGGCATAAGAGCATGTAGACATCATCCCTTCAAGCAGCCAATAGGTGTTGTAAAACTTGATTTTTCACATATAACAAATGATAGCCAATGTTTTCTGTCTTCTTCCAATAATTTTTTATTTTTCTAGAGTATTTTCCACCTTTTCAGATTATAAATGGTCATTACAGTCCCTTGTTTTTGTGCTTTTTGGTGGTATCTTAGGATGTCTCTAGTTTCTAGGCACCGTGTGTGTATTTCAAGGAGACCAGCTGCTGCATTTTTCAAGTATTTTTCTGGTTCTCAGGCCTGGTTCCCAGGCTCACAGCTCCCAGGCTGGCAGGAATTTTCTCTGTCAATATATTTCAGCAGACATTTTGTTCTGTTCAGTAATTTTCCCCTTCTAGCCAGGTTGCATTTGAGGCTGCTCACATTGCTTGTGTCCAGAAATAATCTCTGATGTTGTTTGAATTATAGAAAAAATACACGATTTTATGGCCTTTACCCTGGTCTGAAATGACTGGCACCACCACATGAAAGACAACAACCATTTCTTTTAAAGTTTTAAACATGCTGCCTGAGAATTTAATCAGTTGACCTTTACTTATTTTGTTGTGAGAAATAGTGAATATGAGTCCCTATTCACTGCTTCATGCCATTCATGGCTGTATACACATGAGGATACACAGGCTCCTTTCTGAGCCTTTTCTTTCAAAGATGAAAACATTTTGAACTCCTTAACCTTCAGACAAAAGCTATTCCAAGGCTTTGACTGCTCTTGCCTTCATATATATATATATTTTACTTCTGTTTTCCTGGAGGAGGAAAGAATCTGAACAGCACATAACATTCACAATATGATCATGCAGTGACAGAGGATTATTATTCTGTTTGTTCTCTGTTCCTTTTTCAAGAATTCCTAATGTTCTATTTAGTTTTTTGATGACTCCTGAGCATGGCATTGAGATTTTATTGGAATTGTCAATGGCAACTCAAAATTTTTTTTTCCTGCTTGCTGATAGCTAATTTAGAGCTCATCACTGTTATGCATGGTTAAGAATGTTTATTTCCATGTGCAATACTTCATATTTATCAGCATCTCATCTGTCATTTTACTCACAATCACCCAGTATTGTGAGCCATCTGCAACTCTTCACAGTTGAATTCCATTTTATTGCCTTAAATAATAGAGTATCATCAGAAAATTTCATTACTTCATTTTTCCAGATGACATATGAACATGTGGGCTAACATGAGTTCCAGCACACATCCTTTCAAAGAGCTATAAAGTGCAAAGCCTGTCAGTTAACTTCATGATTTAAGAACATATAATGACAAAAAAAAAATCTTAATAGGTGAGCAGTAGATGTGTCTCTGTCTTTCCCTGTGGTATTTTTTTGTCTTTAGTAGTGCTATGGGGAAGAATTTAGTAGTGTTCAGATGGAAGAATACCTACAGAGGGCATCACAGAATATTTCTAAAGATTCTGCCTTTTTCTCTTTTGATTATTGTATTGGTTCTACTTTTACATAATAGTCTCCTGTGCTTTGTGCCCTCTGAGAGGGCAAGATCTCAGCACCCAATGGGTGCTGCTGGTCCTTCATGCTGTATTGTACTTAGGCTTTCATTGTCTGATACAGAGAGATGGTTTTCATTTTCATCCTATACTCTCCATCAGTAATACCACAGCATGAGAAGCCTTTAAGTCATTGCTGTGAGAGCTTCAGGAAAAGGATATTAGAGAAGCCCTGCTACTGAACTGTGAGGTGCAGAAAGGACCCCATTTTGTACTAAACTCTTTCTGAGAGGAGCCTGGGGGCAGATGGATCTGATCTTAGCCACAGATTGTCAATGGCTTAGGTAACTTTGTCCTGCAGGCTTTAATGATGGTGAATCAGATATATTCATATAAAATGAATTATTTATTATGACGAATGATTAGACAAAAGCTGTTAATCAGAGTTAGTTACTGCGCAGTATAAAATGCTAAAACTACTAGCAGTGTGTCGTATAGTATAGTGTGCTATATCAATGCAATCATATTAAAGCTAGCAAAAAGAAACAACTATTAAGTGGAGGTTGATGTAACTCACCATACCCGTGCTCATGGGCAGAACTCTTTCTCTTAACCTCAAGGAGTATCTGTGGGGAGCCTTTACCCTACCCAAGGGAAAAAACTTCACACATTCCAAGCAGGAATATGTTGGAAGAACCTAACTCTATGCAAGTGGACTGGCCTTTTGTACTATAAAGTGATTGACTGCCCATTATATGTCTCCAGGTGAGTTTAGCAGCTTATCTGCCAAATCTTTGCCTCACTATCAGTATGATAATTTGGGGTTAGTTAGCCAGGCTGCTTTTAGCATCATTCAAAACAGCAAAACCAGCACATGGCAGCCCCTCTCGATCCACTACTGACAGCTTTGCAAACAGGATGTTGTCCAACCTGCTTGATCACATTCTAGGGAGGAGCATCTTGCTACAGTCATGCCTTCCCACAGTATTTTCAAACAAATTTTGCAAACTCAATTGTGCTTTCATATCATGCCTTTAGTTTGCTCCACTGCTCCATAGCACAGATGAGAATGCCTCCATCCCCACCACTATCCTTTTCCCAAATAAAATAAAAGATTGCATAATAAAGAACTTTCCAGAGGCCACATGTTAATGGCTTCCTAAACAGCTAATTTGTAGTCATCAGCTTTTCCCCTTTCCCAAGCCTTTTGCATTGTATACAATAGGTTGGTATTTACCCAGGGGCTTGGTGTACTGTCGTCCACGTCCCAGTTTCAATATCTATTCTAAGACATACACACTTGCAGTTCCTTTCTTTTCTTCAGCATCTGAGGCCCGGCTTCAACAATTGCACTTTGTCCCAGGCATGGTGCCACGGCAGGACACAGTCTCAGTTTCAGCATCAAGAAGTTACATGCATCATTAGGCCTCTGAAATCCTCCCTGCACAGGGAAGAGGTTGCTCTCAGTAGGAGTACCCAGCCACAAGAACATTAATTTCTTACTTTCCTTGGGGCAACTTGAGGGAGGATGATATTCATGGTTTTGTTACTCCTCTCTCTTCTTCTCGGTTTGTGGTATTTACAGATCAGGAATCACTGCACATCTATAAAGATACTTGCCTGCATGACTTCCCCCAGTCCATTAGATGGTGCAGGAGAAGGGTGACACTGAAGCCAGGAAGTAGGGCGCAAGAAGCAGCACAATTCTGCACCTTTTCCCCGTCATGGCTTTCCACCTCCTACTGGTGCTGAACATATGGAGGGGCAACCTGGATGCCACAGTGAGCTGCTCCCGCATCCATACAAAGGGAATGGAGACCACTGGGGCCAATGAGGATCACTGCATGGTTTCCAAGGTCCACTTGCTACTGATGAAGCTCTGCCGTGGACATTGAATTCCATCAAGCCTTTGCTTTGCCTAAATCTCTCTAGGGAACTTTGGGAATTCGCTTTATCTATTTGCCGACCAAAATCTTCATATTCTGCACTTGCAACACTCAGGGAAGATGGAGTATGCAGCCCTTTCCACAGAGCAGATACACTTGGGCTCATGTCCTGAAGGGAGGACATTAGGTTGAGTGATGGCTTGGGCAGAAAAGACAGAGGAACACAGCTAAGTTAATTTTGATGTTTGTTTGGGATATATGCTGAAGGCATTCATAGTGGATGAATTCCTCTTTCCTGACAAACCAGAGCCAGAATGAAGCTCCCACAGGGATTTGGTGTGGGGGCTGGTGTTCCTCATGTTTGGTGTGGTGAGAACAGTCCTCAGCACACAGACATCTTCTTTTCCAGAAGATGACTGAGATGGCATTGCAAAGTGAAGTGGGATGACGTGTGGATCAAACAGAAATCTTTCACTGAGTAAAGCTATGCAAGGACTAAATCACAAAGAGAGACTTATGGCTGGATATGGAAAAGAGCAATTCAGAAAGGGATCTGGTAAAATCCCTGTATTAGCCACCTGAGAAAGCACTTGCTCATGCCTGTGACAGAGAAGCTACTCAGACCCCTTCATGCATCTTTCTGAAGTTTGTCCTGTTTTCTAAACTTCTCAGTTGAGCAAGTCACTGCAACAGAGAATCACTGCAGTTAAAAATCTTTGATCATGATAGTTAATGTGTCCTGTAACATGATAATTCTTGCCCCACTGCCCCAGCAACACTGTGTTAATTGAAGTTTGTGAGTCAGATCTTGTAGTAGCAAAATACACAAGCAGCAAAAATAGTATATTTGTTTGTTTTGCCTGTTTAGAAAGAATGGAGTAGGTGCTACACAGGGAAAACATAAATGAGGAAGGTTCAATTACCACTCTCAAACCCACTAAGCCAAACCATTATTTGCAACAGCAAACTGCTTTAGTAGGACTTTACCCCTTGACGCTTCCAATTCCAGTCTCCTGAGTACTCAGCATGGTTCATCTCTAGCTCTCCACAGTTTACAGCTCTTTACATTAGACTACATGGTCCTATGTTGTCAGATTTGCTCTCTTCCCTTCTCACCCCTGCAGTCAACAACAAAGATTGTCTCCATTCTCTATAATACATTACCTTTACATCTGCCATAATTTAATTGGTTCAGAGATAATATATAAACAGCTGGAATAATCAGACAAACAAAATGCTACATGGAGCAATTATATATCTTTTAAAAGTACACAAGAGAACAGAGTATAATTTATATTTCCAGTAAAGTATGTACAATGGTGGTACAACTTGCATATGGATTATCCAATACTTAATACATGCAGATCACAGTATTTTCTTGTAAGTAAAACTGCAGAGGAGAGAAGGAATGAATTCCCAGGACAGCAAGGAGGAGGAGCAGTGGGTACATACTGAAATGGCAGTGTGATATGCTCTGCTCCAATTGACAACCCAACCCATGGGCTCTGGCTGTGTTTCCTGGGTGAGGTGCTGCAGCGAAGAATTCATTCCTCTCCCTGGTAATGGAGACGCCAGAACAATGAGAGTCCCTTCTCAGACAGCTCCTCCTGAGTCAGTGCTGCTGCAGGCAACAAGCCCTTTTCATTTCCTGCTCATTCACCGCTCCCTCTGTCACAGCTCTTTAAGTGCCTCGTTTCCTAAGCCTTTTGACCTGGTGAAACAGAGTAATGAAATTTTTGTGAAAGGCTGACTTAGCTCTCAAACATCAGTCACTGTTCATCACCCTGTGAGGTAGAAAAACTTATTACTGGACCTTTCATGGAATCAGGGCATGAACTACAGGTCACCAAAAGCCACGGTTATATTTTTATTAGCTGCAAAAGCCTTCAGATACAAGTGTCACAATTGATTCCTTTTGAAGGGCACCATGAGGGCAGCAGACCCCAGAGAGACTGTGAAGTGTGGAGCGTGAAGGGGTGTGCAAGCTCCAGAAGTTGGTGCCATACCTTGCAAACTGGATAGCCTTTATCTGGAAAACTTTTCCTAGAGAGAGAGAGGGGGGTAAAGTTGGATGTTTGATGGGCTGTCTAAAGGGATTTAGTCCAAAATATATTAAAAAAAATTTTATTCCTTCTTCTAGCCTTTGGAGGAGGGTTGGTGGGGGGGTCAGGGTGGGAATTGCACCTTTGAACTAAAGTAAACACTGGAGAATTTTTTAAGCCATCTGTTCTACTTCAGTTGGCACAGCCAGAAGAAATGAATCTCTGCTTCATCCCCTTTATTTTCATGAACAGAAACATCCACTAGGGGGGAAAAAATTGTGTATATTTGTGTCTTGACAGCATATCACAAGAGTGGGAAGTTGGGTCTACCCTTACACCTGTTGCAGGCCACTCTGAATGACAGCAAGATTTATGTCCTGGTTTATCCACAGCTGGCAGCTCAGCCAATTCCCATGGGCAGGCAGGTGTTCTGCCATTTCCAAGAAAGAGATCCCTGAAGCCCTTTGACCCATTTCCAGCAAGGTCTAGAAGAACAAACTGTGTGATAACTAATTTGCATAGAAAGCAAGAAACTTAGCTCCAGCATGGGGAAAACTTACCTGTAAATAGGTATCCCTGTTAAGCCTGGGTGCACACATCCCAGGACACTGAACACCCCATCAGCTGGATCAAAGCTGGAGCTTGACTGGTGATCCTTCCTTCCTTCCTTCCTTCCTTCCTTCCTTCCTTCCTTCCCTCCTTCCCTCCTGCCTGCCTGCCTTGCTTTCTGCCTTCCTTCCCTATGATTCTAAACATCTGTGCCTTATCAGCACTGTTTTCAGTGCAAATCCAAAACATAGCCCCATGCCAGCTACTATAAGTAAATTAACTCTATCCCAGCCAAAACCAGCATATTCTGGCAGAAAAAAACATAGCAAAACAGATTTTTCTCTCACTTCTTTCCAGCAGCTCCAGAGATACCAATATGGCAAATAATCAAGATAAGCAATAAATTCCCAAAATATTTATCTTGCAGTTATACACTTATCGAAGGCTTCTTGCTCACTGCTGTTTCTCATGTCCTAGTTTTCTGCAAATTGCCTGGATGCTATCCTAATTTCCTGCTGATAATAAGAACTATATTAAAGTACAGATTAAGCCTTCTATTTAAAAAGAAATTCTGATATCTATGATACTAAAATAATCTTTCAGAAATGCAGAGAGACTTGCAAAACTACTGAAGAATAGAGAAGATTAACAAGTTCTGAAAGACAATTTAAAAATAGTAATAGAATTTGTGTCTAGAGAGATTCAAGAAAACATTCTGCAAAGACAGGGGGACAGATGCAGAGCATCTAATAATCATTTCACTCACGGCACATGAGTGATGAGCTACCCTGAAAGGTTTGGGCATTTTGGAAGGTAGTACCAGAGTGGGTGTCATGATGAAATTTATTTCTCATCCTGGGCTCTCACAAAGTGTCTTAGGAGTGTGCCTTCAAAATGTTAATTAATCTAATGGGAATTCCAGGCTTTGTGATCTACTTCAAGAGCTATAATAAGGCATCTCTTAACTAGGTTTGAAGAAGATTGGATTATCACGGGAATTGAAATTTCCATGGCATAAGCAGCAAGTCATGGTTTTATGCAGGGCGCAATAAATCTCAAATACAAGCATGTCTCCACTGAAAGATGCCCTTGAATCTCTCAGCTCAACTAGTGTTTCCTGTTTGGCTTGTGAAAACTGCCCTGCAAGCAAGTTACTGGAAGGCAACCTGGAGTGTAAGTTTGCAGTGCTCTGATGCAGCAGGTCACTTGGGCAAAGAACTTGTACAAGGGCTGGTGTCGTGATGTCCATACCTGACTGCTTCTGCATGTGCAGCTTCCCATGGAAAGGCATTCCCCTAGGTACTGACAGAATCAAGGCTTGGAGCTTCCTCAGGAAAATTCTGGAATGTGCTGGTACCAGCTGGGCTCTGCAGTTACCTCAGGCTGCCTAAAGGCAGGTGTGCCACCATCAGCTGTAGGCAGACTGGATGCTCCGTGAGACAAAACAATTGCCGCAGTTACATGGAAGTGTTCCAACGATCCCAACTTTGTGCAGAATACAATGCTGGAATTAGACACCAGAAGAGGCCAGAGATTCAGGAATCTGTGCAGCCAACAGACTCGTGCCCCATCAAGCCTGAATGCTGCTCCCCGGCCCTTTAAACGCCATCAGGGACATGTGTCCAGCAAAGCAATGTTGGAAAGAAGAATGAACCTGTGATCTCACTCTTCAGCCTTGGTGCCGTCTTTTCCAAAAATTAGAAAGGACTTCAGTGGGAATCTGCCACTTTGAATAGGAGTTACCTCAGGATGACTAAGGATGGTTTGAAACAAATATCTGTGGCTAAGAATATTCCATTTAAGGGCAGAATTTACCATCAGCAAACACTCATCACAGGAATGACTCATCCCATACATAGCTAAAATGACAAATAAAAAATTCATTTTGAGAACCATTTTTTTTTTCTAAAGCATCTATAAACCCACACATCCATGCCAGAAAAACACAAGAACAATCATCAGTAGGCAAGGACCATTCATATATGGCCAGGGGAAAGCATACACGTGCCTCTCCAGTGTTCAAGACAGGCCTGTTCTCCACTCTGGAAGGTGCAGAAGGTTATAGTCAACGCAAACAAACCAACACCCAACTCCCTGTATCTTTCCATAAGAAGAGTCTAACAGATTCTCACAGCCTCTTTGAAGCCAATGGACCATCCAGCCTCAACTCAAGGTAGGAGTGTTCTGTGTTCTGTTGTGTGTCCAGCTCATAATAATTGCAGTACATAGGGAGAAGAACTTGTCATTGGGATTACAGTTTAAACTGGCTGACAACACTGATAAATGCTTATAAAGGAGCTGTCAAGATTTCCTACAACTCATCATTTAGAAGCTTGAAAATTATTGTTATCTTTTTGTTCCCCTGATACCTGTGGAGATATAGCTCTTATGGCAATGCTGCCTTTTAAGCACAGATCAGTTTGTACTGGTGTTTGCATTTTGTCTATACTGCATTTAGTTAAATTATAAAATCTGCTGCAGTGAGAAGCAAAATCTAAAAACAAAGAGTCATTATTCTGTCTGTACCCATATACTTTTGCTTTTTTTGGAAATTATGATTGCACCCACCTGGACATCTTCCATATGCTGCCAACACCTATGTTCAGATAGAAAACTGATCTTGTGCTCTTAGAAAAAGTCAGCATAACAACTGTACTCTTTTAAAATAATGTAATAAAAAGGGTTTAAATGTTTAGCAGGAGTGAGATCAGTGTGATTGCCTCTTTTCAATGAACAGGGTTCAGCCTAATCTAGGTAAGACTCCAGCTCTCTGCAGTGCCCATGCTAGAGGTAATAGCAGTCTGCAGTGTTTGGAGAAGTGCCTTGATGTTCTGATCTTCAAATAGAGTAGGATAACCCTGTTTTCTTCACTGAAAGTAATGCTAGCCTCTATGGTCAGTCACTTTTTCAAACTTCAGTATTTCTCTTAGATAACTCCATCACTTTTTTTTCAGTTGTCTCCTCACTCTTTTCACCAGATACAGTAACTTGTCCTCATTTTATCAAAAAACATCTTGCATTGCTTGAGAAGACTCACCCCATCCATCTTTAATGTTTTCTTTGAAGCCTTATTTTCACATGGCATCTAGAAAAAGCCAGTGCTGCATGTAACACTTTCTCTAACATCTCCAACAGCAGAAATGTTTCAGTTCAAGTTTCTCAACAGATGAAACACCACAACTCAGCTGTAGTGATGTTTCATTTCGTCCCCCCTGCACCTCTTGTTCCTGAAAAAGATCTACTGGGTAGACTTTGGAGAGTGTCATTGCAGAAAATTATCCTGGGCTGGTGAGGCAGCAGGGAGAGCACATTTTTGTCTCAGCAAACATTAATTTGTTTCCCCCAATACCATATGCTTTATTTCATTTTTCTGTGCAAGAGAATGTGTTTGTAGATCTTCTGCCTTAATTTGAATTTTAGAGCCTGTTCTAAGATCTGTTGTGTTTGTGGGAATGTATAGTGACTTACCAGATCTGTTCCCTTCTTACATGGAAACTGCACTCCCAAGTTTACTGGACTGTCTCCTGAAGCTTAACAAATTCAAGTACGGCTACTACAAATAAATTAAAAATTATAACAAAGAAAATAATAATCTACCTTAATCAAAGACCAATAATCTCTGTTCCAAGAGGACTAGCAAGAAGTTGAGTTTGCACAAGAAAGCTTAAGAAACAGTTCTCAATCATATTAATTAAACTGAACTAAGTGGCCTGAGGAACCCTAGAGTAACTCCCAGTAAAGATATCCTTACTTACATTTGACCAGCTCTGAATGAGGGTGCAAACAATATTCCTAATATAAGTTTAACATAGAAATAGAAGCTTCCTTAACTTCATTTTCTGGTAAGGGCATCCTTTAAGCCAGTGGCAGAAAACTTAATAAAACCCAGTAAAGTTAATAAACCCAAAATACTTAATAAAACCTACTAGGTAAGAGACTTGACATATTTTCTTATTGAGTATCTTCATAAATCCCTAAGTCTGATGGCATGAAACAGCAAAGAAATGTATTTTTCTTGTAGAGAGTTCCTAAGATCTCCCAGGCAAACAGAAATACAATGTAAAGTGGTAATTAATGTCAACATTGGACAAGATGCAGCAGAAACAAAGAGAAGCACGGTTCTGCTCCAGAACATTTCTACTATCTAAAAGTAATGTCAGGCAGCATAAGGTGATTATTTCTACTATGTATTAAATGACAAAGCTGTTTTAAGAATTGTGGGTGTAGGTAGACCAGGAGCTGGAGGTGACCCAGCAGTGTGTGCTCACAGCCTGGGACGCCGACTGTGTCCTCAGCTGCATCAGAAGTGGTGTTGAGGGAAGGGATTCTTTCTCTCTACTTCACTCTCATGAGGCCTCACCTGGAGTCCTGCATCCAGCTCTGGGGACCCAGCATGAGAAGGACTGAGGGCTGGAGCACCTCTGCTATGAGGACAGCCTGAGAGAGTTGGGGCTGTTTAGCCTAGAGAGGAGAAGGCTCTGGGGTGACCTGCTATCAGCCTTCCAGCACCTAAAGCAGCTGAAAAGAGAGCTGGAGCAGGACTTTTTACAACGGCCTGTAGTTCTAGGACAAGGGGAATGGCTTCACACTGAAAGAGCACAGGTTTAAATTAGATGTCAGGAAGAAATTCTTCTTTGCTGTAAGACTCTAGAAAGGTTGCCCAGAGAATTTCTTTCCTCCTTTGTGTGTTCAAGTCATGAGATTGCTGAAGTGCCAGCACAACTCGTACCAGCCTTGTCTGCCTGAGCAGAAAGAAACCAGACTGCAGACTTGTAGAATTTGCAGTCTCTGGGCACTTCATTGCGTGCAGTGCTATGAGATGTCCTGCAACACTTTTCTCTATAGATTTTCCAGTGAGTATCAGGGATCTTCCAATTTGTGCATAGTGCTACATTAAAAAAAATTAAACTACTGGTATATTACTGTACTCCATACCTTTTCATGCTAAATGCACAATGAAAGGTCTGTTTTGACACATGTAATCTGTGAAAAATACCTACTCAACTGCAGTATTTGGATTATTTCATAGTGTTTTATATTATAATGCACAGATCACTTGCAAGATAATGCAATATAAGAAGCAGTTTTGTATAATGATATATAACAGAACACTAGCCAACAGGATAGAAAAAGAAATCGAAGTTTTAAATGAGGGATGGCATAAACGTGTAAAGAGAACCTTTTCAATAAACAGTCTTTTGTCAGTTGTCTATACTGTTTAAGCTTTAAATAATATTATTAATAGTAAGTCAAACACAGAACAAAATGTGACCTGCATTATGAATCTGAATCAAACAATGCCAAGCAGAAGAAATTGAAGTTAGTGTGACATTCTGCCTCCTGCAGCACTTCTACATTCCTAATATCCGCATCCAGCTCACAATGTTTGTAATGAGGATGGAAAAGATCCACAGACTTGGTGGATTGGATTGATGACCTCAAGTGCAATAACTCTCCACAAAAGCAACATCTCCTTTGAGCTATGAGCTGCAATTGATTCTTAGAGGGCCAAAGCTGTTGTGTAACAGATACTCAAAGTGTTATGGATGTTGAAGCAAAGGTCACTCACAGTTTCTTTCCAGTGAGCCACAAAGCCCACCGATGCCAACATATCACAGGAGAGCTTTCACAACATGCCTCTGTATTTTTCCATTAATTAATCAACCTTATGCAGCTGAGTTTCACAGCCAATAACTGTTACATGTATCCAATTATTCTAATACAATTGCTCTGAGCCCTTTGTTTTTACAGGCAATGCTGACTGCAGCTTTTCATTGCTCCGCCTGTGGCCTCCTCTCTCCCCTGCTCCCTTCACAGCCCCCTGGTATTGCATCCACACCTCCACTGCTGCTGCAGGTCAGTGGCAGCAGAAATGGGAGTACTACACATCTCAAAAACCTCTGCCAAGCCCTTTGGGTTTGCATACCTGTTGCCAGTCCAGTGATGCCCACGGGAGTAAACTGGAGCTGGGATGAGGATTCTCAGTGGGATTTTTGGTGGCACAGCCTCTGGTGGTCTGTTTGGTCACTGGAAGATAACCTTTTCAAATGTTTCAAAATTGACACAAAAGCAAGTGGATAAAAACGCTTATGAAACTTGTAGGTTTTCTTCTAACTAAAAAGCAACAGATGTCATCTCTTTTGTCTGTCATGCTTTATTAGCTGTAAGTTTTGTGCAATTCAATATTCACATTTGGCACAGTCTTCAACTGAGTCCGTATTTATGTAGAGGCCATTCATGAGCAATTTTAAAAGCATAGTGTATAAAAGTAGAAAATACATCAAAGTCACAGAAAAAAAAATTCAAATCGCAACACGTTTTCACTTTCTGACTTTTTTTCTTCTAAATTTCCTTCTAAATGCTATTTCAAGAGAACTGAGACATTGACATCAATGCAAATTTTCTTTTAATAGGGAAATTACTTTTCACTGTTTTTCATAGCAGATTATACAGCCTCTGGAAAAGAAAAGCAAAGCATGTTTCAGATAAAATAAACGGCACTGCCTCTGTGCACAGCAATTCAATATATTTACATTCTCTACAGATGGCTGAATGCATACATAGATTACTTTACAAAGCAATAAATAATATTCATAGGAGATATCAAATTTACACACCTTTTATGAAATATGTACAATCTTGTAGTTTGTAACTAAGATTTTGCACACATGCACTTGGAAACTGGAATGAAGTGGGCTGTGTCTTCAGCTGTCCTCAGAATGCACTGGTAATAAAGCTGGCTTGTGGCTTCTCACTGTGTTGTTATAATTTTTATAAAAAGCAAATACTGTGTGGTCTCTTTAAGATATTTTTAAGTGCATGTCATGGTAATGGATTGCACTTCCTGAATCGATTCCTGGCTCGTTCTAGATTGCCAGCAACTGGTCCTGAATGCCCATTCAGAACGATTAGAAGTGCTCAGTGATTTTTCCTCCATGAGCAAACAACTGAACTTGAAATGCCCTCCTGGAGTTTAGTGCTCACCACTCCCTCAAAGGGCTCCACTTCTTGGAAAGAGGCGAGTTCTGCCTGGAGATTGCTAGCTGCTGAGTGAAGACATAAAATTTGAGTGTTTTTCAACCTAGATTCTGTCCCTCAAATGCTACTATGCAGCTTGCCTCCTCCCTGAAATGCAACACTACACTTACAGGGAGGAACACACCCAACTTTCCTCTTTCCTTTTGGTCATCGATAGATTATGTTTTTCCTACAGATTTTCCCTTTCATGGCACATATTAGTGTGCATCAGACCAAGGACCATTGCCCTTGCTCTTTACCTTCAGCCTCTGTCATAAATAGCAACAGTGTAAGTACTGTAGGCATGAGATTGGCTTGAGAACTATCCAGATTTGCTCTTACCTTCTTCTGAATGAATCTATGGCAATAAGACATTTCTATTCTGACTTTTCCTCCCTATTCAGTCTGCTACATGAGTAACCCTCATGGCACAGGAGAGACAGGCCATAAGTTAGACTTCTGGTTTAACAGAGCTTGAGCAGGTTGTCTAAAGTTGTCCCATAGGGTCCCTGTGGCCATTGGGAGTGTTTTCACAGCCAATTTCCCATATCGTGCCAGCGGGGAATTTGACAACCCCAGAAGGAAAAAATGAACAAAGACCTGAACCACGATCTGAAGAGGTCTCTTATGTGCCTCATTTAGGTGACTTGTGGGGAGTAAAAGACCCCTTCTCCTTGTTAAACCCTGCCTAAGGTGACATGAGATGGTGGTGACAGGGCAGCAGCTGGTGAGAATACAATAATGGGGCATCAGGTGCATCCTTCTGCTGGCCAGCAGGGAGACAGGGCTGGACAGAGAGGAGCCCTGGGCAGAGAGACTGAGATAAGTGTGGTGGGACTTAGCTGGACAGACTAAAAATCAGCCATTTAAAAGTTAGGCCTTCAGCCCATGTGGTCAGCTAGAGCTGGTCTGGGAGATGGAAAATGGGACGCCATGTCTCATGCAAAGGGAGGTGTCCAAAACAGGGGTATGATGTGTAGTGGATGTGCCTATCCGTCTCTGTGAGTTGGTGAGGACAAGGTCGGTGTTCAACAGGACTGAGTGCCTGCTTTTATCAGTGCTACAGGTAGGAGAGTGGTACCCCACACCTTTGGAACTATGCTCAACTTTGTTGCTGACCACCAGGACCAGTGGCTCACCCATTTCTACCTGCTTTGACTTGGGTTTAGGCCAATCATAAAACACAGCTAGAAATATCACTTTATTAAAATTATTATTATATTTTTCATTCATTTAACCCTTGGAAATGCTTTGGACAAGAAGACTTGCTCAGTGGACAGGTGTTCTAGTCTTCCTTCTCTGCCTCAGTGCGGAGCCTGGTGTCAAATCCACCTCCACTAAAACCCAGCTGCAGAGAGATGTTGGTGTGGATAATACACTGCCTGACTCTGCAGCTGGAAGTGCTGACACAAAACCCAGATCCATTCACTTCAAAGCAACATACTGGGTGGACCTGACTTGCCTTGAAAACACAGGGTAGCACTTACAAAGAGATGTTCAGCATAAAGCAGGCATTTTGCTATTATGTGTAATTAATTTACATTAAGATAGATTCAATCTTCTATTTCAAAAGAATTCTAGGGCTGATTCTCTTTAATTCATATCCACTTACAGTAAAACAGTCAAGCTAATCACAGAAATCATTTGAAGTAGCTATTTCCATAAACAAGCAATTAGGCACTTATAAAATGAGTTTTAGATGTGATTTTAATATAAAATGAGACATAGTCTTCATGGATAATGTTACCACTAAGCAGAATGTTATGAAGTCTCTATTCTTTGAAGATTTTACAATTGCTGTGCTCAATTATTATGAAGTGCAAGGTAGATACATAATATTAATCCAGCTGGCCAGCAATGAGGGACTTTTCAAGGGGGGACTCTTTTCAAGGGGGGACTCTTTCATCCCTTTTGCATCATAACCTGCACAGCTGCCCTGCCCGTGAGGACTCATAGGTTAAGGGTGAATCCTCATGAAACTCCAACAAATTTCAAGGTGCAGAGCCTTTCAAGTTGGCCTGTACAATTAAACTTCAGGCTTCCTAGGGATAGTCATAGGAGATCTGTAGCCTGGGCTCAAGCAAAGAGCACCTGGGGAGCCTGAAGCACGATTTGGAGATGTGTAGAGCCTCTTCTTCCAGGGGTGCAGCAGGAGGCTGTCCAGCTGCTCACAGCCCCAGCTGCAGGCAGGATGGCAGGGGCAGAAGAACCCTGCCAGCCCTTCTGAGAGGAGAGAGGGGTCAGGGGCAAGGTGGTCTGACCAGAAGGAGTGTGTGACCACCAGACTGAACCAAGGCTGCTGGCTCTGGGGAGGGTCCAGCTGCAGAGGTGCACGTGAGATGATCTTACCCCTGCAAGAAACACCCTGTGCCAGGGAGGGCTGCAGGAACAGCAGCTTGTCCAGCTCATCTGCTGAGCCCCCCTGCACGCTGGCTGAACTCACCTGGGAGGGGCTAAAATACATGTTACAGCCTAACAATCATTTTTCTATTCCTAAATATCAATTCACAGAAGACCTAAATCAGCTAGAAGCAGCTATCCTCCATCCATGATTTTCAGGGCTAAAAGACACATATAAAGATGGTGTCATAAAAATGAAAAAAAAAAAACCAAAAAACCCCACCAAAACTAAAAAGAAGTGAGGGTAGCACAAATATTTCAGTGAGGTGCAGAAAACTCTTAGGTTTGAACAATGTCATTGAAATACTTTCTTGCAGCCCTGAACTGCTGCCATCTTCCTCTTGGAAAGGGCAATATCAGTAATCTCTTATGATTTAGGGTGAATGATAGAGGCCCTGCTGTGGTTTCCTAGGATGGAGAGGATAAGCTACCCTGTTATCATGGCCCAACACTAACAATGAGCAGTTAACATTCAGGGGATTGCTCACTGCTCAGATAAGCAGCACTGAGCTTCTTGCCTATATAGAAGGCTGAAAGACAGGGATTTTTTTTTTTCCCTACTGAATATACACAGATGGTTTTTTTTTGTAAAAAAAAAAAAAAAACATTTTGTCAGAAAAATGGGGAAGAAGGTATATTATTTCTGCCAAACCATGCATAAAAGTATAATCTTTCTGGGTTTTAACTATAGCATTCATTCCACATAAATCAAGCTAATTGGGAGAATCAGGATTACACATATCAGTAACAGGTTTCCTGTTTTCTTGTTAGGTGAATAGAGATGCTTTAAATCTTTGTTTGTTATTTAAACCAAAGAAAAAATCATTACCGTATATATTATTTGGTGGACTTTTAAAAATAACTATTTGAGTTCAACAAATACTTTCATAAATAAATATTTGTGTTTAAAAGTAAAACTCTTCTGTTCTTCCATCTGATATTTTTTCTTGGTTGCACCTATTGTTGCCATGCAGCAGAATCACACACCTTTGCTTTTTCATATTTAAACATTTTCTAAAAGGCAATATGTGGAAGCACTGCAAGGAAAATGCCTCTCGTAGACAGAGATGAGGAATCTAAATTGTTTACCTGGTGTCAGTATTAGCAAGTTTCTACATTTTGATCCTTTGTGGTGATTTTTCAAACCTAGAATAAATAGTTTTAGAGCCAAATTGCACGGATTAATCCTGAACTAAAGCGAGAACAGCTGAAAGCTCTGATTTACTTGGCATCTTCATCTCCCACCAGATTCGGGAAGGGAATTCAGGAATCTCAGAAAAATTTCAATTCCTAATGAAGAACAATGTTTTATCCTATTTAATTTCTCCTGAGAAAGCCTGGACAAAACTCAATATAACAATGAACATAACTCAATATAGAATCAGAAAATGGTTTGGTTTGGAAGGAACCATAAAGACCATCTAGTTCCAACCCCCCTCTCATGGGCCTGGACACCTTCCACTAGACAAGGTTGCTCAGAGCCCAATCCAGCCTGGCCTTGAACTCTTGGAGGAATGGGGTATTCACAGCCTCTCTGGACATCCTCCTCCAGTGCCCCACCACCCTCACAGTAAGTAATTTCTTCTGTATGTCTAAATGTAAACTTCTCCTCTTTCAGTCTGAACCCACTGCTCGCTGTGCTGTCACTACAGTTCCTGATGGAGATTGCCTCTCCATCTTCCATGTAGCCCCCCTTCAGATACTGGATCTATGCCTGTTTAGCATCAGTTTTGCATTTCACACCGATTCAGCAAATGGCAGCCACGTATTTCAATGGCTCTCTGCCTGGTAGCACTTGTTACCCAGGAGGAGAGCACAGCTGCACCGTGGGGAGCAGCAATACTGCCCAGCTATGGAACACACACATTCTGACCCAGAGACCATTTTCCCACACCCCCACCTTGCAGATAGTTGAAATGCCATGTGTCACACAGGACAGGGCAGACTGGACACAAAGGGCTGCCTGGTTCAAAGGGAATTTCACCTTTCCACTTTTAGACGTGGACCCAGTATGGAAAATTCCTCAGTCTCCCAGGAGCCAGGCATTGCAGGGACACTGAAACACAGCATTCCTTAAACAGCACGGTTTGAGTCACTACGGCAATGCTTTCAGTGCTGATGGAGTGAGCAGAGCTGAAGGGAGGGTGGAGAGCCACCCCAGGGTCACGGCCAGGGACTGCAAAGCCTCCCAGGACTGGGCGGTACCTGAGTGCACAATGCTGGAGCTGCCTGCCAGGATTTTATCTTGGGCACAGGTTTTTATCTTCGGCACTTTGAAAATTTACCAAACAAACAAACTGCTGCAGACAACGATCCAGGTTCAAAGAATCAGCACTGCAGCTGTGCCAGCAAACACTGAGAGAGCCATAGATAAGGGATCAGGCTGCTGCAGCAGTGTAAAGTACATTGTGTTTTTGATACCAAGGTAATGAGACAAGGAGTGAGAAACACACACAAAAAATTGCAGCTACAACTATTTCAGTTATATGCTGGGATATTTCAGAAAAGTTCCTTGAATTTTCCTTCCTTCCCTGACTTCAAATGTTGCATTGATATTTTTCATTATTTTAATATGAGGATGAAATATAATCAATTCCAACCTCAGGTCTGCTCTTTCAATGGTGTTAAAAAATGAGTGCAAGTTTGTGAAATATATTGCAAAATACTTTTTACAAGGAACTTTTTTCAATGTATTTTTTTTTCACAGACCGACTCAATTGTCTTAAAGATATTGAACAGGGAGCCAGGGATCTGAATAAAATGAAGAATGTTAATGAAAATCGACATCTCATCTGAAAAGACATGATCTAGTTTTCTGAATATTAAAATAACTTGTATGTATCTTAGATCCTGATGGAAAGATTGCATTTTGCATGGAGCTCCCCCTAAATTTATGCCTATCAGATGCCAAAACAAAGTTAAAAGGAATCATAGAATCACAGAATCATTAAAGTTGGAAAGATCTCCAAGGTGATCGAGTTCAACCAGCAGTGCCAAGTCCATCACTGAATAATACTGAGCAATTTAGGTAGGAGTGAGGCTGTGACACATGTGGACAACCTGCAGCTGCATTTCTGGAAAACACTTTTCAGACCAGAGCCATAACCATCTTTCCTGTTCTTGGAGGAGCCACTTGCTCTATTTCAAAGGAAAGTATATAATCAATAGCACTTATTTAAATCTACAGTGCTAAATCTTCTTAGCTCTCCTGTGTTCAAAACAATATCTTTCTCAGGGAGGCAGGGTACCTGATTCAGCATAGCCCTAAGGGAGTTGTAACAGTGCTCTTTCTCCCATATTTATGATTTTTTCATTTTTATTATTCATGATTTATGATTTTCACCTCTTCCCTCAGAAACAAAAATTCAGAAACTTTTGAAGTCTCTTGTAGAACAACGGTAATCTCTTGTTTGTTACCAAACAGGAGGACACATTGTGTAGCACACCTGCTGTGTTTGCTGTTGAAGTATGTAATTCCTGCTTGACTTTGATTAAATTCTTACAAGGCTAAAGAAAATATTTAATAAAAATACCTTAGGCCAGATAAATTTTTCTCATTTTGAAATGTCATAAACAGCCCCGAACACAACCAAACTCTCTGAAAGAGCTGCAGACTGAGCTTCTGGTACTGTATGTGGCTTCATAATAAAGATTAGGGGAAGCACTGAAAATTTTAATAAATGAGGATTTCAGATAGCTCAGTAAATTGCAATTAGCATCATAGTGACACAGTCAGCCAAGTAAGGGAATTGACTCATCTGTAAAATAACCCTATCCCATTAGTTTTCAGCCTGACTGGGATGTGAGGGGGGAGTGACACACAGCTGGCAGTGCCCAGGGCTGGTGGGGGAACAGGGCAGTGCTACCCTGAGCAGCACACCAGCACAGTGGTGTGGCCCTATCTTGAGCTCACCTACCTGTGTGTCCAATCTCATCCAGACGACAAGAGGGATAATCAGGCAAAGTTTTCAGAGCTCTGCCTTTGGCATCACAGCCTGTTTGAGTCCTTGGAGGCAGCAGCTCCCACCAGCATCCCAAAGCAACTGTAGACACAGGGCTGAGTGCTTTTACACTGCACACACGACTTTCTCTACAAACACAGAGCAAACCCAGGACAAAGTTTTATCAGCTGTCATTTATCTTTTGGTGTGGTAATGAAAAGGATCATCATCCAAGAGGACAAGGGCCATTAAAAACCCAATATTCTGCTACAGTGACTGGTTTATGGCCTCATTTGTCAGCAGTTTTATTTATCAGGTGTGCAGCTTCATTGCGTGTCTTATAGCCCAGGTGCTTCAGGAGTTTGTTAGCTGCAGGACACTGTGCTCCTGTTCCAGAATAGATGGTACCTGGCACAGGAATTGTTCTGGGTCAAACATTACAGTAGACCTGTTTCTCCAATCTGTTAGCCAGTTTTGGCACTCTGTCTCCACAGATTTCTGCAAAGACAGTAGAAAAAAATGTAGGTTGGAGATCACACCTTGAATTGCTGATAGCTTTTGCTGAAAAACTAGTGTTTTACAAAGCACTATTACATGAAAAATAGCTGTACATCAGTTTCTGCTATTGCTTGCCCTTAGTTAAACCTGACTAAAATTTTGTGGTACCACTTAGGTGATGGAACATTCACTATCTCACACCTTTGAAGACAGGAAGAACAAAACAGTAATGCTTGGAAATTGCCCTGCTGTCTCTTTCACAACACGGCAAAAGCTCACACAGTTGAAAGCTGTAAACATATTCCAACTCACGTTTATTCACGTTACTGCTTTCACATTGACGTGGTGCAAGATACTGCTCATTTCAGATGGGGCCACAGACTTGCCCCAGTAAACTCTTGATATTTTTTAGACCATGAATTAATACTGTACTCAGAACATTAATAAATACTTGAAAAGTCTGTAAATGACCTACGTTGAACTCTTTTGTAAAAGTATTTACCTTATTTAAATGGATTTATTTCTATGTCAAAATACATTACACCATGAAGTGATGGATGCAACTGTTCTGACAAATCGTGTGCACCTGATATGGTTTTTATCACTGCTGTAAGTCTGCATAAATTTGGGATTGAGCAGGAAGTGATGAAGATTCTGCAGGGCCAAAAGAGATTTGATCTTGAGGTGCTCATTTTTCTCTCACTGAAAGCACAGCAGCACTTCCCAGGGAGATCCTGTGTGCTGGTGCTCAATGATCTAATGCTCTGGCGATGCCTCAGTCCAGGCTGAAATGCTGGATGCTTCAACCTCAGCCCAAGGTGAAATATTGGATGCTTCAAGCTCCCCTGAGTTCTCTGAGCACACCACACCTCCTTGCACGCATATGTGCATGCATAGGCGCATGCATGTGTGCACTGCTCACCGTCCCCACAGAGCAAAGTCCGGCAGCCACGCTCAGCAATTGATGTCCCTGACTGTGCCCTTTACACACAGCCCTCGTGGCAGATGTGGTTGCCATTGATCAGGCTGAAGGTGGCCAGGGAGTGGTTGGTGCTCTTGAGGGAGGTCATTCGTGTGGTGCTCCTGGCCATGCTGTGGGAGCGGATGAGGAGGCGAGCCCTGCAGCACAGCAGCTGGTTGTTGAACTGCTTCCGAAAGCTCTTGCTGAGCAAGTAGAGAGCAAAGGGGTTGACACAAGAGTTAGTGAACGCCAGGATCCGAGCACAGATGCTGGCAATGAAATGCAGCACTGAGGTGTCCACCTCGGAGTAGTGGTAGGAGCGGTACAGGTAGATGATGTGAGTGGGCAGCCAGCAGAAGGCGAAGAGGCACACAAAGACCAGCACGGTCCTGGCCAGGCGTTTACGGGACTCAATCTACGGGATGAAGAAAGAGAAACACAGATTAGGTGCTACTCCTAGCTCAGACCAGGGGCTGACTATTTTTGCCAGTGCTGCAGCTTTTCAGCTAACACACGGCAGATGGCTCATCCAGAGCAGGAAAATCTGGACTGCGTGTGAACACAATCAAGAACTCTCCTTGTCTCTCCTCAACCCCTTTCCCTTACAAATAAATAATTCTGGAAATTTATTACATAAGAATTAGCCTTTCCTTTCATGTTTAGAAATAAAATTCCAATAGCTTGTCCATTTGCAAAACCCCAGCTCTGGCAACAAAAGTGTGGACAATCTGCATTAGTTATCCATACATAATATATACAATCATATGTAATTTTAATAAATTATCTTATTATTATTACTATTATTATAATTAATTATCATGTAGGAGTCTGGGATATTTCGCAGAGCTCGCAGGCAGGACATTCTGCCATGGGGCCATGTGGTATACGTCCACAATAGTGCTGTCAGCAGCTCACAGCCCTTTGAGACCAAGGCAGAGTCTGAAGGAGAGGGAGAGAGAGAATATTCTGTGCTTGGAGGAACACCAAGGCAGCAGCAAGGTGGACCCTTCAGCTGAAAGCACTGGAACCACCAGGAGAGAGTTACAGGTGGTGAACAGATGGATGACCACCTCTTGGCATCATCTGAGCTTTGTCAGGGAAAGGTGCTTTCACAAAGCCAGCTAGAACACAGTACAACCTTCATGCAGGCCAGCCACACTTTTGTTTTACTTACTTCTACAGACTTGGAGTCAACCCAAAGGTATTGCTCAACTGAGGGGAGCTGAGGTAAACCATACCTTGTCTTTTGTCCACAAGTGCTGCACATTAAGATAACAAAGCCACTGGAAAACACATCTCTCTTCCTAATGAATGCAAAACCCATGAAGGAGGTTGCCCAAAATGAGAGGACAGATAGAGTTGCCCAGAAAAACCTGCTAAAATGCACTGCTCCCTGGAAGAGGTTGTGCAGCCAGGGTTTGCTGGATTGGAAAATGTAACACTGCTGACCTTTTAGGGTTCCCTAATGTTTTCCTCTGTGGTAATCCCAGAGTAATTCTCCCCAGACACTCCTAGGGGATTAGCTGCATCCCACTTCTTGTACTTCAGTAGGACGTGAATGGCCTGCAACTGCTCCTAGCCTCAGCCCTGCTACCCTTGCTCCTGCCCCAGTGTGGCCACAGGGCCTGGCCAGGCTCTCAGGACACTGTCCCATCCTCACTCTGCTTCCAAGCTCCACAGGTAAATCAGAAACTGAGCATTTTACACAGGCTGATCTATTCTCAGGACAGCTGCAAGCAGGCAGGAATGACATGGCAAGCCCATTTTGACTTTATTTCGTGCCCCTTTAATGGCACTGACTAAGAATCAGCCATTGAGCTCAGGAAGGACTGACATGGACCAGGTGATAACGTCTCCAGCAAGCAGGATGAAAATTAAATCCTTTGAGAAAGGGCTCTCCTTGGCTAAACCATATATTCTTTTAAAATGTATTCTTAATTTGATATAGGGTTATTGAGGCCACATCTGCACTATAAAGAAAGGAAGCAATGCAATAAAGAAATCGATACCAGTTATCTCAGATGGAGATGTATAGCACTTGAATGCACTGCAGGATGGGAATGATGGATGGAGGGTGCTAGACCAGCCTGGCCTTTTGCTGTCTTTAGAGATCTCTCCCCAAAACCAAAGGGGAAAGGGCTGCTTGTACTGCTCACTTATTGCCACTAACCAAAACAGCCATCAAATCAGCAGAGAAATGGCCTGCAGGGGAAAATATTTACGCACATTGAGAAGGGAAAAAGGATAGGGATTTCAGGGATCGCACATAATTCGATGGGCAAAACCCAAGTCTTTCCAGCCTTACTGCTTCAGCAAAACACCTGAAGGCTATGTAAGATGATTGTGTTGGGTCAGCCTAAGGTGGAGGTGTGAGCTGGGTGCAATTCAGAGGACAATTGCTCAGCTACGAGTGGCTTGTGTCAGTTTAGCTGAGGCTGAAGCACACCCCAGTTAAAAAGAGGAGGTAAGGCAAATAAGATAAATACATCAAGGTAAATACACTGTTTAGAAACAGCCAAGGCTTTATCAAAGTCCTCTCTCTGACAAAGCAACTTTGTGAGTTTTGATTTTCTCCCATATCACCCCTTTTCTTCAGTCTGCAAACACTGTATCCGCTCTGCCCCTTTTCCTGCATCCCAGCCAATACCTTCCCAGGCTTTGGCAAGGGTCTCCTGCTATGCCTGCCATGGTAACCACTCTGCCAAAGTCTCTGAACTTACAAACAGGAGGAGATGCTTTGACTGTTTAGGCCTGTATCATGGCTTCTTTCATCCATTTTAATTTTTTTACCCCACCTAAGCTATTAAAATCAGTACGACAGACACTGCCACAGTATAAATTTCCCTGTATTCCCTCTCTCCTCCCATATTGCTAGAGAATGTGGATTTTTGAAAAAAGTCAAATGTCTACCTGTTTTCTCACATGTACATTTCCTTCCACGGGGAGGTTGTAAGCACTCCGGATCAAATTCTTAGCAATAAAATAATAATATACTGAAATGACAGATAGGGGGATAATATAAAATATGAGAAATGATGCCATTGAGTGAATTTTGGGATGCAGCCCATCTGAATGAGGGTAAGGAGCACAGCTGATAAAAGTTTTATTAGTCCCTTTGTCATGGAAAGGGTGCAGATCTGAAAACACTGCTTCAGGGATGGCAAGCAACATGGATACAATCCAGATTATAGCAGCTCTCGCACAAATCTTCATCAGTGCATGGGATGCTTGAATCTCCATTGGCCTTACTATAGCTTTATACCTAAAAAAAAAAAAAAAGGAAATAGTTTATTGACACATTCAAGCATAGTATTCCTGCTTTTCCCTTCCATTCAGAAAGAAAAAACGAAATCCTTCTTTACTCAAGACTATATTTTCTGGTGGTTTTAATTTCAATATTTTCAGTAGATTTCTCAATTTAAACCAGAGCCACATGTCATCAGTTCATTCAGTTTCGTGTGTATTGATTCTGAGTTCATTTAATTTGTAATTGACCTGGCAAAGCAGAGGACTCCCTGACATTAACATGTTAATTAATATTAATGACATTAATATGTGTCCAAATAGCATTAAGACAGGAAGTGCAATCATAGACTTCTCTTCAACAGTGCACAGCAGCTTACACCCCTTCACAGAATAGTGTTGAAGGAAACTGGGCTGAGATTTTGCCTCTTTTCAAGCTGTGAATATAGTGGTCTCTTGCAAATCTTATTTCTTCTCAAGCTAAAAGAGCATGTTGCCTGCTTAATTGTTGTTTGGTGATGTAGCTGGCAAGAGCTTTCCCTAACTCAATGCATTCAGGTTAAGTAGCCAGAACTGCTAACTGAGTCTCTTGCAGAAAAACCACCATTATTGCTGGCTATTCTGGATACATAGAGACATTTTTTGATTTGAAATTTTGTCTTTCATTATTTCAGCCTTTCATAAAATTGTACTTTAGAATTCAGGAATATCAAAGAATTAAACTTATTTGAAATTGGTGTGTGTAATGAGAGGGATGTAAAACATCAGAGCTTCATATATGCTGGAGCCCTGCTCTGGCAGCATTTGACACTCCAAGGAAGCCACAACTCACATATGCATTTAAGGAACATGGTAGAAGAAAAGAAAAGGTAAATAGGAAGGAGTATCTACAGGTTTCACAAATTAGCATGGAGGGTCATTATTATAACAGCTACAAACTGTTGGATATTTCTTCCAGGATCTGCCTCACTCTGCCCATGGTGCACTTGGTTCCCCCTTGGTCACTTCTCCCTGGGGATTGGTGTGTGCCTGGGTCCTGGGCTGTCCCAGCCCTCTTGCATGGCAGGGGCATCCCATCAGCTGCTCCAGAGTCCATTTCTAAGCTCCTTCCAGCATCCCAGCTCCTTCAAACATCTGAACTGGGGGCTGGGGTGGGAGCAGACAGAGGCAATGAGCACAGCACCCTGCCCCAATCCAGGCAGCACACCAGGGCCCCTCCATGCAGCAGCATAAATCCAGGCTCTACAGACATGACTCCCCACCTGCTACAGCCTGCATTATCCCCAAGCTCAACATTTGAAAGAGGAGTCCATCAATCCTGCATTGTTTTACCTGGGCAATTGCTTTATATTCGCAGGGTAAGCATGCATTCAACTTCTGATTATATGCAATATTGTGCTAAGCATACCTGACTTTCCCTCTATGTAGGTATATATGTGTCTACACATTTCTGTATGTATTTTAAATACATACACATATTTATATGCATGTATATTCATGTATACATAACTACATATATAGTAGTATTTAAGTAATTACATATTTATTTTTATGAAGACTGTATCTAGACATTTTTCATTTGCAAGTGTTTCTTCATGCAGATGTCTTGTGTGGAGGACTTTTCCTTTCATGTACTACAAACACTGTGCTCAGTAGTTTGCTGTTTAACCACTTATTCTCCAAGCTCTGCAGCTCCCCTTCTTTCCAGCTGCAGTGCCCAGACACTGTATTTTTAAGGCTTGCTTAGCACCTCTTTAACTTGCACTCTGAAGACTGAGGATTAAGTGGTGTCATACCACAAAGCACAATCTTCCAGCACCAGATCATAAACTGAGGCGAAGAACGTCACGACTCTTAAGCAAATATGATGCTCTGGATATTGCAGTCATAAAGCAGAAGTGCTAGGGAGATTACTAAAGGAGTGGTGTCGTAATAGCTCAATTTATAGTCTCATTGACCAGATATAGATTATTGACAGAAACACTAGCTCACTCAAAGTCCTCAGTGAACTGCAGAAAAGAGAAATGCAAAAGGAAATTAATAATATATCAAGGTATTAGCAAATTTAGTTGATTCAAAGATTTCTGCAGATGTTTACTGTATGCTTATTAACATGACATGTTAGCATGATTATTTCAAGGATTGTCTCACAAAATATATACAGTTGAGAGAATATTTTCCAGTATTATGTTCCAGGAACATGGATAAGTTAAAGAATATAGAGAAACGGTTTAATTTTTATTAACATTAACAGAGTTGGGGGAGCAAGAAAATTGCTCCACTTCAAGTTATTGGAACATTTTAATCAGAGATAGCATTTACAAACAATTTAATTTGGACGGAACATAATTAGAAATGTCTAGGAATGCTGGCATTGACTACTAGGCATTTAATGTCTTTTTAAAGCCTCCTACAGCAGAGGTAAGAGAAGATACGAGAGAGGTTTTGCTTGCAAGGGGTTCAGTGTAGACCCAAATGATGGGAGTGAAAGAACAGAAAGATAAAAGGTAAAAAGATAAAAGATAAAACAGAAGAAAAAAGCTAGAAAACAGATTTCGAAAATAAAAGTTCTCAGGTGCAGAAACACAGGTAGATATTTTCTTAATAGCCTGACAATCAAATAAAATTATTTTGGTGACTATCTGCATGACTTCCTTGATGGTGGGTTAATTTAAGCAAAAATCTCTAGTAATCTCTGTTAGTCTCTGAGTATTGATGTGTGACTGCTCAGTACTGATCTGGCAGGAATCCCTATTTCCAGTCACCTTGCTGATGTGTCAGTGGGTCTCTCCAGTTTGTGTTTCAGCAGCTCTACTCTGCCAGCTCAGGCTCTGGACAGCAGCTCAGGGGCTGCTCCAGGTGAGGGCACAGGGTGCTACACATGAGGAATTGCCCCCCCAGGTTGGTGCTGGGGCTGGCAGCACTAGATTTTCCTGTTGCTGGTGTTCAGGGTGTGAAAAAGCTGCATCTCTGGGTTGGCTTCTGTGTGAGGTTCAGACATGCCTTCACTCCTTTACTTTCCCATACCACTTTCCTGGCAGGGTCAAGACTGGGTTTTATAATTTATTTGACATTTCTTCATAACTTCATCAAGGTAGTCTGATTTGAGTAGCAGCTCATTCTGCTTTTCAGCATGTGTATTTCCAGTTTGTATGTGAAACAATATTTCAAGCTTGCCACAGCTTTGTCCCCTGCAATTTGTTTTTCAATGAGTTAGCCTGAGGCATGTAACTTTCCTGTGTTTAACATCCAGCATGTAAATATATCAATCCACTTTAAAGGGGACATAGATGAATACACCTATACACCTTAGAGGAGCCATGGACCTCATGGAATTGAGCTTTCATGCAAAGGTCTTTTTTAGGTCTTTTTTAGCCCAGGTCGTAACATGGGCTCTGAGACTGTATTGCATTGCATGCTCAACTGTCTGCAGCAGATCTGCACATGGCCCTGGACTGATCACCTCTGCTGCTTGCCCATTTAACTCTCTAATTATTGAATTATTGTTTGAAATATATATATTCTTTTCAGCTAAACTTCTTTCCCTATCAGCTTTTAAAGAATTTTTTGAAAAAGTTTAAAAACCAGAGGTACAATTCATGCACTGCAACAAAGCCCATAACTTCAAAATATGCCTTCTGAAGATTCAGTAGAATAAAAAAAGACACAGTCAAGAATTCATGCCAAACAGCCCAGATGAAAATGACTATGTTGCTGGTCCTATTGGAAATATGAAAGAGATGCTGACCTTTACTACTGCTCAATCTTTGAATTTCTCTGTTCCCACTTGTGAAGCAGAAACCTGCCACGAACACCAAGCTCCCAGCCAGAATGGATGCCAGTCAGCTCCTTGCCTCGCAGTCTCACTCAAAGAAACCCTCAAAAGAAATTACTCATGGGGCTATCCTAAGTGTGCTTAATATAACTGCAATTCATGAGGCACTGTGAGCATTCCTCTGCTAAGGAAATCCTCCCCACACCAGCCACGATGACTCTGGTGCTGCCCCTGCTCTTCAGGTCAGTATCCAAGCCTCAGCCCGAAAAAGTTGGTGATTGTGTTGCTTCAACCCAGAATGCCTGATTAATTCTTAACCCAATCCCAAAAATTCATTGTGGACTGGTAGGAGCCCACTGAGCATGTGAATCTCCACTGAATCCTTGAAAACACCTTTTACATGTCCCTTAGGATCTCTATTGTGCTCATTGAGTAATTGCTTCTCACAGCTGAAACTACTGAAATGACCATAAACCAATAAAATGTGGCACACCCAAGGTCTTTCTGTGGTAAATACTTTTCCCACTGAGGTTACTATGCCAGGGAAACAGGAAAACTGTGTCATTGTCCGTGTGTTAATAATAATGTAACTAATGATAGCATCATCTAGTGTACTCCAAAGCCTGGAGTATGCAAACATTGGTTAATACCACGCACTTAGCCCCAAAGCTGCAGCTTCAAATATAAACACAGAAGAAGGTGTAACATGAAAAAGACAGTTACAGATACACTGCCCAAAGATACCAACCTAAATATGGCCCCAAACAGAGGTCAGCGTTTCCTAGGTGTAGTTTCTCTGTTGATACAAAAGTATTTCATCCATATTTGTGCTCCTCAGCTGAGCCAAGAAAATACACACCTGAAGCATAAACAGGCTTTGCCTTCAAAGCCATACCGCCTATACATTTCTAAGCATAGAAGGGCTGCAGTTTTGCTCTCTGGGGAAGAAAGGACCTTATCCACAAAGACTGCAGCCTCTGAAATGCTTGCTTCACTGCTTTTTCCTGTCACCTTTATCCATTTACTTATGCCTACTACAACAGCCACAAAAATTAAATTAAAACAACTAAAGCATGGTGAGGAAAATCAGATGTTTCCTTGGGATTTTAAATTAATTTAGCTCTATATGTCTAAGTCTCTGTGGTGTTTGCTTTTTTTTTTGGTGATTTTTTGGGGGTTTTTTTTTGGGGGTTTTTTTTTTTATTGTTTACGTATGTGGGAATATGGTGAAGGGGAAAAGGAAAAAAAGGGNTTTTTTTTTTGAGGAAGTAACTTTATGCTGTGGGGAGAAGCTAGTGCTATAAGCAGCTTCAGCTTGCTCTCCTCTTCTATGACTGCTTTGTATTAATGCCTTTCTCCCTCATGTCAGCAAGGGAAGCTAATGTAGATGACCCAGGAGTGTAGGAAGAAAAATGGCTGAAAAAAATGGCTCTGCCACAGAGTACTGCCCTTTTCTATCTCAGTCCCTCCAAGCACATCCATCTTTCTACAGCCTAACCTCACTCTTGCAAGAAATAAAAGAGGAAAAAAAGGCCTGCCCATCCTTCCTCCAGAGAAAAGGGATAGTACCCCTCCCAAACGAATTTACAGGAGTACTTAAGTGTCAAGGAAAGTTTCCTCCAAGTAGTATCAACTGTTTCTATGCCCTACACCATTTACATAAAAGAATCTTGTGCCCCACTCCTGAATTTGTATAATGGTTTAAAATCCAAGTGGGTTAAAACCTTTCAAACAAAATTTCAGAAGCCTTTCCCATCCTTGCTTCATTACTGGTCCCACTGCTTAGACAGCATCAGGCTGGTGGACAGATGTACATATTGCTACTTTATTTCTCCTTGAAGTGAGAAATCCACTTACAAAGTTTTGAATCTGTTTAAACTGTGCTCTATTTTGAGAAGCTGAGCTAATTGGAAACTCAAATTTAAACAAAAAAGCAGGGATTGGCTGGAATGGACTGATGTCTTACAGAAACAGTCACATAAATTGCTGAGAACTGAAAACACTGAGTTCCTCACAGTTCTAGAAAATGAGCTTCTGAAATTGCCATGACTTCCTGTGGTAATGATGGTAGAACTGCCCCTCAGTCAGCACGTCCCCCATATTTCTTCTGTTCCCACTTGTAACTGATATAATGAGAAAAGAGCAATTTGCAGTACCTCTGATCCCCAATCATCTGTTCCCATTTGCAAGGTTAATGGCACATTGGTCTGGTCCTGGCCTGAGAACAGACCAAACAAAAATCCTTTCATTAAGATTTTGCAATTATGTTCTACAAGCATCACATTATTGTTTTGTCCACATAATATGAAGGACGGGCTCAATTACCATACAAAAAAGCCTTAGGCAACAGAGAAAAATTGATGCTATGGAAAAACTACATAAATGAAGAAGATGGAGCCCTGTTTAGTGTGAAGCTCCACCTGGAAAGCAAGAAGAGAGTCTTACTAAATATACCAAGAAATGTATGACAAATGCAATGCCACAAACTTTCCTTATTGTTTCCATCATGGATGTTATGAATATTTATAGCTCTGAAGACAATTCAGTAAATCCACAAAATTGCTAGACTGTCTAACCCATCAACACACTCCGACAACCTATTGTGGGTCTATCTGCTTTCTGCATACTTAGTTAAGATTATCATCATTATGCATGATTCTTGAGTGAACATCTGTTATTAAAATCTTCAGCAAATTGCATATGGGCACAAAGACATCTCTAACGGGAAAATCTTAAATACATTGGCAGGTAATCCCTATTTTCTCTTTTTATTAATTTAACATTTAAATGGAAAGAAAAAGGAGGAATTGATGGAAGTTGCATAGTTCTTACTTTTAAAGCATATGTTCAAAATTCAATCTGTATACCTGCATACTGCTACGTTACCCTGGAATATGGAATGTAAGAATCTCAGTCTAGGAATGCCTAAATTCAGAATTGAGACAGTGTTTTAGAGACCACTGAACTGCACTACAAACTGGGGAAGGAAAGCTAAAACATTAATTAATTGATAGTGAATGTGTTCTTTCTAATCATAACCATCCACAGTCTAAAATATTTCAGAAATTAACTATACATATGAAAAGCAATGGCCCATGGACATCAGAAAAAAATCCCTTTTCACTCAGGATAGTTATTCCCACAAGGTTATCTTCAGCCTCATGCCAAGTTAAAGATTTCAGTGCAGCCAGCTTCACAGTTCCTTGTGAACAGATGTGAGACCTGCTCTCTCACATGTGGGACCCATTCACTTACAGAACCACAGAATATGCTGAGTTGGAAGGGACTCACAAGGATCATTGAATCTGACTTCTGCCCCTGCACAGAATACCCTGCATCAGATCTTGTGCCTGAGAGCATTGTCCAAATGCTTCTTGAGCTCTGTCAGGCTCAGTGCTGTGACCACTTCCCTGGGGAGCCTGTTCCAGTGTCCACCCACCCACTGGGTGAAGAACCTTTCCCCGATATCCAACCTAAACCTTCCCTGACACAACTTCAGGCCAGTCTCTCCAGTTCTGATCACAAAAGGGAAGACATCAGTACCTGCCCCTCCTCTTTCCCTCATGAGAGAGTTGCAGCTGCAGTGAGGTCTCCCCTTGGTCTCCTCCAGGCTGAACAGACCAGGTAACCTCAACCACTCCTGATACAGGTTCCCCTGGAGACCCTTCACCATCTTTGTTGCTCTCCTTTGGATGCTCTGTACCAATTTAATATCTTTCTTGTATTGTGGTGCCCAGAACTGTCCCCAGCACTCAAGGTGAGGCTGTCCCAATGCAGAGCAGGACAATCCCCTCCCTTGCCCAGCTGGCCATGCTGTGTCTGATGCCCCCTGGACATGGTTTGGTTTTATCATCCTTTAATTTCAAAACCAGCAAGCTCCCACAAAGCTCTCCAGCACCAGCTAAGCACTCCACACATTTCTATGTGCTCATACCTGGGTACAGCCAGAAGGATGTGCCTGCTTGTGCCATGTGGCACCAGAACACACACTGGTGTCAGGGTTGCAGTGTGGTGAGCATCTGGAGTGCAGCTGGGAGAACTGATGCTGGCACTGGGGCCACCAGGCATGAGAAGGAGCAAACTCCAGGGATATGTTCCATTCAAGGCTTTACGGCCTCAACCTGAGTCTCCAGGGATGTCAGCAGCCTGGGAGGGGAGAGCTGCATGCCTGAGGATTGAACTGTGACCAGGGCAACTAAAGCTGTGGCCTGAGACATGGAGCCCTCATTTCACTTGAGAATCTGCCTTATTTTTGCTGAAAACACCATCTTTGGTGCATAAAGACAGAATCACTGAGTAATCTAAGCAGGTGGCATAACTGCTGGATATCCCACAGAGCCAGTTATAGAAATTCGTTAGAGTTTCTCAACAGAAAAAGGTCTGCCTGTGATGTACAATAATTCAATATTGTACCTTGTTCTGACAGAGAAAGAAGAGCTCACCATTGACCTAAAAATTAGCACTTCCATAAACTATGGCTGTGGTGTGCTTATTTTAATTTTGTGGAAATAGAATAAAATGCTATATATATATATAAGACCAGATTGGATGAGGCTTTGGGCAATGTGGTCTACTGGAAGGTATTCCTGCCCACTTCTAGGGGGTTGGAAGTAGATGACCATTAAGGTCTCTTTCAATCCAAACCATTCTATGATTCTGTTAACTTTAGAGAAGTAGATTTCCTAAAGTTAAAAGCAGCTTTCAAATCAACTGACTGAGAACACAAATCTAAAGGGGCATCACTAACTATACAACAGTTGCTGACTTCCAGCCTGCTCCCTGGTGTCTCCCACCTCCCACCTTGCCATGAAGAAAGCATGCAAAAAGCTGCCCTGGATAACAGAAAAGGAGGAGTCAAGCTAAAACCTCATAGAAGTAATTACAAAAATCAATATGCAACAGACGGAGAAAAAAGCAAAAGTAAATTACAGCAAGTATCGGAGTTTTAAAATGTTCGTGACTGATAAGGGAAAATTATCAAAGGTCACTCTGTAACAGACAAATGTGCATTTTTAAATACATCAGGAATAAAAAAAACCCAGGAAGTCAGGCATACACATAGTTAGTGAAGATATGAACAATGATGAGACAAAGTGAAAAGCAATAACCTGATAGTCGTCTTCAGGACCAAATGAGCAGGAAATATATGTGGTTCTATACTATGTGTGCAGTACTACAGATGTAGCAGAAAACTTGTGAGCTGTATTAAAGAAGATATGAGACAACATCTGCTAACATAAACTAATTTCACACCAGCAGACCTAAATAATTTACACCTAGGAGTACTAAAGGAACCAGCTGAGGAACAACTGGTGCTAATTTTTTACAAATCTTGAAAAAGTGGTAAATTTCCTCAGAAGTGGAGAACTGGCTTCAGAGATGTGATGTTCAGAAAAGCTGGATGGTGTGACCAAGAAAAATACAAATATTTGTGCTGCCCAAGGTCAGTTTTAGAGGGAATAAGAGATAGGTTAATCCTGCTAACAGGTGAAAATTAACATCTGTCTTGTTTAACACACAGCAGATGTCAGGGTTTTTTTATCTTGTCACAACATGATACGGGATGTAAATAGGATGTGGGCCATGCTGGGTGTACAGAGGAGCTGCAGCTTTTGTGGGCATGTTGGCATGGGTGACTGTGCACATAGATATGCACATGTGTGAACCAGGGTACCTGTGCTCCTCCCTCTCCTATCCATGCAATCCCTGTCCCACTCCCTCAGGAAAGGGTAAAATTAGGACTCCTGCTCTGGGAAGGGGGAGTTTTAGGTGGGGACCCTGAGCCCCATGCTTCCCTAGCAGGGCAACAAGCATGGTGGTAAAAAGCAGTGTGTGGAACCATTCGTAGCCTAGGTCCTGGGAACTTTCTCTAGCTGCAGTGTTATTTATTGTGCATATCACCTGCCTTCAGCAGGCTATAAAGCCTTTGCTGGTAAAGTTTGCAGATGACACAGTGGCTAACCAGACTGAGAATGCTGCAGAGTTGTTGGGGTAAACTGCCATAGTATAAAACAAACCATTTTAATTCAGTTATGTGTAAAATAGTAAATACAGGAGCCAAGTGAACAGGAGATGCAAAAAAATAGTGCTCTATTAAGGAAAGAAGAGACAAAAGAAGACATTAGAGTGACTCTTCTGCAGGTGACAAAATGAGATTCTCATTTCACAAAATTCTCATTGTGTCATGGCTTTAGTGTAATTCAATCTAAAGCTAAGCCAGTTATATGATGCTTCAGTCCTTTCTGTGGTTTCAGTAAACACAGATTTCATAAGAGATTATTACCACTATATGAACCTTCAGCAGCATGTAGGGGCTGTACAATCTATTACTATCCTTGACTGCTGTAATCATAGAGCCAAAGAATAGCTTTGTTAGGAGGGGACCTTTAAAGGACCAACAAGCCCAACCCCCCCGCAATAAGCAAGGACATCTTCAATTAAGTCAGGCTGCTCAAAGACCCATCCAAGCTGGCCTTGAACACTTTGAGAGGTGGGGTGTCCACCACTTCTCTGGGCAAGCTCCCTCCAGTGCCTCACAACCCTTATGATAAAAAATTTCTTCCTTATGTCTAACTTAAACCTGCTGTCTTTCAGTTTAAAACCAATTCTCCTCATCCATTTCAGCTCTTGGTAAAAAAATCCCTCTCTGTCTTTCTTATAAACCCCTTTAAGTATTGAAAGGCTGCAATAAGGTGTCCCCAGAACTTTCCCTTCTCCAAACTGAACAACGCCAGCTCTCAGCCTTTCAGGTTTGCTGCAAGTTAGGTTATTATGCAGTGGTTAGAGGTCAGACAAATTTCAATTTGAAACATGACATGAGTTCTAAACAGAGAGGGTAACAGAGTGCCAGACAAGAGGCGGCAAAGTGATATATGCCTTTAGTCTGAATACTCAGAAAGCAGCTTCATGTCACTGGAAAGATTTGTTTTAATCCAAATCCTATGAGATATTCAGTAGCCTCTGTGCACAGGTGTGGGCAAGACATACTGCTGAGTTGATGGCTAGTGCGTGTTATGGGTTGGTCTCCTTGACCTGCATCCACATCTCTGGTTCTCCCAGGTCATTTGGACACTCATCAGTCTCATGCTTCAGGGTTGCCTGAAGGTGTGAAGAAACATTTTTTTCTCTCAGGGTGTCATGGTACTGTTTTCTGTCTTGACTTCCCAGAGAGCTTCAGAGACTGACTGTGGACAGGGGGCATGTGAGGACAGGACGGGCAGAGCTCTGACAGTGCTTCTCCCTTTGATGCTCCACAGTTTTCTGCAGTCCAGTTAAACTGATCACTAGCCTGGCACCAGGAGGGGAGTTTCTGCAAGGCATCTCCATCTTTCTGCTTTTCTCTACAGCAGAGCACTTGGCTGGCTGCTAGGATGCCGTCAGGTGCCTCAGCACTGTGAGAGGCCCATGGACTGTCCCTGTTTTCTGCCCCATGGCACAGGGATTTTGAATGCCCTTGCTCTGCCTGAGATCCTATGCAGCAGACACTGTGTGGGGGGGTTGCAGAGCCTGCTATGGGCAGGAGATCATGGCCCATGGTGTCATGTACAGGGTGAGGTGGACACCTGGGTGTCAAACTGCTGAAAAACAAGGTGAGGGGACTCCATAGGGACAGTGGTAAAGTCTCTTTCCAAAATAAAGGAAAACAGGTTATTGCAAGGGTTGTCTCTGAGCAAAGCAGTTACTGGATGCTTCACAGCATCCAGGTTGTGCCTGCTTTTACTTTTTCAGCTCAGCTACCTCCTACTCTTCTCAGCCATGCTGTTGTCCATGTCTGAACTTCAAATGGTAAGACATGAACTGATGGGTCCACAGTAAGTTCATCTGCCTGCAGTGATGGTGAAATCCCAGCCCACTGCTGGGACACACAGTTGGCTAATTCTCCACTGCCAGTTGCTCTTCTTAATAATGGTGTGTACAGCACCTCGTACTATGAGACCATGACAACTGATTGGGGGGTTTAGGTTTTACTGAAAAGTAAACAATAGGTAATCTGACTTTTCTGCCTTTTGATTGCTTAAATATTGACAGTCTCCAGCACATTAGCACTGACTCTAAACTCACACTTCCGCACCAGTCCCACTGCTATAAATGGGAACTCTAATCTTCCTGGTTATAGAAGTGCATCTATTGTGTTTTGGCCATCTGCTCTGGTTAATCAAGAATGCAGAAAGTTTGTGCTGTTTGATCAGTTGCTCATGGTGCAGATGGATTCAGGGGCTGAGGAAATGAGAGCTAAAACTAAGGGTGTAAAGAGTGTTTATATTATATTGACACAGTGGCCAGCAACCAGGATCTAAGACTCTTGTACATCAGCTGAAGGAGATCTGTATGTCACCGTGGATCCATCAGCACGTGAAGGCCAGCAGCACAGGCACTGTGCCAGTGGCAAGGGTGGAGATAGGGCTGCCTGGTGCTTCAGTGTGAGGGAAGGCTTTGGGCTGGGCCCCAGAGTCCCTCCAGTTTTCCTCCCTGGCTTGGAAGGACTGATGTTTTGGCTGAAATCATGAGGTCACATCAGTGGATCCAAACTCTCCATGTGGGGTATCTTTCTGCTGACTTGCACTGACTGAGTTAGAGGCTGTCTTGGTAGTTCAGAGTAGTTTTCTCTGCCACCCCCTCAAACCTTCCTGGGGCTGCACAGTAAATTACAGCACAAGTAAAATGCTCCAAAACAGTGCCTTAGAACACCTGAAGGTATTTCATGAATACCGTGACTAGAATGCCCAGAATATATTCTTAACTACTATGGACTTGGCACTTTACAACTGATGGTATTTTTTTAAAAAAGTGTCATTATGTAAATCAATTCAGTAGAAATGTGGGGTGACTTTTCATAGCTTTTTATTAGGGTGGCATACTTCCCTAACTCCTCTAGTGGACATACAAACCAGTGATTAAAATAAAATAAATTAACTGGCACATAGATATTACACCTCCTGTGGTATTGTAGGTAATATTATTAGTAGAGGCTGGAGGGCTGGAGACATCTAAATCACAGAGGACTTGAGTCCACTAAACAAACACTTTTGCATGTTTAAAAGTGTGTTTGTAGAAATTCTGGATTTGTTTCTTTCCTTGTACTCCTGCTTTTTTTAGGAGTGTTGTTTGAGAGTTTTATTTCTTGGATAAACAAACTGTCATGTGAGTTCAGAGGAATATCAAAAGTTGTGTTCATGGTGCATTCCAAGGGACCCAGCAGAGCTGGGAGTCCTGCAGCATTCCTGCATCCATCCCTGCACCCAAAGCACTGAGGTCAACATTTCCAAAGCTAACATCCTCATTTCAGGTGTCCCACATGACTGCAACCCTGCTGTCTGCAGCTGGTTTTACCACCGTAAGCCGCCTATTGTCCGGTGTAATGTCACTCCACACATCTCACTACGCTGTCACTCCCACCACAGGGCTGCAGGCAGCTCCGGCTGGCAGGCATGCTGCAGTGTTCCAGTACTACAATCCACGTAATCCAAGGTGCTTAAAGTAAAGATGCTGCTTGTAAACTCCAATTACATTTTACACTTACTCCGCTGTGTGCTTGTAAAAACAGCATTGCTTCAGGAAGGTTTCGCTGCATGAGCACCAGGGCATTTCGATCTTTTACCATGTCAGCCTAACAGTGGGGAGCTATGATCAATGCTTGACAGCCTGGTTAATTCAAATGCAAATGTACATACCCTGTCAGTCACGGGAGAAAGCCAATTAAATAAAGACGTCTCCCATGGCATGGGCAATTAAATAGTTGCTTTTCCTCTTGCTGTGCAAAGATTTTCCTTAATTTCCTGTCCCTTGCTGAGACAGCCTTGGCTTTTCTGCCTGGGCTAGAAGCCCAGGTGTCACTGCTCTCACGGGTGCCTCTGCACCGCTTATCCTTGCACTGAGGAGGAGGTGAAGGTGGAGGAGGAGGGCAGAACCCAAACTCGCGGTTTTTTTCTGGGATAAACCGAGCAGTAGCTGAAGAAACCACTGGCAGTGGAGAGCAGCAGGGCAGACAGGAGTCCTTCCTCCACCAACCTCATTTACAGTGTTTCTAAAACACACAAACATGGGGCGCTTGTTTCCTTGCTCTTGTATATTCAGCACTGACGACTTATCACTCATGCAAGGTGGCTGGAAGCACAGCACATGCCTTAACCCCCTCCTGGCTGCTCTGAAAATTTGACCTACTTGCAGGAAAACAGGTGTCACCCGACAGCTCACACTGCTCCTGCAAATGGAGCCAGACAGATGCAAGCACTGTACAGCCAGTGGAGTGGTCCCAGAGAAAATATGTTTGTAATGTTGTTAACTCTTTCTTGTCCTTTTTAAACGTATTTTCTGAAATGATAATGAAATCTGAAGGAAATCTCATGATTGCATACAGACCCACCCTAAGCAGCCAGGGACCCTCTGGCTGTCGCTTTCTGCTCAAACCTGTGCAGGCATGCTCAGCTGTGTCCATATGTACACAGAGCATTTGCAGGCTGGGAGGCTCCCACTGCAGGAAAAGCTGAGGTTAGCAGTCTGTCCCTCTGTTTCTCGTTGAGAAGTTTGCAAGTGAACAGTCAATCCTCTGGACAAACCCCCTGTTCTGGCAGCTTTAGGTGCTCTGTGCTGGAGGCTGGCACTCAGCCAAGTGTTTGCAGTCACTGGTAGATGAGAGATTCCTAACATAGGGCAAAGTGAAAATGGAAATGATAAAAGTATACCTCAAGAAGGCATATACCCTTGCATCAATGATGTGAGCACAAAAACCTACTAAAATTGGGCTCCTCATTTTCAGAAGATGCTTTTCTTTACACATCGGACTTCTGTTCCCAGTGATGTCTCTCTAGGTGTCACCATGCTTTGTTCAGTAATGCCAGAAGTTGTTTCCATTTGCTTTTGTCAATGGAAGGATGTGGAAACCAAGAGCGTTTTATCATAATTTTTTGCAGATGATGAATTATAGACAAAAGGTCTGTAGTACACTGACAAGTCTCCCTTTCTCTGGAGACGGTGCCATGTAATGCTGTTCAGAGCAGGGGGGTTAGGAGGCTTTTCTCTCACATGGCCTATGGCTTTGATTAATGAGAAGAGAGACATTCACATGCCTCATGTGAGCATTTCAGGTAGAATTCACATCACTGAGCATTAATCATCTCACCACCACGCCCCTTTCTTTGGTTTCCCTTTGTACAGGGCCATGTCTGTCATCAGAAATTGCTGTCCATGAAACCACCCCACATGCCAGGCTCAGCATCTCAGCTGCAGCAGGGTGTTGGACTTCCAGACCCTCCCCAGCCCACAACCAGAATCACCATGCTGGTTCACATTCAACTCACATTTTGCAAGTTTTCCCTTTACATCTTAAGGTTATTTTCCTAATGATTCTGACATGATTAGTACCGGAGTCTGGAGTTCAGGATGACAGCTTTAAGGAAGTAAGATTAATGGGCTGTGAGCTGACAAAATATAGACTGTATTATTTTGTAACAAAATTAACCCAGCACTGCTGTTCATTTATCAAAATAGAAACTTCAGCAAACTTAACAGATAAGGGACACTGATGTTTCAATGCACAGCATATTAGATTCATAGACCTAACAAAGTTACAAGTTTCATTATTATCTCCTGCAGTGGATCACAGATGCATTAGAAGAGGGTAAAATGATCCCTTGGAAATGGAAGCATTTGATCATCAGTGCAGCATGATGGTTAACAGGTTCCTGATAAAGCTAAAGTTCAGAACTTGAAGTCATCAAACCCCAAGCTTGGCACAGCTGCTGTTTTCTGTTCTGTTCTATCACTTCAGGCAAAAAGTGCTATTGATGTGCTGCTCAGTAAAAGCATTTGTAATGTTTACTTTATGTAGCATGTGATCAGACAGCAATAAATATGTCTAATATAATCTTTTTTACAATGCATTTTTCTTTTCCTTACATCCCTTGAAACAACTTACATTACAGCTTTAGAAAAATGTATTTTCCTTCAGAGATACTTATTGTTTTTCCAACATTTTCTTCAGAGAGGTCAGAGGGGATCCAGACACCACATCAAACTCAGGAGCAAAAGTGCATGTGGTCTTTCACTAGTGCAGTTTTCCTGTCTTCACAGCACTTTAAAAGCATATTGCTTTAAGACTTTTGCTTTAAGACTTTTATCTACACATAGGTCTGTTTGTCATCTGCTACTGGGACAGACAGTGCTATTTTTATATATCTCAACATGGAGAAGAGGATAAACATATTGACCACTCTGTTTCTGAAACACTGAGGAGTTGTCTGCTTTCGTTGAGACTGCAAAAAGTATAAAGAAATATGTGTGTGCACTACATTGAAATCTGAACAAAAGAAGTCTTATGTTTTAAAGCAGCTTAGCAAGAGACAGTGGCATGCAAGAGACTATCCAAAGCAAACCTAGTTTCACTTACTTGTGAGCAAGGATACAATCCCCGTGTCTTTTTTGATCACCCACAAAACGGAAATAATTTTTCACTCAGTACTTCTGTGTCACTTCAGCGTGGTGACAATGTATTCCTTAATCTCTTTTGGAAGCATCCAGAAAATAAACCAGCATATTTATTACACATTATTTTTACTAAACATTATTGGAAAATGAAGTTTCTGAACTAAGAGCACAGATCAGTTTTGATTGGATAAGGGGCAAACTGTTTAACCAAGGGAAATACACTGGCTATGGCAACTGCAATTCCCGGCTTCAGGGAAGCTCACTGGAATATTTGGAAAATATTTTATGAAATATTGCCTCACATATTATTAACTTTAAGGAAGCAAGCCATGAGAAAGAACTGATCCTCACTGCACTTTAAATTGCTCCTGCAGTGCCATCTCCCTTCATGAAGTATGGATCAATTATCTTTTTGGCAAATATGAACATGCTATCTTTTAGCAGAGCTTCATTAATGGCATTGTCTCTCTCTGGTCTTTAGCTTGATCTGCTCTTTGAATTAATGTAGACTATTAGCTAAATTGGACAAACATCTAGTTTTGAAAAAATATTCTGAGTTCAATCTGCATCCTCCTCAAGTTGTATGCTAATATCCACCAGAAATCACCTGAGGTGGTTCTTCCTCCCTCATTACATTAAAAAAGAAACATTTTACCTGAAAATACAAATTTATAATTGTGCATTTTATGGAGTTATAATTATGCAGGCTTCTTTTCAAGGCAACAGCAGCCAAGCTTACCTGTCAGCTGAGAGAGCAGTGAGAGTAAAGACTGACACCCCTACAGAGGTGAGCTGTATGAAGGGGATAAGTTTGCATCCAGTTCTGCCAAACAACCACTCGTCAGCAAGGTACCTGCTGGCATCCACAGGCACACAAGTCACTAAAAGCAGCAGGTCTCCCAGAGCCAAACTGGAAATGAACAAATTAGGGACATTTCGCATGGATTTCACAGTACAGAAGATCTTAATCAAAGTGATATTGCCAATAAGGCCTATGAGAATGATGATCCCATAGATCGTGGGGATGGCGTAGAGGAACGCTGGGTAGAACCAGTCTTCCCCCAGGAGGGAGAAGTTTGCACTCTGGTTGACAGAGATGTTATAGAAAATGAAGTTATCTGTTTCTAGGTCTAGCAGAAGGCACTCTCCAGATGCCATCGTCCTACTTTGCTCTTCTCGGAAAACAGCTTTCTTCTTTGAAAGTCCGCAAATTCCTCAAATTAATTTCTTGCTTTAATTTTGCTGCTCCTTGCTGGCTTTAAACAGTCAGAAGAGTTTTAAAAGTCATAATATTTTGTGACACGTCTTGTCAATAACCAAACCAAAAAGCACCTGCAGCTGCCTCCACAGTCCGGTTTCCATAAAGTGAAAGGAGAACATTGTTTCAGCATTGTTTGAATTGTGAAACTTGTCTTTTTCTCCTTGACTTCTCTCGCTGTTAAGTGTTCCTCAGCTCTGGAAGGCCAATCATCATATTCAAAGACCAGCAAGTGGCAGGCATTTTCGCAAACGGGGCTTGTTAAACTCCCAGCTTCAGGTCTGCCCGGCAGCTCCGAGTCCGAAAGCAGGGAGTTACAGAAAGCAAGAACTTTCGGGACTTGTTGCCACGCTGCATCGCCAGTCTCTCCCCGCTTTCGGTGCCTGCCCTCGCCAGCCGGATTTAAAGCGAGGGGGGAAAGCGGGGCTCGGCTGGCGGCTCGGATCCTATAGGCAGGATGTTCTGGACGTCAATCCACGCGCTGCTTCCCACGGTGTGCGCGGGCAGCCGGCAGCGCGCCGGGAGCGCCGGGGATCGCTCGGGGAGCGCCGGGAGCGCCGGCCGCCTGCTGGATGCTCCGGGCAGCGCCGCCCTTAACTCTTGAGGCGAAAAAAACACACATCTGCTCGCTTAGGGCGCCTGACGTGCGTCACCGGCTCGCCACCCACCTCCTCTCCCCCCCCC
>VZDJ01007754.1:34795631-34857519 GCA_008694505.1 Cyanoderma ruficeps | reverse complement strand
CCCCCCCCCAAAATCCCCTCCCCTCCAAGCTGCCCCCAAACAAACCACAAACCCCCCAAACCCATCAAAAGCAAACAGCCCTACCCCAAAAAAATCAAACAAACAAACAAAATCCAACCCAGTTAATTTCGTACTGCAAACAATGTGTTCAGAAAAGCCATCCCACCTTCTTAACTAAAAGCACACCCATTTTCCTTGCACTCTGGTATTTGATTGTTTCAATGAAAGAGAATTATGATACAAAGCCAAATCCATCTTCCTCTCTCCTCCCTTGACAAGTGAAATTAATAAAGCCAATTAAGATAAAACCCAACATTGTCAGTAAGGTAGGCAAATGAATATTAGCACCGTGAGGCTGAAATTATCTGGGGAAGCCTGAACTCTGCACACTATTTTGTTAATTTTTTAATTTGGAGGTAACAATACTGAGGGACAAAGTTCACCATTCTATGCAATAATTACTATTTATGAGGTACCCATCATACTCGCATCCATAGATAATGCATGTTGAGATGCAGCAGAAAGAAATTTGCTTAGCTTATAACAGTATGAAAAAACTCCTTCGTAGAACTGAATTAAGAAATTAAGAAATAACTGTTACTGAGTCCTTACTGCTTTATATCAGGCTATTTATGAATACATACGAGGACTTTCTGGACTGTGGCGATATATGGTTAATTTGGAAACCAGCCTGCAGAATTAAATGAAGCTATACTTTACATTTTCCCTTGCAACTGCTCATTTCTGCAAGCAAAAGAATTTTTCACCAACTGCTAGAGTTACTTAGAAGTGAGAAGAGAGGCGATTCAAAGCAGGCATTAAAGTGTGATCACTGTTTTCTGCATAAAACAAGCATTTCAGGACTCAATCTGGAAAATCTCCAGTGGTTTGAAAGTGGTGTCCCAGGGTGGGATTTGAAGCAGGAGGCTTCAATAGCTGTTTTTCTGCCTCATTCTTGTGACCCGGGTCAGTGTTCAGCTGTTTTTCTGCTGTCCACTCTAAGTCAACAAAGGACTTATGTGTACCCTTAACTTCAAGTAGAGCTACTTACATATGTTTTTCAAGCCAAACACCCATGAAAGTGCTGTGCTGAGAGCTTGAGCATGCAGAGGAGAAGCCAAATTTTCTGGTATTCCTTTCAGACAGAAGCCTGATTTTAAGAATAGGCTGGAGGTTACCACCATTGAAAGCGGAGGACACAGAGTAACTGTGCACATTCTGATCGGGGCACACGGGCACTTCTGTGGGTCAGGGCCAGCTCGGGGCAAGGCTGCCAGGTTGGGTGGATGCCATGTGGAGGCAATGCCATATTTGGCACAGCAGAACCAAAGGCGCAGAAAGGAACTGTGGAGCTACGGAAGCAGCCCTGCCACATACCATGGTGGGACTCCTCTGCCAGAATGTCCTCCAGCATACCTGGGAGCCTGGTGATAGGGGCTGCATGACAAAGGGATGCACACCTCTCCCCTTACTCCCCCCACACTTTGCCTTCTGAGCATTGGGATAAAGGGGAGAGGACACTTCTGGAAGTGGGAGCAGCCACTTGGTGTAATCCTGATGGATCCCTGTTCCCAGCACCTGGACAGTAGCTGGCAGTGATCTACCCTGAGTAGGAGGTGGGGACTTCTTGTCTCTGTTCCCATTCAAATGACTTGTTGACACTGGGATTTGTAAACCCACCACTCAGAGATATAACATCTCTAGCTCTCATCACAAGCCCTTATTTTTCCAGATGGAAAACAAGGTGGTCAGTTTGACAAAAATCCTCTAACAGAAACACTAAGTCAACCCTCTTCACCATACGAACTCTTCTACACTGAAACCTCTCTATGCGGGGTGAGCAAAGGAAGAAATGAGAAGCAATGCTGGAAATCCTGCTGATCTGGCAGCAGATGGTGATGTTGATCACTCTTTTAAGATGGGGCATATCATCATATCCCAGATGTCTCCATCAGTGAAGGAAAGGGTTCTCATGACCTCTGGGAAGATGCATTTCATCTTTATCTTTGCAAGGCTGATAGTTTTTCCAGGAAGCACTTCAAGTCTATACTTACAGCTTTCTCATTTTTGCTTTTGACAAATCCAGGCTTCAGGTCTAGGACGAAGTCTTCTGACCACAGATAATGAGAAACTGAAAAGACAAAAAAAAAAAAGAAAAAAACCCCAAACTCTAAACCAAACACAACCAGATCCTATAACGCTTGGAACAGTTTAAAGTATAAAAAATATTCATTATTTATGTCAAATGTAAACAGACCATTTCAGAGAAGATGAAGGACACAGGTTTTACTCACCATTGCCTGACCTGCAGATGTTTCCCAGAACTAACTTAAAAATGCTGAGGATGTTTCCCAGACATGTTTTTGTCTTGTCATAAATTGCATTTGAGAAGTTTTATTTATAATAAATGGTGTACCTTTTTAATAATTTCGCTCTAGCGTTTATCTTCCCTGAGCAGGCAAAATGTTTGGGCCTTTGTATAAGCATACCACCTCTGTGTTCATTTAAGATCCCAAAACTCTCTCAAAAGGAAGGTAAGAATCAATACCCCTGTTTCACCACTGGAGTAACCTGCATGCATTAAAAAAAAAAATAAAAAGAAGAAGAAGTGACTGGCACAAAGTTACTTAACAAGATGTTGACAGAGCTGTGAACAGAATAATGCAGGGCTTATGAGCCTGGTCCTGAATTTTAACGGTTTTTGGTTGGACAATGAGAGATTCCACACATTCTTTCAGTAGATGTTTTTTTTTTTTCATCTCTCAACCTTTGTCCAGCCTCCAAATGACAGCTGCAAAGAGACAACATTCTTTTACTCCTTAACTGTGCACAATGGGGGAGATTTGTAAAAGTTTGATAGGCAAAATTTTCAAAAGCACTTAAATCTACTGAAAGGTAATGAAATTTAGGCTCCTACATTGCTAATGAGCTCACCACACAGAAGTGGAGACAGAGTTCCAAACAAATGCAGTCTGCATTGACAAAAGTACATGAGGACCCACTTGTCAAAGGTACTTGAGAGCTGTAGCTGCCACAGTCACAGCTCCAGGCAGATTTTCAGAGTCTTAACAGCCAGTGTGCTGAGGTCTTTCGAAAGACACTGATCATGTGTTCCACAAATCCAAATGGACCACTCTGGAAAATCTAATGCAACAGAGGATTCTGAGGCCCTGTGAGTTTCCATGGGAGATGATCTGGTGATGGGAGCCAGAGAATGCTGGCGCAGCCACCAGCAGACCCTGAGGCTGGCCCAGCCGTCACCTTGGAGAGCAGGAGCAACCTGCTGCACCAGGGTGGGCAGCCCATGCAGCATCCCCCACACCAGGCACCTCCAGCAGGCAGGGAGTGTGGGGGAAATGGGGAATCACCTCCTTGGAGCATGGCTCTTTGCCAGGGCTGTCATGGTTGCTTGTGTAACTTTCCTTCGTATCAGCCTCTTCCCAACTCAGAGAAGATGGATAAACTTGCATCCACAGTCAAGAGTCAGGAGAGGAGTCCCTGTGCTAGGGTCCTGCTGTTTCCTGATAACTGGATTACTGGGGCTAGGAACTAGTGAACCAGGGATTACTCACTGCTGAGCTTGTGGAACACAACATCCGCTGATTTACCAAATATTCTCCTTCTGCAAACTCTTCATCTCCCAGAGGGAACAAAGCAGTGTAAGGCATCCTGCCTATAATCTCTTCAAGCAAATGCTTCATTTTTATTGCTGTCATGCCTACGTGCCCAAATCATGCTCTGTGTTCACCACTCCACTTCAGTCACCAAAGTTAACAGAAACTGTTCACAAAAGGGTGACTTTTCTAACCCATTTCATTCCAGGGATCAGATTTGTGTCAGGGCTTTATAGAGAATAAATTACATAAATCTTTTATTTTCTTGAGCAAAGATCTGTACCCATACCTGCATGACTAGAGGTCAGAGAGGCTGGGGAAGGAACTGAATACAATTCACAGCATACAAGTCCCCTGAGTAGATACTATGTGCTGGTTTCTTGCATATGTAAAAATGGAAATGAAGCATTGTCAAATTTCCTCCATCCTGCAGCCTTGCTGACGCACAGCCTACAGTGCAAATGAAGATACAGGCCATACAATGTGAAGTGCTCCCACTGTGCCTTTGAAAATAGCTTGTTCATTCTAAATTAGGCAACTCCTTCAGTGTGTTTTTAGCTTCACAAATCCCTCACTTTTTCCTAGCATTTCACCACAACACACAGTCGTCAAAAACTGACACAGCTGGAAGAGATGTCTGAACTGCCTAACACACTGGATGTGTGCTCATGGAGAAGGAATTGTTTGAAGGAGACACATGCAGATATATATTTACAGGAATCTTCTGCCAGGCTTGAAGAATAACACAGCTATAACTGCCTCTGAAAATGCAGTAAGTGAGAAAGTAAAGGTTGCATGGTGAGCCAGCAGGAGCAAGGAACCAGCTTGTACCTGCTAAATGAGGGATGAAAAGGGACTTGAGAATGTAGAGAGGTGTCTGTGTGAGCCACTTTCAAGGAGGGCACATTTGGAAAAGATGCACAGTGTGTTGACGTGAGCCCAATGCAAGAGAAGGATCTTGGCAACCCTCCAAGAAGCAATGATGCATTTTTTGAGAGCAAAGAATGCTGTAACAGGCAAGATATGAGCAAGAAGTCTTAGCTAAAAAGTTTTATTTCACACACTTTATACAGACACACACCTTACCCACATGCTGCAAGACAGAAAGACTAGGGCTTGCAGGAAGAGCAACAGGTAGGAAGCAGGACTGAGTGAAAAGCAGTCAAGAAAAGTGCTGCCACCTTGGTACAGAGAAAACATTAGCATCTCTTTTAACCATGCTGAGCTCATGTTGGCAACAAATAATTCCCAAGGAAATACTGCAGGATGAGATTCCCATCCTGATAGGTGGAGGCAAAATCATTGAGATTTGAAAGTCATCTGCCTGAAAAGAAGCCATAAATTTGTGGATAAGGACAGATAAGAGGGGCAAGGAAGGGTACAAAGGAAAGATCATCCCACAAACAGCTGAGGGGAGACAAAAAGAAACCATCAAAGATCCTGCAGAATGGAAAAAAGCATGCAGAAAAAGAGAAAGCAGATGAGAAAAGCAGGGGAAGCCAAAATTTTGGGTTAAATGTATAATCAAATACATCATCCTAAGTAACTACATGTCCAGGTTAGGTGAAGCTAATAGCAAAGTTTGGGCTAGAGGAATCTTAAAGAATTACAGACTTCTGTGCATGAAACTTCAGTGCTGTGGAAGGGATGAAGACAGATTAAAAGTTTGGGCTGGACCTGTAAAAGAAGATGCTCTTTTCCCATGCATCTGTTTTCCAAGATAAAAGGGGAATAAAAGGATCTGGGTGCAAGAAGGTTGGGGACAGCAGCATTAGAAGGGCAAGAAAAGTGCACATGATTGGCCTGAATTTGCTAATTCTTCCTGAAGGGCACCACAAACTGGGCGCTTTATAGCATGGCACTTTGTCAAACACTCCTGGAAAGCTCTCCTGCTCTTGGCCATCAGCAGAGCCAGCACTTCCCAGCACTTCAACTGCAGTTGCTGGCCCTTAGCAGGGATGTGGGAGCATTGCCCTGGCAAGACAACTGAGAGCAGAGCATCGAGTGGCATACACACTGCAAAACAGGTAATGTAACACCACCCTCAATGCTACCAATCCTTCCTTCTAACAACCCTTCCTTTTTTTTTTTTTTCCCCCCCAGGACCTACTGCCAGACAGCACTGAAGTCCACTGGGACCATTAGGACGTACCTTAGACTTTACTTGACTGGTGAAAACTGGGCAGAGTCAGCCTGAGGGTTTATTCAAACACTAACTCTGGCAAGGCCAGGCAGGAATACTAAAGAGACCTGGAGCTAAGACCTAGAATTGTGAGCATCAGCCCTGTGTCCATCAGCATCTTAGCTGTGTCACTTCACAGGAAATACAGGTGCCAATTTAACAAGAACGAATCTTTGTTCCTGACCCCTGACTTGCCAGAAGCATCATTTAAGATGTGCCAGCCCTTCCTTGGGCTGAGCAGTGCTGATGGATTCACACCCAGTCTCACTCCCTTCCTTCCCTGCATCATCCCAGTATCCTCCTTGGGGTCCTGGGGTAGGAAAATTTTTTTCTTTCAATGTTGTCACTGACAAGCAGCTGGTGGAGTAAGTTATTGCTGAATGCATGCTGTTCTTTTCCTTTTATAAGGTAAGATGCCCTTTTTTTTCCCCAACTCGATTGTCATGAGAAAGTACAATTCCCCACCAAAGAGAAAAAACACCAAAATGGAAATATTGTTATTATTAATAACAAGAATTGTACTCTGGGAGATTGGAAAAAATGAAACAACTCAGTGTCAAATATATATTTTAGAGAAGAAAAATATGTTGAAGCACATCATCAACATGACTATTAAAGCTTTTTTCTAAACAAATGGTTCCAAAGCTTCCTGACATAACTCACCAAGAAATGTGCTGGAGAAACACAGCAAGGTAATATTACCATTTACCATCTTTGTATTGTACTTCAGGGATGTTTCAAGAAGACAATCATGCAATATAGAGTCACGCAGTAATGATAATTCAAAACAAATAGTTTTTGTCTACATCTGGTATCTGATTTGTTTTCTATTATCTTCCCTCGCATGAGAAAGAGAGCAAATCTCAAATACTTAAGGGCAGTGATTTGCTTTTTAAGTTCCAAGGGGGAGCGGCCGTAGTTGTGACAAGCAAGACACCCCAGGCCCCGGTGATGCTCTGGGTTACTCCGTGCATGAATCCCTCCATCAGCCTTGTGCCCCGCGGCGCATCCCCGCAGTGTGCTCCAGCGGCTGCTCGCGGGGCAGGGGGACTCCCTGCACCCTCACAGAAGCGTGGAGGGCAGTTTAGCTTGAGCAAATATTCCGAGCTTTATTGTGCCCGGTGGACGCGCCCCCGCCGCCCCTTCCCGGGGCTCAGCCTCCAGAGCCCCGCTTCTGCCGGGCGCTGCCGGCAGAGGGCGGCGCGGAGCCGGCGGCGCGGCCGGGCGGGGCGGGGGCCGTGAGGGGCTGTGCGGGTCGCGCAGGGGTCTTGAGGGGTCATGAGGGGCCGTGAGGGCTGTCAGGGGCCGTGAGGGGCCCAGGAAATCTCCTCTGCTGCACTCAGGCCTCAGCAGGCGCTGGGAGCTAGCAAGTGACAGATAGTGACAGATTGGGAAGGTCTTCCTACAGGAGGGAGAGGAAGAGGCAGAAGTTGGGCAGAGGTTCTGCACGTGACTCAGTTTAATTTAGCTCTGATTTTAGTTTTGTGCGCTGTCCCCAACACCCGGGCCGCAAGGCTGATGGAGGGATTCGCGCACGAAGTAAACCAGAGCATCACCTGAGGCCTGAGGCCTCTTCCCTGTCACAAAGACTGCCGCTTCCCCTTGAAACTTAAAAAGCAAATCACTGCCCTAAAGTATTTGAGATTTGCTCTCTTTCTCAGGATTTGCTCTCATTCACGGGATTTGTTTTAGTGGCTTTGCATATCAACTGAGCGTTTGACTGGATCCTTATTGCTTAACTGCAGCCGATGTCTGAGAAGCCAGGGAAGATTTGGGTTTTCTGGAAAGCAAATCCATCTACTAGTGTAGATCCGTTTCTTAAAACACCTCCTATGAATTTGGCAGTGCTGGGTTTTGTAACCAAGTAATCACTTTGCCCGGAAAAATGGTAGTAGAAGGAAAGGTGGTGCAAGTGTTATGCTGATGTCCAAAAACTGTGGCAAGAGAGCCAGGGTGCTGCAGGGCACCTTGCTTCTGGTGACTAAAGAAGCCAGCGTATTAAAAATATCAATAGGATTGTGAAGAAATATTAAGAATAGGGGAAAAATCAACATAACATTCAGAGAAGGAAGCCATTGCCTTCAAACCTCGTGTTACTTAAGTTAGGAGTCAGTGAGGTTGTAAATAAGGATAGTCAGATGATACATATATGCTTGGACTCCATGAAAGCTTTCATAAACTTAGCGTTTAATAAAGGTTATGAAATATGAGAGTGCTTTGTATAAACAGCTTCTGAAAGCATGCAGGTAGATGGGTGTTGAGAATGGTTTTGTATTCTCTGAGCATCTAACCAATGATAAACTAATGAAGGAAAAAAAGGGGGAAAATCAATCACTTGCAACAAGCAATTATATTAGCTACAATGAAGGCAGAGGGATAAAAGGCTTTGCAATGCTGAAATCACTGGGCTTTTATCCCCAGAAAAATAGTGCATCAGAAGGAAACCTGAAAGTGTGAAATAGGTAAAGCTTAGTCTGATTTGGAGCATATCTTTGCTTGCAATGAGACAGACAGCCAATTCTGATATCACACTGCTTTTCTAATGGCATAACTTCCCTGAACTCAGTGATGTGTTTTCTTGATTTACCAGAAAAAGACATATAACAACATTCAGCAAATTCAATTCTGCATTTATAGCAACTGCAAAGAGAGACAGAATTGAGATGCAGAAGTATGAGCACACTGAAAAAGTCAGCCCTGAAGAGAAGAAAGCTCTCCATCCTTTGTAAAGAAGAAAGGCACAGTTTGCAATCCCACTTCATCTATGGAGAATACATTTGTAAACATGTTCCTAAACTGACTCAGAAATCAGACTGCTGAAGTTTTGTAGAGAATGTGCCAACGGATATGATTTAATAGGACCTCAATTCAGTTATGTCATTCCAATAAAATACAGCTCTTCTTCCCACGATGGATGTTATCCATATGAAATGAGAGCTGGAACATCCCTGGAGTTTACAGCCCTGATGGTTCTCACCACGAATACCGTAGGGAAAAAATCTTTCAGAAAGATGCATGACCCCTCAGCTGAAATTAAATCAAAGTCAATGTAAAATACTATCTGTATTCATGAATGTATTGACAGCTCTCAGCACTCATTTCTGTGTCTTGGCAAGTCAGTGTCCTATCTTATTTAACTTAATAAACAAATTATTGGTTTTCTGGGCAGACAGACAAGTGTGTGAAAAATAAATGACTTTTTGAATAATTTTCTCAGCATATCACCATGCTTCAGCAAACATCCTATTCATAGAAATCCCAAATAAGGGGTTTCTAAAACAATACAACAAGTTTAACTATTGTTTTTTCTGCATTTCATGAAACTAATCCTATTATCTGTCAGACTGTACTGTTAGAAGAGAAGAGAATTCAAGTACAAAGTGAATGTATCATCCTGGAAGTTCAGTGAAAATGTGAATATGGAAAAGACAAAGCATCTGACAAGTGCTTTGAGGATCCTCTACCAAGGAATGACTCTGCAGTCATTCAACTGCAGCTGCCGTTGTGACACTTTGCTTTGATCCCTTTACTTGGGACACATGTACATTAGACACGTACTTTTTAAAAAACCTTTGGGGTGCTTTTCATCTACCCTGCAAACCATGTATTAGCATTCTTCTAGTGTGCCTGTGTTGTTAATTTGGATGTGATATGCAGCACTTGAAAAGGCAAAGACTGTTCCAGCTGTCAGTAACTTTGCAGCTGAAGCTAAATGATTCACTTCTATTCACAAAGTTTAAACCTTAGGCAATATGAACACATTGTAGACTACATGAAGAACACTGGAGTCCTCAGCTTCTACCTTCCAAATCTGACAGGAAAGAAAAGATTTTCAGCAGGCACTTATTTTGCAAAGATGCTGTCAGTCAAATGAAGGAGCTAGGTAACCTCAGAAAAACAGCTATGCTGGTGGGGTATTGGACACAGATGAAAGTCATTAGAGGACTCTGAATTATCAACAATTATCTGTAACACACCAATTACTCTGTCATACTGAAAATCCTTTCCAGGAACTTGAGCAGTGACTGAAAACAAGACTTTCCTTCACCCACCTTCTGTGAGATTAAACTTTTGTGCCTAATCCTGTCTGCTCTTTCAGGTATGCCAAAACACAGATATCATATTAATACCTAAAGTGCTGGGGAAGAAAAAGTAGAAATAATTAAATGCTTTGCCATCCAAATTTGAAAACCATTCTATCCCTTAGATGAAAAAAAACCAGCTGTACTGATAAGACATTTAACAGCAGTAACAGTTCAGGCTGCTCTCTGTAATATACAGTGCAAATGGACCATTTCAAGCGTGTTAAATCTGATGAAGGTAAAATGAAACCATGTCCTCGACAGTATCTGAAACAATTTTGAGGCAGACTCAACCCAACACAGCTGTATAACTTTCAGCCACATCTGAAAACTCAGTATAGATTTTGTGGTTTTTTTCCAAACCTTGGCAGTCAAACAGAAGGTTTTCCATTAATGCCAATAGGCTGCACTGGGAACACTCTTGGCCAATGTCTAACCACACCCATTTTCCTGACAAAGAAACTTTAACTAAACTGAAGACTAAAAAGTACCAAGATATTTGTACACAGGACAGCACCCTACATTTCCCATCTGAATAGCTCTAATTTAAGACCAAAGAACCAGAAAAGATAGAAAATGCTATTATGAAAACTCTGTGATAAATGAAAATACCTTTTTTGACAGTAAGCTCTGTGCGTGTGTAAAGGCAATTCCAAGTGCTCTTTTTGTCTGGGCCAACACAACAGGTGGAGGCACTTCACCTCACCACCCAAGCTGTTCTTTGACTCAGAATGGTTATTCAGGGTCCTCATTCAGTGTTTCATGAGAATAAACTAAGCCGCAACAAAAAGCTAAGCAAAAGTTTTCCACTGATCAACTTGTTAGTGGAGTTCAAAGACTCTTGTTTTTTGTTGTTGTCTTGCCCTATTTCTCAGCACCGCTAAGAAGAGCCTGGCTCCATTCTCTAGCACCCTCCAATCAGCTATTGATAAACATTGATGGGGTCCCCTTTTAGATGGGGTCATCTCTCCTTGAGGCTGAGCAGGCACAATTTCCCCAGCCTTTCCTCATAAAAGAGATGCTCAGAGCCCTTATTCATCCTTTTGGCCCTCCACTGAACCTGCTCCAGGATCTCCAAGTCTCTCCTGTACTGAGGAGCCCAGAATGGACACAGCAGTCCAGACGTGGCCTCACCAGGACTGCGTAGTGGGGCAGGATCACCTCCCTGGACCTGGTGGCAATGCTCTTCCTTATGCACACCAAGATTCCATTTGCCTTCTTGGCCACTGCCAGCTCAGATGCTTCTGTATTTTGTGCTGTTCATCCACTGCACACTGAAGGAAAGAACAAGTGGGAAGATGGAGAAGGTAAGCATATTCTAGTGGTGCAGGACTCCCACTTCACTCCCAGAATGAGGGCACAAAGTGCACACAGAGCCCCTGCCATGGATGGTCCTCCTTGCTTTTCTCACCCTGACTTCTCATCTCCTTCCCACTCTTGAGCCTTGCACTGCTTGTAATGCCTTTGGCTCTGCACCTTCCCCAAATGCAGTGGTCATTACTCCAACCAGCCCATTCATCTTTTTCTTCCTGTACTTGGTTCAGTAGAATAGTTAACATTTTCACTGGAGCTGACCCAAATGGTCCTAATCAAGAGGAATTGGCAAGCTGGCGAACTCCCTGCAGATGTCTGTCAGGGGTGAAGTAAGACCATCTTTTCTGTAATAGATACCAGGATTCAAAAAACTACTACGCATCTTCTCCAAGTTCATCATGTATTAGAAATAGCAGAAAGGATTTCAGACTTTTAGACTAATGCTATGGGCCCCACCTGTGCAGCATGAGGATAGATGCATGATATATTTATGATATATGTTATATATATATGATGTATGTTTTATATTCCTTTACATTGGTTTTGGTTTTGGTTTTTGTCTTCCTCTTAGGTTTAGACATCACAGCCTAAGGCAAATGTAAAGATGTAAACATCTGTTTGCAATGGTTTACATCCTGAGAATTAAGTACCTTCTCTTAAAAAATGCAATTCTTATCAGGCAAAGGAAGAGAAATGCTTAATCATGGGATTTGTGTTATATACTAACAATTTATTGGAACACCAGCCTCAGACAGATAGGCATCTCCTTATCAATATAATCATCCAGGAAGTTCATGACTGTTGGAGCAAAGCCCTATGAAGTATGTTGCAACTCACTTTTCTTTCACTGAAGAGAGAAGCAGACAGTGAGGATGAACTGAGACACAAAATCTAACCCATTTCCTATAAGATAATTGCCAAGCTTTGGTGTGTTCCCTTTGGCAGAAATGCTCTCTCAGAGCACCAAAATGTATTGTCTGAGGGACTGGCGTTATCACTCTCTACAACTGCCTGAAAGAAGGTTGTGGCCAGACAGGGATCAGCCTCTTCTCCTAAGCAACCCATGACAGGACAAGAGGACATCATAATCTTAAACTCTTCCAGGGGAGGTTTAGGTTGGACATTAGAAAGAGTTTTTTTAATGGAAAGGGTTATTAGATATTGGAATGGGCTGCTCAGAGAGTTGGTGGAGTCACTGTCCTGGTGGCGTTTAAGTAAAGACTGGATGTGACATTGAGTGCCCTGGTTTACTTGGCAGGTGTTGGGTCGTGGGTTGGACTCAGTGGTTTCGGAGGTCTTTTCCAACATGATTGGTCCTGTGATTTTGTGATTCAAAGAAAGAAATAGTAGTGAAGTGCTGTTATACAGTGGAAAGAATGAAGTAATAAATAAGACTCTTAACCACTCCGGAAGCAAAGATTGCTCTTCTTAAAAAAAAAAACCAAAACACAAAAAAGCCCCCACAAGTGAACAACCATGATCACGATCTGCATTCAGTCAAGGCTTTCATGTTGTCATGCTTCATCATGAGTGTCTGCCCAGCTTTGTGTCCAGTGACATCTGCTCTGTTTCAGTGACTCCTTTTCAGCTTGTTGAGTGGTTCTGCTCCTATTTACAAGTGCAGCCATAGTCTCTTGAGGCAGGCTTTGAAGTGTATGGATCTGACTGATGTAAGACAGTATTTGAATAGACATGTGAAATGAAAGGTGTGCTTCTTATTGACTATTTATTTCTCCTTGGAAATGCTGAATTCACTTGAGCCCATGCTGACAACGATCTGTGTTTGTGAAGATTCATAACTGAGTCATAAATACTCTAAAATAGCCTGAAAATCCCACAGCAAGTGTGTAACAGGAACATGTTCAGAAATAAAGAGAATTCGACTGGGAACAATAAGACCTTTCATGCTGACATAATAATACCATGACATTTTCCTGTTCTTTCTGCTATGGCTACCACACACTCAGGACCCTGCTGTACAATCTGTACTGATTTTGGCCAATGTCTTATTCCATAGGTGACTGGTGATACTGCTCTTTATGTAAGATGTTGCTCCCTGTAAGTAATGGTATTGTGGTCCCTAATGAGTTTAAATTGTTTAAATAATGCTCAAAAGAAAAATGTCCTGGCTACAGTACCAGACAGGGATAATGACTTAGACTGTGTGTGAGAGGGTAAACATTTTTCTACCTTTATAAAGCTAATACCTTTATGAGTGGAGCTCAAATTATGAATTACCCAACTGCCTTCTGTATTAGATTTGTATCAGATTCCTGTTTCTTCAATTTTACAGAACAGTGTTTTTTAAAGGACAATCTATAAAATGAACAGCCTGGGTAATCTTGGAAAGAATCATTCCTTTTTCATTAATGAAACAGGATAAAAATCCCAGCAGACTCTATAGTACACTTATCCTTAGCAATGTGTGAATTGAGATTAATTGACAGTCCAGTTATCTGGTATTGATTTTACTTGCACTATCAACCTGCTAACCCCTGGCTAGCAGAGGGAGAGTCTTTAGCTTAATGTTGTTCTGTTTTGGTTTTTTCAAAGATAAAAAGTAAAATGTTATCTGTGGCAATTTCCACAAAAATGTTCTCATTCGTTTTTTACACCTCTCAACAATACATGAACAAGTTTGTTCCATAAGCACTTGTTTGGCAGAAATTATTTTCCACTCAGTTGAGGAAACTCATTCTCCACATTTTCAGGGAGGTAAATAGACCATTAAGTTTGAAAAGAAGAATGCTTGGCTGTAGCTTTTACTAATTTCTCAGTGACTATCGCCAGAACATGACCAAGATGATTCCATTATCTTGTGGGGAATTATGATTTATCATTTAGGTCAGTGAATCATAGTATCATAGAATGGTTTGGGTTGGAAAGGACCTTAAAGTGTCATTGAGTTTCAACTCCCCTACCATGGTCAGGGACAATTCCCACTACACCAGGCTGTTAAAAATTTGGAAGTGCTCAATGTGTTGCAGAACAAAGCAAAAAGGCTTCCCTTTAAAAGCCTGCACTAAATATTATCCATTAGCAAATCAAAATGTGATTACGTCTTTTGATTCAAAACAAAACAGGCATGCCACAAATTCCATCTCAGCTGGAAGGTGGGTAGCAGAACAGTTTTTCTCAGAAAGAAGAGCATTTCACAGGTGATGTAGAACTCACAGGAATATTCCTGTGTCACTCACAAGGAGCTAACTCTGACTGGCATGAAGACCTGTAGAACAGGAGAAGGACAGAGGGATCAGCATGGAGGGCAAGCACAGAGTGCTGTGGCAACATATTTGTGGGAAAAGCAGTCCCTTTTCAAGGGCAAAAGGAGGCCAGAAGTAGCCTGGGAATAAAACTGCCCTGGCTCCCAGCAGCAAAGCTGAGCTGTAACTTTAGCCACAGCCTAATAGCACCCAGCAGCAAGTGCCCATGCCATGTGTACCCTCTGAGCTCCCAGGCAGTGATCAGCACAGTACCCAGAGCTGTGAACTCACCCACATGGAACTCTCTCTCAAAGCACTGCCAGACCCTCTGTGTCAGGCTTCTCCCATGGTGAACTTTGGGCAGTCCTGTCACACTGGTGTAAAGGAGGCTCTTCTGAGTTATCTGCATTTCTCTTCCCCTGAGTGTAATTTAAGTGGCATAAGAAAGTCGTTTTACTGTTGAAGCCTGATACAATCTCAGGCGTTGTGCCTCTCACTGATTTAGCTCTTTTCCCAGATGGGATCGCTGCAGGGAATGAGGCTCTGGTTCTGCAACTGCTTTAAGATGCAAAAACTGAGGGGCAGCTGTCACAAGAGAGGTCCTGCCTGTCCCTTTGCTGGGCTGTGTTTTCCACATCCACCTTTGTGTTCCTGTGAGTACTGATACCTGAGACCTGGACAGTCTCAAGAAGCAGGTCCAGCTGGTAACAGGAGTGCAAAGAAATGAAGAAAAACTTTTTACATCCGGATTGGTTATGGTGTGGAAGTTACTAAACAAAACGTGACACATGAGCTAGAGCACAGGCAGGCAGGCAACTTGGGGAGATTCAGCTAGTGGCTGCTAGTTCCCTGTTCAAGATGGAGGGTATTATCACCACACATGAGAGCACTGGGGGGAAAGTCTGTCCTCTTCAGGGTTTTGTGGGATCTGACTCTGGCTGCTTTCCTCCTGTTCCCCATAACGGTACTGGGGAAAAGGTGTCCTTGCAGCTCCCCATCTAACTGTGCAATAACACACGTCCACCTGCAGCTTCTTCCTGGTCCCTAAACTTGTGATGTTCTTACAAGTTTCTTTTTCAATACCAGTTATTCTTCTAAGAAAATGCAGGGGTTTTAACAACATTTTTTTTCACTTCACTGCCTTTAAGGCAGGGCTATAAATCATACTAAATGTCTCCACATTATGTAAATTGACTCCTTTGCAGAACATTTTTCATTCAGTATAAACAGAGCAATTATACCCTTTGATGTTTGCCCAAAATTGCTATTTCTTTTCCCTCTTCCAAAGTGGGACTTTTAATCTGTGTCATCTTTTCTCTTGTGTTATGCATGTTATGCATTAAATGAGAATGTGCTGCAAATGCTTCATCCCAAATCTCCTTTTTTAAAAAAATAATCTGTGTTGGACTTGTTATCTTCCTAGCCCTCATTCTGATGTATGTCCTTTCCACTGTTTAATTTAATCACCTTCACTCTTTGTGCATTCCCTTCTTGTATTATTAGGTGATACTTTTGATGCTTTCCCTTCAGTTTTCTTTCTCTTTTTTCAGAGCATGTTTCATGCTTCAATACAGGACATTCAAAAAATGTCTTCTTTTGCCATGTCATGGCCAAACATCTTTAGCAGCTTTTTTAATGTCAGTTAATTCATCATTTTCCCAAAGCTTCTCTGGGTTTCTGTGTTGGTCATCCTAATGCCGTTGACACAGACAGTTGAGTACTAGAGAACTTCTGCTTCTCTGCAACACCAGTGTTGTATTATGTGCTGGCTTTGTATGTTGTGTAAGAGTTATCTCTAACAATCATGTTTTAATCCAAGAGAACCTCAGCAAATATTATTTGATCCAATAAAAACCTGAGCAATGAAAGCAGCAGTTTCCAGAATATGGCCTTTAGAAAAAGGCATGGGAGCCTAAAAAACAGAGTAGAGCTCAAATTTCCCCCAAAGTATCTAGAGAATGACAGAAATCACAGAACAAATGGGATTGGAAGGAACTTCTGGAGATCATCTAGCCCAGATTCCCTGCTAAAGTAGGTTCACCTGGAGCAGGTTGCACAGAATCACATCCAGGTGAATTTTGGGTATCTCCAGAGAAGGAGATTTCACAGCTTCTCTGTGCAGCCTCTTCCAATGCTCTGTCATCCTCACAATAAAGAAGTTTTTCCTCATATTTAGACTGAACTTCAATTTGTGACTGTTGCCCCTTGTCCTGTTGGGCAGCACTGAAGGGTCTGGGCCCAGACTGCTGACATCTGCCCACAGACAGAAATGCCTATTATTCTCAATGATGAATTTCTTTCATCTAGTTAATGAACTAATTAATTACTGAAAATAAAGACCATTTTTTGTGTGCCATTTTTGTAAACTGAAGATGTAAGCTAAGGGATGTTTGATTTTGAACATCCAAGAATGCTGAGTTGCTCAAAGTCTAAGGTGCAATGGAGTTTAGAAACTTCACACTCTCCTGTTAGGAGATGAATTTTGGTGCAGTTAAAGTCAGATAGATCTTCTTTATTGCTCTAACTGTTTCAGATAGAAAAATCCATGATGACAGTTTGCTTCTCTGTATCATTTATTTTCTTAATTGTTTTTCCATGGTGCTTCTTTAAGAACAGAAACATGTGGAGTCCATCACCCTGACAAAGTGCTCTTCCACTTAGCAGGTGGAAACTCACAGTTGATTTTATCCCTACAAGTGTCCTCTTTCCTCGTCTTTCTGTCAGTGTTTTTGAACAAAAAAGTCAATTAATTCATCTGCAGCTATGGTTTCTTTGCAATGCTGTAAACTTTTAAGTATGTCTGAAGCACAAACAATTAAGTGTGCCAATTTTTCTCTTGGCCAGCATCTTCTGTGCATCTTTAACTGATGCAGGCTGTAATGCTGTTTTCTAGGGAATGTTCTTTATAATCTTAGTAGGAGGCTTCTGCTATATAATTATTTAAATGTTTCCTGTCTTATATGAATTGACCACACTGATTCTGCAGACTTTATCACAGAATGAATTTTTGCTGCTTCATCTAATCCATTTTATTTTATTTTATTTTATTTTATTTTATTTTATTTTATTTTATTTTATTTTATTTTATTTTATTTTATTTTTTAATTTTTCACTGGAGGATGTATTCATTTTGTCAATCAACATGATAGCTTTTGACAAAAATATTGGTATCTCTGCAAAATCAGGGATCTGCTGAAGGAGGTTTTTTAAGTATAACTGGATGTTGAAAGTTCAGCTGGCTTCCAAACTATCTGGACACTCCCAGGAAGCCATGTTTTTTGCTTTCACATCACCACCTCCCTCACAGCTGTATTATCCATTCCTGTGGCAGTAAGCCTCTCCTTAATTTTATAGTCAATTCTTTATCCTTAACTAAGCCATCAAATATCCATGACCTTCCTCTTGGAAAGAGTTGATTTTTTTCTTCAACAACACACTGCTGTGACAAACTGTCCACAAAACACTCATGAAGGATACTGGATGATTCTTGGATAATGGGTAAGGCATACTGATGTTATGTTTGGAGCAATTAGGATCAAGATAATACTGTTTTCTTATGGATTGTCCCATTTGTTCTTTCCTTTCCTTAACCTGGGACAATTTTCTTTGGAGCTGTCTTCCCACTTGAGGTCAGTTTCCAAACACAGTCTAGTCCCATAAGAAATGATGGCTGTAATTGGCTCAGTTGGAAAACTTTGGCTGCGACCAAATTGTTCAAAAAATAAACTCTCCATATATTTTTTTATAAACACTGATCATCCAGTGTCATTTCACTCTAATCCATCCCAAGGGATCTATTAACAAGAACCTGGGTTACTCTCACCCTCTGGGGCAGGCTGTAACAGAGGTGAAGGGCTGGATTTTGCCTCAAGCCTCTAGCAGTTGTAGTTGAGGAGCTTTGCTGGAAGTTTTCCTAAAATCTTCAATTGCTCTTCTTCAAAATTAAAAATTACTTGCCTAGTTACACTAAAGCAGGAAACATTTAAAACCACTGTCCATTTCCGTATGAGTCACCCTGTCCATGCTTTCTGGAAGTTTTGTGTGCGTGCTTTTCACCTTTGCACTTAAAGGTCTGACATTATGTGTTTTCCCTCAGGCCCAGAAGAATAGTAAAAAAAAGAAAAACCTCTGTATTTTAGATGTCTCATGAGCCTCAGCTCACAAACTTAGAAATCATCTTTGTGAGAGCCACTGTTTACTTTCTCCAGTCCCAGAAAATTCCTTGTGATTGAAATTGTAAAAAGTGTTTATTTGAATGTTTAAACCCTTGACAGTTCTTTTATTCCCTGATAGAGAAGTTTTAGTGTATCCTTTATCTTATTGGAACACAGTGTAGGCAAATTATCCTTGTTTACTTCCCTTTCTATGGCAACCCCTTCTAGAGTTCCTTTTCAGTCTTTAGAGGGGGAAACTTTCCTTTCCTTTGCTCTCTGCCAGCCCTGGGCACTGCTTTGACACTGTTCCCAAGTCTCCTGATTCACTGCGGCCCCACACAGAAGTTGTTACAGACTGTTCCTGTTGTCCACAGGCTTCAGATGTAGAAGAGGGGAAAAGTCCTGTTCTGTTTACAGTGAACTATCACCTGCCTTTGCCACACAGGTTTTAATGATGCAGTGACTGTAGTCAGAGATGTAATCTGCCTTGCTAAAAGCAGTGATGTTAGTTTTACAGCTCTCTATTATGCAGGAAAAAAAATGAAGGACAAATTTCTGCTCATGTAAGTTTACTCTGCTATTTTACTGTTACTAAAGTGCCGTCCAGCCAGGCAGGGGACAAGTCAGGAGTCCACAGTGAGCTGGACATGAGTGAGCTTATGGCTGGATGATTTGAGAGGAAAATAGATCTCATGCCTATGGAGCAGGTAGAAACGGAGATAGAAAATGAAGTGATGAAAGTGTTTCCTGAGGGGCTTGCTCTGAATGGGTGCCATGTGGGAAATCTGTGAGGTGCCACAGAGCCAGCATCCCTACTGAGACCAGGACTAGCAGAACTGCCAACTTTCTTACCCATGCTTGCCCTATAAATCATGCCTATTTCTAAAGTTTTGGCCACCAGCAATGAACCCCAGTGTCAATGGGAATTCTAAGTCCGTATCTCTAAGAAGCACAATTTTTCAGAAGAATCAAATTGCATCAATTTTTCTCAAATGGCAATAACACCACTTTTATCCAAAGTTTTGGTGGGCAAGAGCCATTTAATAAGGCCTGAAATCCCATCCTAGACAAAGTCTCTGGCAGCAGAAAAGAAACGTGGGTATTTCATGTCTGAAGTTTAGACATTCTGCATCTGCTAGACTCTAAAGGTATTTAATCTTGACTCATTACTGTGAGTGATTTGTGAACATCCTGAGGAATAAAAGCGATGATTTAGTTTTCAATTATTTTCATAACAATATTTATCATTTATAGTAACTAGGACAGCTTCCTGCAATTTGGGAAAACCTCCATGTATTCTTACCTAATTTAATGAATCACCATGGAGCCCATATTGCATTTTGAACACTTGGAGTGAGCTAGTTATTATTCATCTGCCTCCAGATTTAAATCAACAGCTCTGGGAGGCAAAAAAATGAAAGGAGAAACTCTTGAAATATAATCAGAGAAATCATTTACTATTGCTTACAGAAATTAAACATGTTTCTAGAAAATGGAATGATTCTGTAAAGGCTTCTCAACAGGAGTAAATTTACTACCAGTTTGATTTGTAATGATTCAGTCAGCAAATAAATAGAAGTAGGTCCTTAATGATTAAAAATTACTGTTATTTAGAAATATAATTCTGCTATGATGCAAAGAGTCTTGATAGAATGACTTGACTGTTTTGTATTAAAATTGGGGGAAGATAGTTGGAGATTAAGATCTCTTGGATATATAACTTAGTGATTGCATCAGATGTTGAGAATGGGAAGCTTACTACAAAGGTTTTTGAAAAGAACTTTGCATTCTGAAATAGCAGATCAAGGTCTGCAAGCACACATGCCTTATAGTACAATAGTACCTTAAAATCCCAAATTAATTATATCCTCCCAAACTATCCAACACCACTAAGTCTAACCGATGCAGTGTATTTATTTTCTTCATTTCTTTTGCATTCCCAGATGGAGGACAGTAAATATGGAAATCAAGTTTTAGTACAAGTCAAAAGCAGGTGCAGTTTTTTGTTTGATGCTCTGAATACTTTGGTATATGAAACTTGAGCTGAAAAAGGTATGAGTGAAAGTTGCTGGTGGACATTGTACAGTGTGAAAAGGTGTTGAATAGTTCAAAAAGCCATTACTGTCCTCTGGGCAATCTTTTCAGTGCAGAATGGGCCTGACTTTACTTATGTGGAAACTTATATTGCACCAACTTCAGTCAGTAAAATCCACAGGTGGCTGATGGCTGTATGACATGTAAGGGCATTTGGAAGAATGAACTTTAAAGCACTTGAGTAGACAGAAATTTTGTCAGCTCTATTCCTCATCAAAGTTATCCATGCTACTATTCTGCACTTTCTTTTCCTATGGAAAATTGCTAGCAAATTGTACGTCTGCCCCAGAAACACCCTTTGTCCTGACTCTTGATGATTAAACAAGTTTTGAAGTTTACAATATGACTACAGCCATTTACTGTAGTCATATTGTTCAGTGAAGATAGTGTGATTAGACAGAGCAAGGCTCTAAACAGCTAAATCTCACAACAGAGATCAGCTGGCTCTGCTTTTTCTTTGTTTTTGTGCTAGACTTCACCACTTCAGCAAAACATCACTTCAGGCTTTTTTTATGATACACCTTCTTCCTTCAGCGAGGATGTTTGTATTTTAATTACAAGGCAGTGTGATCTCTTTTTGCAATGTTTGTACCTGCTGTAGCATTGCTCCTCTAAGAGCAATCACTTTCAAGGGAAGGAAAAATCTTACTATTTAATTGTCACTTTATTTTGATTAGGTGTTAATGGACTTTGCCATTAATAACGTTTTTGCTTTTTACTCAGAACCTCTCGCTACTCAGGATGTGTCAGGCTTCATTTATTGCTGTCTTTTGGATAATCCTCCTCTGAGGCTGATTTAAGAAGAGGCCATCCTTAAGGTAGTTCATGAATATTAGTGAAGGATGTCCCTTACAGGCAACTATTATTTGTTTCTGCATTAGCATGAAATGTTAAAGAAGTATCAACAGGATTGACATGCGATAGATTTTGAAATTCCTTAAGGCTCAACATGGAGCCAGTGAAATCCTCTGAATCTACAGTCAGGGACTACAGAAGTCAATCCACACAACTGAATCTGCAAATCCCCTTCACCCCCAAATTTGGTGTTTGTATATCTTGAGAGAAATGTTAAAACTCATTTTACTGAGAATATAAACAGTCAGCCTTTTGCTAGGTTGTCTCTTCAGACTTCTGTAAATGTGTCAATGGTTATATATATTTGAGACAGATATATATCACCAGTTAAGCTCTCCTGGATGTAGCAAGTCGCCTCCAAGAGCAGACTAAAGGTCCACATTGTGCTGGGAATAATTTTTTCTCTCTCACTAGTATCTGTTAGCCTGAGCAACAGATTGATGTAGCTGGAGAGGTAATAAAGAGTAAGGGTCTGTCTGCAATCCACAGGACAACCTGCTCCCATTACTGCTGTAAGTTCTCACAGGAATTAAAGCAGGATTAAAATTGAGAAGAAATTGCTCAAAATAACGTAGAAAGTCTAACAAAGATTTTTTTTCACTGTTGCAAAGAATACCCTTTTAATCAAAGCTTTTCTATTAGTGTCTAGAATACAATAAAACTGGATTAAGCTTTCTAAGCCTTATGCTGAAGCAACTTTTATAGGCTTTGCATGCTTTTGCACTAATAAGGGAATTCTCTATTCCCTTTGGGGTAGTGTCAGGTTCTGGGTGGTTTTTTGTGAGGTTTTTTGGCATTTTTTGGGGGGGGATGCAAGGATGTGGAGTCTAGGCAAGTTATTACAGAATTAAAACCTGCTTCCCTTTGCAGAAGAGCAGTTCTTCATATTCCACAGTGAGACATGGAGGAATTTAGCTTGAGGAGGTGCAAATGTAAATAAACTGGAGCCTGACGTTTATGAGCAAGCGGGAATTTTTGGATTTCAATCCACATATGCAAAAGTTAGCTACTTTGCAAATAACTTGTTTTGCATCTGAGAAAAAAAGAGTGCTGTAATGAAAAAAAAATTACTAAATCAGAGGACGGCAGGAACACTTAAAGTCAGTTTTAAATTCCTGTGTATTTTTGGAAGTGTAAGACATGGACACTTCAAATGTGCCTCTTGAACGCAGCTCAGGAGAAACATTTTTGAGCATTTGGCTCTGCTCTGTCTCAAAGAAGCTGAAAGAAAAAAAGTGGGGTTTGTAATTATGAAGTTTCTTACTCATTCAATATAGACAAATTATCAGTGTTTGGGAAAAGATACTGATTTTGCAGGATCATTCTAATATTCTGTGGTGTTTTAAAGGCTTCTTATTTACTAGATCTGTTTAGGTGTTTTGATTTCATAGCATTCATTATATATTCACAAAAGTATTAATAGAATAGTTTGTAGCATGTTAGCAACACATGGTTTTTGTTGGGACCTTTTAACAATTTGCCAGATGGGGTGAACAGGACTGAGTTTCTTAAAAGCAACCTGGTACTGCTTTAATTTGCAAGAAACTCCCCTCAAATCTGGAAACCAGTTGTGTTCCAAATACATGGTCTTTTTTTTATTACAGTTAATACACTCTGTAACAAAAGTAATATTCTTCATTCTCTGGAGCTGTCACAAACACCATACCTGAGTCTGTCCCAGTGGTATTGGTGCCAAAGGGGGCCTCTGATCTTGGAAAATAGCTAAATAACAATGTCACAATGCTGCTACAACTTCGGGGCCAGAGTGTGCATCTGTGGAGCTGTTGCACCTCGCAGTCATTTGCTTTCCTGAGCCTTTTCACTGTTCTCATCATGTAAAGTCACCTTAAGCGGCTTAAAATGTGCTCAGTATTGGGATATATTTTGGACTTCTTCCAAATGTGGAAGAGTACAATTCCTAATTCTTAAGCCTGGCAGAAGTCTGGCTACTTGAAACTGGCAGGGCAGTATAAAATGCTTTTAAATGTCAGTGAGAGCCAAGCTGAACAATTTTGTTTTACCATTAACTCTCTGGGCACAGACTAAGACATAATGTGTTTATTTTAAAGTCAGAGAATGCTCATGGGAATCATTAAATAATGTCTTTAAATAGTGGTATAAACAAAATATCTTTTGTTATAGTGCTTCAAGCAATAACTGTTTCCAGGGAAATTACCTTAATGAAGCTATTTCCCTTATATCTCTCATTATTAATACACTTCTGTTAATATTCACATTCTCTTGTGGATTTGCTGGCACTAGGACAGTTGTACACAGCTGATTTGTAGCGTTTTGTAGAGGGGATTGATTTATCTGTTTTATCCCATTCCTTAAATTGCAGTGAAGCACTAAAATAGGCAGAAAGTAGCTAACATACCTACAGATTCAAAGATGTCAGCTCATTATGGAAATTACAGCAAAGAACCAAAATAACAAAGACTTTATGTCTCAAAAATGGGTTAACTTGGATGAGAGGATGGGATAGTATTCATGTAGGGATCCCCTGCACTGTAACAGCTTTTCCTTAGCTAAACCATCAACCATTTATCTGTATTTTCACCCCACCCCAGAGAGTGCAACACATACTTTCAGTTTGGTGTAATAAATAGAGTCTCACAAGCTCTCACATGGCCCCAACATCACTTCAGGTACTTTTAGCATCTCAGATCTCTGGGCCAGTTGGCATTAGTTGCAGAGATTGTTTCTTGGTCTTCTCTTTCCTTGGTGTAGATATGTATAAGGATACTCCAGATGCAAGTGGTCCTGAGTCATAGACATTTCCTGGGAAGTAAGAAGAATGCTGTCCACAGTTAATGACACAGATAACTTTTAAGCATATTTTCATTTTCATTATATAACATGGTGATAAAACACTTCTCATGTTTCTCATCTGCCATAAAAATTGTATGAAGAGAGAAAAAATTGCAAGAGAGAGAATCTTGTGTGATGGCCTGGTCTGGGAATTAGGATGAGGAGCACGGTGGTGGTGGGGAAACTCTCTGCTGAAGGTGGGTTTCACCTTGCAGAAGACTACAGACTCCATATGGCTACACAGTCATGTTCAAAGCTTATACTTATGGAGAACAGTTCAAATCCAGGTTACTTGTAGCATACAGTAAACAAAACCAAAGCAAACCTCTGCAGCTGAGCATGACCTAAGATGATACTTCCAGACAGGCTGCTGAAGTAGTGCTAACTGTGCGAGACTGGGCCATTTGGCACTTCCAAGGCATGTCCCACTGTACCAAAATACCCAGGCACTTCACCATATGAAGTAAGAATCAGAGATAAAACAATCTGTGATGTCTAGCAGCTGCTATGTCACAGATATGTAAAAGAACAAGTAAAATTGTAACTATTGACATAAGAGACATGGTAACTGCCTTAGGCCAGATGGTGAATGCAGATTGGTGTAGTTTCACTGACATGAGTGATTTTGTGCTGGTGGATCCCAACTGATGTGCTGCACCAAAAGCATCACTGACTGAACAGGAGTGGGTTGGCTGCAAGTTACACAAAATCAGAAGTGGCAACAAGACATCTTGTAAGGTACAGGCTCCTCAGAAGTGGCACAGTGGCATGGTTTTATCTTAGTCTTTCTTGATGCTTGCATAAAAGATTTTTTTTGCATTTTTTACAGTGCAATATATCATCTGTATTAGCAAGTGATATCTGCACTGGGCAGTGTTTCTGCTTTGTTTCTGTGAAGATATCAGAGCTTTTGCAAACTGGGTTCCAAACCTTTCTTAAACTGGATTGCTCTAAATCACAAGCAACACAACTGATTAATGATGCTCTGGTGTTGTAAACTGATATAACCTGATGTATGCTTAGCAGACAGAATATGGTGGGCAAAAGCAAGCACGATAATTGTTTTCATTGAATGTACCTTAGAATCACACTGGAAGTGCCAGAGCAATCCTGAATAGCTGAAAGGCAAGTGGCTGGGGGTGAGAAAGGGCTCAGGAGTGACCAGTCCTCAGCAGGGACAGGGTGTCTGTCACCTGCTGCACTCTTTGCCACCTCCCTCCTTCCCAGCTGCTCTCAGAGCTTGCAAAGTCATTTCAATCCATTTGGATCAGTTCTATGCATCTTAACTCTCTGTCCTACATGTTGTGGTCCTCAGTGGTTCCCTCTGTGCCTGTGCAATCCTGCTGCCAAAATGACCCTAATTGCTCCCTTCAACTCCTTGTTCCTGTATGACCCAAGATGCTGGAACAATTTGGGTTAGTAATATCCATGGAAAAATTGCACTTGGTGTCTTATTTTTCACCACAATGATTTCCTTTGTGTGCCTCACAAACACGGGGACTACCTTAATTGAAATGGCAGCAATTAGTCCATAGTAATAGAGCTAAATGTTCAGAGATGAGAACCTCCTCAGCCAGGTCCTCAGGATAAAAGGAAATATGTCCATCATTCTGCGTATGCTTTTGCAGCTGAAGAGGAAAATTTTCACTTCTCTTTTCTCATTGGTCTCACTTTAGTGTCAGATAATTATCCTGCACTGCTGGTCATGATAGGTTAGGAAAAAAAGGATTTCCATAGGCAGAATATCTCCCATTTACTAGGTATCTGGCTTTTTCAGTGATTTAATGCATTTTATGTGTATAGACATACACATACTCATGCAGATATAGATACACTCATATATATGCAGACATTCACAGATATAGAGGTCTAGCTGTATATGGATGTGTATATATATATATGTAAAATCCTGCTCAGTCCTGTTGCCTGATCAAAATATTGATGACTTCTTTCTCCTTTCAAATATCAGGAAAATACTTTTTTTTCCAAGCAGTATTAGCATTGTTAGTTAATTCTGGATCATTTTTCCTCCAGATATTTTGTATCATCTCATTAGAATGAGTAATTAAATGTCAATATAATTAAAATTTTAGAAATTCAATTAAGTTTACTAGCAATTAAAGAAAATACCAAATAATTTAGACTTGAGGGTGAGACCAGGTAACATGAAGTAGCAGAATACCAGGATGTCTTGGTCCTCTCCCACTTTATCTGCCTTTCCAGCTGCTTTTCACAGACTTTTCTCTCAGCAGTGAAGTGGTACCCATCTTGTTTATGTGGTACCCATGTTGTGCTTACGTAGCCTTGCAGATCTTTGTAGTCTCATCATCCTTGCACTTAGCTTTGCTTCAGTGACTTGAATTACTGCGCTGACTATTCAGTGCAGAAAAAATAACCAAACCCCAAACCAAATAAACCCCCCAGGAAAACCCCACTGAAAGGCTGAATAAGGCAACTTGAATAAGGCAATTATTTGCCTTTTTTTTTTGGAACAGTAGATTCTGACATTAAAAAAAAGTGTCTTGTAAAGACCCTATAAATTGAACAAGTTCTTTTTTTTCCCTGAGCACTTTTAAGTTATTCATTGTGAGGGTTTCTACATTTTTTTACAGTTTCAGCACTGACTTCATTTCCAGATTGCAGCAGGCACACAGAAGTGGCACTCACTGGTGCTGCTTGCTACATGCTGTTTGCACATCTTGTCAAAGTCAGGAGCAGCAGGCAATTTCTGGCTCAGAGAAGGAGAGTTTTCCACTACACTAAGGAGCCCTCTGCCCCAGCATATGGAGGAACAGAGGCTGTGACAGACACATGAACTGTTCTGTTCAGGAACCTGTGTCAGGAGAGATCTAGGTTGGACATTAGGAAAAGGTTCTTCCTCCAGAGAGTGGCTGGGCACTGGAACAGGTGCTGGAATGGGAGTGCACAGCCTAGCAGAGTTCACAAAGTGCTTGGACAACACTCTCGGGCACGTGATGTGGTTCCTGGGGTTGTCCTGTGCAGGACCAGGAGCTGGACTCTGGTGATTCATGTGAGTCCCATCTGGCTCAGGATGTTTTATGATTCTACCAGTTTTTGACCAATATCACACATAAAAGTTTGATAAATCTAAAACTAGATAAATAATCCCAGATAGGTAGATATTTCTTCTTTCTCTTTTGCTTCTGTTTTTGGTTTATTTGTGGGTTTTTTTTTAATCTTTGATAATAATAAAGTGGTAATTTGGTACTATTTATATGACTTATACGTAACTTGAGTTATATACAAGTATTATTTTTGAAGCCCACGAGAACACTGAGATATTCTAGAGAGACAAACTCATTCAGATTACTTCCATGCCTGCTGAGACAAGACTAATTTAAACTAACCCACAGAATAGCTTCCTTTTTAAGAATATCTGTAAACACTTTTAGTTGCAATTAATGATTTACCAGATTAGAAAAACCTACATGCAAAAATACATATGTTACATTTTGACAATGGTGAGTGATTTTATAGTGAATTCTTGTGTGTAATAAGCTGTTGTGGTTCGGAGGAAATGAAGTTGCTTATACAAGACCCATTATTGCACAAATACAATGAGATGTACCTGAAGAATAAGTTCTAGACAAAATACCACTGTACACTTTCATCATATCAGACTAGGCAGGGTGAGCAGCTTCTAAGGGAAATCATACTCTTTGTTTTATTACTAGTCATCTGAAGCACTGATGACAACATTCAGTAGTATATAAGATAAGTGACAGCAAATATCTGGTGGCAAGTTGGCAATTAAAGTGTGTGCTGCCTTTAGACATTTGCTATGAAAGGTGTTTTTGACTTTTCTTCCTTTGAAATATATTGTATCATGCAATGTCTGCTGCATAGGACATATGTTACAATTTAAAAGCATTGGTGAGATACTGATTGTCCTGGGTTGTAGTATAGAATTTGCAGAAGTATTCTATCACCACCTTCATGAGCCGTTTGTTGGAGCTGTGTTTCCCAGACCCCTCCCCTTGGACTGTCTTCTGTTAATGGCCCATCAGGTGCCTTGCTGTATGACTCATAGATAACTGCCTCCGGGAGCAATCACTCGCTAATGGGCCATCAAGACTCTTCTGCATCACTCACCATCCCATTGTGAGATGCTCCGCCCAGGGGGAGGGACAGGGGCAGTCTCGCCTGGATATAATCAGGGATTTGAGCAGCCCCAGCAGGACTGAATTCTCAGAGGACTGGAGCTACCAGACCTGTCTACGGGATCACTGCTTCAGGAAGACCACCTCATCTGGACTTCTTCCATCACCCGGATCAGGTTGTATTCTGACTCTGTCAGTGGTCTTTTGTATTACTGGATTTATTTTTATTCTACCTTGTTTTTCTTTTCTCTTATTAAACTTTTTTTCCTGACTTGGAGCCTCTCACTTGGTTTGTTTTCAAACCACTACACTGATCAAGGAAAGAGGTTATATTTTAAATAAATAGTTGTGTTTTCATTCTGTTCTGGGAATACTGAATGTCGATGTTAAAACTGCAATTATTTAATTCATAAGAGGGTCCAATTGCTCCTAAGTTGAAAAAACCTGAAACACCATACCCTATCACCCAACTATCACTGGCTGAGTGGCTGCTTTAGGTGTGCATGAATGAACTTGTATGTTTGAATTCTTTATAATTGAAACATATTCAACTGCAGTGCTGAATACTTTGGAGAAGCAGATCTGATAATCCCAGTGGCCAGATAATCTGTTAGGAAAAGTTCTTCTTCAGGCAGGTAGCACTTGCCATATGTCCTCAAGCATAAAGAAAAATGTCCTCTATAAATGTGTCTTATCAAACAATTGCAGGTGTTATTATGTGGAGCCAACTCTTCAGTGAATCACTGCACTCTTGTTCTCAGCGTTATCATCTGACAGTGGATTTCAGGTGCTGCATGCTCTGTGAGAAGTATTTCCCTTTAGCCTTTCCATTCCATTTAATGTCACCTTGTTCATCTTCTGAAAAAGGGCAAACGAGAGTCCTTTGAATTACCTTCTCTGGATCATTCATTACAATAGGCAGAGGTGATAGAGCTTCTTATTATTAAGTTTGGTATTCCTATTTGGTTTCCTATTACAATACCCTGTCTTCAGTTGCTTTTAACTTTGTCAGACATGAATGCTTCAGGCTGTAAATGTCAGCACTACAGGCCCATCCTAAGCTGAATATTTTTTAGAGGTTTCAGGCAAACTAGATTAGCCACTTCTGAGAAGGAAGAAAACAACTAGGAAAAAACCCCAAAAAATACAAAAAGAGAAGCTGTTGTTCAGTATTAAGAGAAACACTATGATGCAATTCAATTATTCAGCTATAATCCAGGCCTTATGTCCCAGGGTCTTGAGAACTGTGTCTTAATGATCTCTTCTCCTTTAAATATTCACTCTGTAACAGCTGCTCTGTGCAGCCAGTGGTCCCAGTCTCTGTGTCTCCTTCGCCCTGTAGCAAAAGAGGCATTCATGCCCCTACAGGTCCCAGGTCAGCCTGGGCAGAGTCAGGGATGGGAATCATCAGTGTAGTTACCCTGAGGCTGAAAGGGGGAGTAGGGAAGAAATGGTGACTGTGTAAGGAGACTGGGCACTGGGAGGAGTCAGACTCACCCACGGCATCAGACAGGGCTGCAGACCTCAGCTGCATCCATCTTGTGCTTCAGACCAGAAGGTGTGGGTTGTTGGCCAGGGTGTCCCAGCCAGACTAGTGACACATGTCGGGCAGGAGTCAGCCCAGGAGCTGCAGCTGAGGTGCCTGCAGTTGATCCAAGCCCAACACCCAGCCGTGATGGAAACAACACCCTGTGAACAAACAGAATGGAAAAACAGAAAGTGCTTCAGAACAAAGCAATGCTAGAGTTCAGCTTGTCAGTACAGTGGAATTACATCTCTCTTGAGCATGCTGTTTTGAAGTCTTCAATTATTTGATTACTTATCATTTTGGCTAAATGTCACTTCCTCAGTCAAAACACAGAATTAAACTTCTTAAGGGATAAATATCATGTAGTTGAGACGATGTCTCCTTGTAAGATCTCAGTACCATATATTAAAGGTGGTTGGAGGAGTTGCAGGAACCTCTTGGAGAAAAAGAGAATGGCCAAGTGATGCTGTGGAGGATCAGCTACAATTGTTGCCTCTGCCACCATGTTCCTGTGCAAGGACATTCAAGGCATATGGTGAGCTTTCCACATATGGTCAAAATGTTCCTCATTTTCTGTGATATGTGATATGAAACTCTGGGAGCAGGTCTGTCAAAGCACTGAACACTCAGATTTGTTGCTTGAGTCAGAGTTTTCTATACAAGGCTTTGAAAAAATAAGGTTGAAAGTACCTCTAATTGGTTACTCAAAATTAATGCTTGTTTTTTACTCTAATAGCTGTGTCTCAGATCCATCTTTGCAAAGTGGATCCCCACTCATTTGCTGGGTATAAAAAAATACAAGTCATTAACAGATCTCACATAAAATAGGCATCAGGGGAAGAAACAAACAGTTCTGCCTCCAGTGTGTAGTTTCAATAGCCTGCAGGAGGTAAAATATGGAGACAAACTGAGAAAAATATGACAATAAAAAGCTCCTAAATATGTACTAAAAAAGAAAAGGTGCCTAGGAAAAAACATTTTCAAGTAATTACCAATGGTGTTAATGCCTACACTGGGATTGGTCCTGTAAAAGCAGTCAAAGAAATGCTCTTCCATGGCCTCTCTAAAAATAAGAGGCTCAGTCTCCACAGTTTGTCCTGGAATTTCCACCACTGTGATTTTAATAACCCAGTCTCGAATGACCCCTGTTCCTGACCTACCTGTTGAAATAGATTCACTAAAGTGAATATTCCAGAAAAAAAAACCAGCACTGCTCATTTATAGTCTCAATTAGCTCACAGTGGCATTGATGCTCACTGAGCTTCTTTCTGTTCTTGTCCCTCTCCTGTGAAATACATCATTACTTAAGCTTTAAAAACTGTGACCAGACAGACATAATTTTTCACATCAACTTTTCTCCATCAAAATACCAAGACAAATACCTGAATACTTGGCTTGGAAAAGTTTAAAGGAAAGGGGTGGTGGGAGAGGGAATTCCATTTAAGCATTCTCTTCCACTTCAATTCCAAATTAGACATTTGCATTAAAAATCTGGAGTAAAAGGATTTCTTTTTTTCAGGCCTTTGACTGTACTGGTTTTTTCAGGAAAGGGGGATGGTCCTCTGAAAAAAAAACAACAAAAATTTATCCTCAATAAACAAGTTTCAGAACAGGAAATGGACACAGTACTGACTGGGCTTTTTCAGCACAACATGGAAAATATGGCACATTTTGGCAGTGATGTTTGGTGGGTCTAGAGCTACAGTGACACAGAAGGGCTTCTGAGACATGCTCAAAGCTCCAGGGGTGTGAGGTCTGAACCCATCTCTGGGACAGAATCACTTGCAAACACTATGCACGATAGATAAAACATGCAGTTTCTGGGAAGTCAAAAAGTACCCAATACCAAGCTGTTAACAAAATTTGTTTCTCACATTAAGTAAAGGCATTGACCGTCTTTCTCCATTCAAGACTGAGCAGATGTTGGTTCAAAATTTCTTGGTTCAAATTTTTTCCAGAAAGAATGGGGTGGATGGGTTCTCCAGCTGAACTGATGAAAAATCTGACTGCTGCTAAGCACTAGAGAGAAAGACAACAGAGTGAAATTAGTCTGACTTACTTCAGGTATCTGTGTTGAGATGCAATGACTCATGTCCTAGAAATTCCTGCTTCTCCACTGGTTGCAAAGGAAGGCAAGGAACCCAACTCAGGTCAAGGAAGGTGCACACTTCTAGACTTAGTGAGATGAAACTCACCATGGAAGATGTTGTGTTTCCTCCCTCTGACAGGTAAACAAGAAACATACGTGCTACACTACACATTACACAGGGAGTGAATGTATTCCTTACAGTACCCAGCTAGTCCATGTGGCAGAGCTAGAAGGGTGAGTGGCTCCCCACAAATGTGCAGATGCCTTGTTTTTTAAGCTGAGTCAGGCTCAGGAAGCACAGGGAAGTAGGTGGGAATGGCCCCTGTGCAAGAAGTGAGAAAAAACACTTTGCCTGGTTATAAACTATTTTGGGTTGGGAAGGATCTTTGGCCTCACCTGAACTTCCTGTACTGTATCTAAAAAAAATGTGTCACATTTTATAACTGATCATACAGCAAAGTGTGTGCTATTCAGAATTTCATCATTATGATTTGCAGTCACGAAAGACATTGTTCCTTAGCTTGATGAAGGACTCCCATTTGGAGTGGCTTAATGCAGACTAAGTGGTAGTTATGAAGAGAAAATCAGGAAGTGAATAGTAGTTGCACTTGTCTGTTCCTGATTAAAAAGGACATATTAAAAATCAGATAATGTTTAAAAGATCATTTAAGAGGGTATTAATTTTAGTGGTGTGAATTATATAAGTCCAGAGAAACATATTCTAAATCATGAATAGTAAGCAAAACCTATTTCTGGTAAATAAACAAAATTTCATTTTGAAAAATATATTTTCTGCACCATTTAAGACAGCAGGAGCCCAATAGAAACATTAATTTGAACGAACAACTTTCACAGTGTCAATTCAGAGGTTCTAAATGACAATAAACAGAGTTGTAAACAATCTGCTATCCATATATAAAAATGGTGAAGGACTATTACAGCTAAAACAATGTTCTCTTGAAGTGAAAGGGGCAATCTGTGCCCTTTAACTAACAATGTATTTAAGAGTTGCAATGCCTGTAACTAGAAGTGCAGTGGTATTCTGTGAAATTCTTCCAGTCGGCACAGAAGACAGTGGCCTAATGGGACACTGTTGGGGCCATTGCATTAGGGTGTGAGACATACATAGAAACAGGATTCTGAGCCCTGAGTAACTTATCTGGCCTATAGACCATAAAAGGTGAAAGTAGGGCAAGTGTAAAGGAGGCTAGGGAAATTCTACACGTGCTTTTAGCAAGTAAAAAGATCCTTGGGATAAGATTGATGGTTAGAAATATAGACATCAAAGGAATAGTAAATACTATAATTTTAAAAGCACAGGAATCAAGGAAATGATGGCATTAGCAACAACTCTTCAGCTAGTAAACAGTTAAGCTCAGAGATCATCCAAAATGTATTTTTTAAATAAATGCAAAGATCCTGCAAAAACCACCCCCAGATGAGACAAACTTGTGATTCCTAATGCAAATGATGAAAAAAGATTTTACAAGGATTAAATGTAAGGATCTTGGTGGAGTGGGTCTGAATGCATCAATCAAGTGACTAAATGACCAGAATATTAATTTTGGGCTTTCCAAGAGATATCAGTCCAGACTGTGACTAGTGTGTGTGCAGGAAATCCATTGCACAGCCCTGGCCCAGCAGCCTCGGCAGGCTCCCAAAGCCACATGGAACATGTGGAACATAATTCCCCTCAGTGCAGGGCCCTGTGCTGCTGCAGGTGTAAAACCTGACCTTCACTCCAGACACCATGAACGGAGGACACCAGAAGATGATGTATAACAGGGGCTATTATGGCCTGATAATGAAGTATGCTACACTGTTTAAGAGACAATTGAGTCACAGGAGAGGAAAAAAGGAATGTAAAAAGCAAACCGAGAGTCATCCTACTGGGACAGAGATAGTCGAATGAAAGGCTAAAAAAATGCCAGAGTGAGAAAATAAAGAAACATATTTCTGAGCACAAAGTGAAGGAAAAATAAACAGCTCATTTCCCAAATTCTCCTGTGCACCCAATTTGCCATCAGCATCCTCCATCACTGCTCAAGCAAACCAGCTCTTTCAAGTCTTCTGGGCATCCATGTGTGCCAACTACACTCTGTTGTTCTTCAGGACAGACACATTCTGGTAGTGGATGAATCTAACACGTCCTTCTCCCTGTTGCAACTTTGAGATTGATGTGAAATGAAAATGAGATAATAAAACTGTCTGTTCTACCCAACACTGCAGCAGTGTCACATTTAAATACCTGCTCCCGACTCTGTAAAATACAATAATATTAACTTCAAAAGTTGGCCTACACTGAATATTTAATGTTTTCTTCTTTTCTGTATTCATCATTTTTAAAAGGTAGGAGTGAATCAAGATTGATGCAAAGAGAAACACTTAAACTTTAGCCTTACTACTGGTATAAACTAGAATTACATGTATTTTGGCATAGGGAATTAGGCTAGAGGACATATCTATACTGTTACAGATTATGAAATTAGAAATTAGAAATGCTTTGTAGATATTTTTATATATGTATGTAATCACACCCTCACAGAGCAATGCCTCACTTGAGTTTTGGCAAAATTCAAATATATATTTTGGGTCTAAGATTGACAGACTACAAAAACAAGTGTATCTTGGGATTAGTTTTCCTATGAGCTAAAGGACGGATGTTACATGTGTGGAATGCTGATTAAAATGCAGAATTGAAAGAAAAGAATCATGGCAACCAATGTGTGCAGCTTAACAGAAATGAAATGCACCAATAAGCAAAATCACCCTGATGTATTGGGAGAGATGTAACTAAATACATTAAAGGAAATGGGTGAAAATATGACTGTCTGATAGCTCACATGAAAAGTGGAGCTTATGAGCAGAAGAAATATGTTCTGTCTCCCAAGGATGTGATCATCCAGAACTTACGCAGACTAAATCAAAACTGACACAGTTAAAAAATATTTGCGTAGATAACAAAATGCATGACTATATCATTTAATATTTGCCTTTGCTTTGTAGGCTGATTTTATTACTTATAATAAAATGTCATGTTTTATAAATCTCAGTCTATTTGCAGTTCTGCTTCTTATCCCTTATTCTCTCTACTTTGGAACAAAGTCCTTGAACAAATTGAAGTAGGGCTATCAGTCAGAAGAAGGGAGGCCTCTTCTAAGCTGGTAACCTTCATTAGTGGCCAGCTGATCAAAACAGGCAACAAATCCACAACTGTACATGCAGCACATAAGCATTAGGCATTAGAAAATTTCCAATCTTTTTCTTAATATTTTCCATTTAAAAGTGTAAATATTCATCTCCATGGACACCATTGATTTTGCACTCACAAAAGGAGCAAAGTGATCAGCTGTCAGATTACAATCCTCAAGTGAGTGTTACATTGTGATTTATGACAGTGGCTGAGTGGAGGGTGTGAAAGGGGCTGGGAAGGGGATGGTACAAGGGCACCAACAAGGATGATGGGTGCTTTCCTTGTGAGACACTGGTGTCCTTCCCTGGAAGCTAAATCAGCCAGACAGCTTAGGACTTGTAAGAAATTTTTAATTTCATCTTGATCAGCTATGATGAGAGAGATGAATCCAGCTCTCAGTGACTTAATGATGGGAAGATTTCCATGGGCAGCAAATCATGTTATCCTGCTCTGGAGTCAGCTCTACTGCATTGGAAAGGCGCTGCAAGAGCAGTCCCTCAAATCTAATGGAAAGCTGTGTCAGATTTATGTAAGGGTCTCTGAAATGATGCTCTTTCCTGGCTGAGGAAGTCCATTATCAAGAAATAAATCCCAGGAGTGTTTTATGCTATCTCATAATGATACCCTTAATTAATCTCTGAACTACTCAGACTCAGATTAATAGGACGAAATATAAAAAAACTGTTATCGTAGAAGGGTTAAATAAACATACTCTCTTTTCCAACTGCAGCTGGAAGGATAATTCCAGATTATGTCATGACAAAATGCCCTTAATAACTGATGGATCCACATGTGTGTCCAGATGGTCATCGCTGCTTGTGATAGCTAGTTACCCATCCCTATCATATGACTTTTTGGATCATGCTCTGGCTTTATTCTTGGCTCCCCTAGGGTTATAAATACTGAGCGAAAAGAATAAATTAGCTCATGACTTGATGCCTTTAATATTTGGCGTTCTTTGTGAACCCTCTTATTTTTGTGTGAGACCATGTACAGAGAGAGAAAAAAGAAAACCAAGCAGAAATCTGGGAACATGGGAGTAAGAATGTGCAAAGAACAAGATAACCGGAAGAGCTAGTTTACAAAGGGGTGAAAGACAGGCCACAGGGAAGGCATGAAGCACACAAAGGGTAAAGAAAACCCAACCAAACAAGAAGAGACAGAATGAACCAGAAACAGGACAGCAAAAACAGGATTACATGACTGAAATAGAAGAATAGAAAGTGTCCACAGTTTTCAAAAGTGATTGTTTGCTATGCAGTTCTTCTGCTTGCATTGCTCTGCTCCTGCCTAGGAGACAGCTTTTTTCAGGGACCTCTTTTGAGGGGTCTCATCCACACTTCCAGCACATTCTTCTGCAGGTGTTTAGCATGACCACAGTAATCTCAACCCTGTTCTATGGAGCAACCCTGATTGTTAGAAAAATAAAATAGGTTGGAAAAGACCTCTAAGATCATTGAGTCCAACCATTAACCCAGCACTGCCAAGCCCACCACTAAACAATGTCCCCAGGTGCCACATCCACATGTCTTTTGAACACCTCCAGGTATGGTGACTTCACCACCTCCCTGGGCAGCTATTCCAATACTTGATCCTTTCAGTGAAGAAATATTTTCTAATACCTACTCTAAACCTCCCCCAGCACAACTTGAGTCTCTTCCTCTTGTCCTGTCACTTATTACTTGGGAGGAGAGACTGACCCCACCTGGCTACAGCCTCCTTTCAGGCAGTTATAGAGAGTGATATGATCTCCTCTGAGCCTCCTCTCCAGCTGTTCCTCATCAGACTTGAGCTCCAATCCCTTCAACAGCTCGGTTCCCTCGCTTTTTCCAGCCTAAACAGCTCCCTCAGCTCCTCATAGGACTCACTCTCCAGACCCTTCACCAGCTCTGTTGCCCTTCTCTGGACATGCTCCAGCACCTCAATGTCCTTGTCACAAGGGGCTCAGAACTGAGCAAAGGGCTTGTGTAGCCTCACCAGTGGGAAAGTCCCTGCCCTGCTGGCCACCCTATTGCAGACACAGGCCAGGTGCCATTGGCCTTCTTGGCCACCTGGGCACAGCTGGCTCATGTTCAGCCACTGTCAGCCAGCACCCCACGCCTTTTTCCCCAAGGCAGCTTTCCAGACACTATTCCCCAACTCTGGACTCTTTCCTGGGGTTGTTGTGACCCACATGCAGGACCTGGCACTTTGTGTTGTTGAGCCTCATAGAATTGACTCACTGATCCAGCCTGTTCAGATCCCTCTACAGTGCCTTTCTGCCCTCAAGCAGATCAACTTGGTGTCGTCTGTAAATTGGCTGAGGGTGCCCTTGATCCCCTCATCCAGGCCAAAGATAAAGATACTGTACAGGACTGGCCCCAGTGCTGAACCCTGCGGGCCCAGTATTGACAGCTGGATGTGACTCCATTCACCATCCCCAGGGCCATCAGCCAGATTCTTACCAGCAGACAGCACTCACTCATCTGAGCCATGAACAGCCAGTCTCTCCTGCACGATGCTGTGGGAAATGAAGTCAAGGGCTTTACTGAAGTACAGACAAACATACCCACAACTTTTCCCTCATCCACTAAGCAGGTCACCTGGTCACTGAAGGAGATCAGATTGGTCAAGCTGGACCTGTCTTTCCTAAGCCTGTGCTGGCTGGGCCTGACCCTGCTTGTCCTGTACCTGTGTCTGATGGCACATCTCGATGAGCTGCTCTATGACCTTCCCCAGCACCGAGGTCACACTGACAGGCCTGTGGCTCTCTAGGTCCTCCTTCTAGCCCTTCTTGTCAGTGGGCATCACATTCATTGACCTCCAGTCCCCTGGTACCTGCCCAATTGGCCAGGACTGCTGGTAAATAATGGAAAGTGGCTCAGTGAGCACTTCTACCAGCTCCCTAAGTAGTCCCAGGTGGATCCCATCCAGCCCCATAGACCTGTTTGTATCGAAGTGATGTAACAGGTCACCAACCATTTTCTCTTAGATTATTGGGACTTCTGCTCCTCCTCCCTGTCTTCCAGCTCAGGGGTCTGGGTACCCAGGGAACAACTGGTCTTACTATTAAACACTGAGGCAAAGAAGGCCTGAATTACTTCTGCCTTTTCCCCATCCTTTGTCACTAAGTTTGCTCCTGCATTCAATAAAGGATTTTCCTTAGTCCTCCTTTGCTTGTTAATGGATTTATAGCAATATTTTTGTTGTCCTTCACAGCAATAACTAGATTATGTTCTTATTGGGCCTTGGCTCTTCTGACCTTTTCCCTGCATAACTTCACAATATCCTTAGAAATACATTTTTTAAAAATTCTTCCTTTATATTTTATACTTATTAACAGAAAGCCTGAGGTGTTGTGCATAATTTCCAGATTGCATTTATCTAATTATTACTTTCCCCTCTCTCTTTACAGATCTTATGCGATTTTTTTTTTTAAATCAGTGTTTATTTGCAAGGTTTTCTAAGTGACAGATAATATGAAATATTGCTTTAGGACAGATTAATACATATCAGCTTCTTATGAAGCCTGGGTGATAAATGAGACCATGTGTAAGTGAAAGATGGGCTGACAAATCTCAGAATGATAGCGTGTCTCTTTAATGTCTTTGCCACAGCCTGTTCACACATCCTTCTTTGAACACAGCTTGGGATCAGACTTTCTATTTTTCTTTTCAAGTTGAAACCAGAGATCCATTGAGGTGATATATATTCTGCTTACATGAAAAAGCATTTGTGATTATGATGCATTCAGCTGGGATCTGTTTCTGCAACACCAAGGATATTCTCTCTTCCATGAATTCTTATTTGAAAGTTAAATAGCAACAAAGTGAAGTCATGATGCTGTCTGGGAACTGTAATAGCATTCTTTCTTGTGCTATTTTAAAAAATATATATTCAAACCCATGGAAACAATATAATTTAAAGTAATCTTTCTATGATTACCTGAAAAGAATAACTTGCAAAAGAAATTCCATAGTTTCAGACATTTATGGCTTGACTGGGTTCATTTTAAAGCTCAGGAGGGGTATTTGCTAAATGGAAGACAGATTTGGTGCAGTGCCTGCAAAACAGGACAGTGTGAGAGGACATTTCTGCTATTTGCATTTCTGGTTCAGTCTCCCAAACAACGTGGCAATCTCATCCCTGAGCAGGGGCAGATCTGGAAGCGCTCCCACTCCAGGTGTGATGGATGGCTTCAGAAACCAAAGCCCACTGTCCCTTCCAGAGGACAGGGCACTGAGCAGCAGGTGACACCCTCAACAATTCTGAGCCCACCAGCTGTGCCCCATGGATGTGGAGACCTCTTTGACACAAATCTGGCCTGATCAGAGGACTGTGGAAAGCTTGGAGAATGCTGCTCTTCATCATTGCCATATGACTTTATTCACTTTAGGAGAACAGGCCCTGTTCTCAAGTCCAAATTAAAAGTCAGGCTCTTCTCAACACATATCATCTATATTCAGGTTTCCTTCATCAAGGAAATTAGGGAAACATGGAGAAAATAGACTACTCACACTTCTATGTCCTATGTGTTCCAGGCAGAGCTGTTAAAGCTACTATGCAAAATAAATCAGTGTATATGGTAAGAAAAATATCATCTTTATCTCTTGTTTTAGGAGATCTGAAGGTCTAGGATATGCTGTCTTGCCAAGTATCTAGCGACTTCCAGGTCTTGTGCATCATAGCCAGAAAATCCTTCTTTTTTCCCTTGAGAAGACAGAGATTAGCACAAAGGGTCTACAAAAACAGAATTCTGGAAAATATCAGTATTGGCCCTTTGACCCATGGGCTTTTGTCTATTACTCGAATTCCAGTCAGGTGCTAATATATGGCAATGGATCGAGGCATACATTTTACTTTTAATTTCATGATCAATATGTGTGATGGTGAGAATAGAGTCTGTGGACTTTAATTGAGGTGTCCAAATCACCGCACACCACTCTTTTCATGGTAAGAAAAGTCCCTAGCAGATCTGATACAGAAGAGATGGCAAATAAAACAGCAATTGCAGCATGGGAAATGCCACCAAAGGATTGTGGAGGGTGCTCTTTTCATGACATGGTGTGGGTGAAACAGGGACCATTGCACAGAACCAAAAAAATAACCTATACCAGTCCCGGTCTTCTTGATACAATCCAGTTGGGTCACAAGCTTCCAATATCAGCAAATTCTGTTTGGGATTTTCTGCATGTTTCACCACAGGATGAATGAATATATTAATGTATTAATTCAGCAAGAAAACAAATCTCACTCATCTGGTCAAACTGGCCAATTAGAGAAACTCGTTTCCCTGTCCAACCAGAATTTGGGCTCTCAGAAACTTCTCTAGGTGTATCTCGGGCTCCTTGGAAAAATGTTTAATTTTATTTTTCCTACTGCTCAAGGAATGGGAAGAGATGATTGTTTTCACAATGTCACAGTGTCCCATCCAAGTGTGCTTACTACAGACCATTTAATCCAGCACATGAAAACAGATACAGGAACAGTGTATCATTTATCTTTCTGCAATAAATGACTGCAAGGGTGAAAGTAGGAAAAGGTAGAAATCAGGAGACATTGTGGAGGGGTCAGGTAAGGAAGAGAGTACATTGACAGCCCAGAAGAGGACTCCTTGGTTATGGGGGAGCTCTATTAGAGCAGCTCTACTACCTTGAGGGACCATCCCAGCATGGGAATGCTCTTGGAAAAGTAAAGTAGAAAAGCAGCATTAAAGGATTGCCTATTTGATATCTGCAGCCCCTGTCTGGGCTTTTATTTGAGAGTGTCACTTGTAACTGCAGCCCTCAGGAAAGCTGCTGGACCAGAAAGGTCTAATTAACACTGAATCACCTGTCCCCTGCTTGCTGCCATCCCACTGGCACTGGGAGTAGGTGGCAATAAACAGCTTAGCGTAGGTGGGTCTCTTTTATTAGCTACCTGGAAGCTACTGAAAGGAGAGAAGGAAAAAAAAAAAAAAAAANAAAAAAAAAAAAAAAAAAGAGTTCCCCAGCTGAGAATTAAGCCAAAAACATCAATTGAATATGAGGCTGAAAAATGGCAGTACTGCCATAGTTAAGAGAGCAAATAGCAGTTCATTCCAGTGCTGGAGAAGTGCGGATAAACTGTCATTGTTCCCTCTCAGCTGAGTCACTGCTTTCCTTGCTGGGTGTTAAATGAACCATTCCTCTCATTTTCCACTTTGTTATAATTTGAGGTTGTGTTTTCAACCCTTTTTTAACCGGTGTAGAGGAATGCTGAGCTGGTCTATTTGCAGAAAATTGAGCAGGTATAAAGTTTCTGTTTCCCTTCCATTTCTGTTTTGGTAGGGTGGGAAATGTAAGGAAGGTGAAAGACAGTGACCTAAAACAGTAAGTACCATATATATAACCCTGTCTAAGGGGGTGAGGATGACTGTTCCCTGATGGGGCACACCTGCACCATGGCACTTGGATTCCAAGTGTGTGCAAAAAAATAAGAGATCCTTGGCTTGCCTGTCCTGCATGAGATCAGCAGTTTTTCTAATGGGACCCATCAGGTAATAACAATTATTTCAGTCAAGATGTGCCTCATTTCTACTCATTTGAAGAACAGAATTGAGCTAATTAATTAAAAGAGTTTGGGTCATGATCAAACCAAAAGACATACAATTTGCTGATTTAATTGACTGAAGACACAGCTGCTCAATGTGCTAAAGTAATAGCATGAAATTCAGGGCTGTTTTTAAGAAGTGCTGTAATTTCCTTGCCAGCACAAGGTATGGTAAGGTGCTGCTTACACTCCTGTGGCAGTAGCATTGCCTTCAGCTTACCTGAAAGAAACAATCTCACTCCAAGTGGACTTGAGGGTTGAGTACCTGTAGTAATTAGAGCCCTGAAGGGCCCATCATTGAGGAGCTTTTAAAAGTTTTACTTTGATTGCCTGCTTTCTGGTAAAATGGAGTATAACTCTTCAGTATTGGAGTTACATTTTTTGTGTTGTGACAACTTAAAAATATCACTATAAAAATTTTTCTCATCAGCCAAATACCATCCCTACTATCTCAGTGTAGCAGCAAAGGCATTAATTATTTGAAAATTTTAAGATGAATATTTACTGCTAAATTAATTTCCTAATAAAATAGTTCTGTTCTGTGAATTAAATACTACATTTATGTCAGAAATTTATGTGAAAGAGTAATTCATAGATATTTTTCTTACATTACAAAATGAAGAACTGTTAAATTAACTGATGTTGCATATAATTAGAACACTACAAGTTTCATTCTGTATCTTAAAAGAGTAAATATATTATCTGACTTTTTATAGTGGTGATATGTCAAAAAGAGCATTTTCAGTTGAGCAGCAAAATTATATGAATTACATAACTTCAAAAATCAATCCATACAAATCATATGAAGTTCAACTGCTCAATTCAGATAGAACATTTGGCAAGTATTAGAGAAGGACAATTGAGATGATTGAAGTTACAGACCAGCTTTAAGAGGAAGAGCAATCAAATAAATTAGTCCTCCTCCATTTCCAAAGGAGGTGCCTGAAGTGGATGCAGCATTTCTTTATGAAGCCATGAGTAACACTAAGTTTGTGACTTACCCTGGGCAGTGAAGTGGCACTGCACACTCTTCCCTGGTATGAAAAGAAAGGTATCAAATGAACTTAGCAGCATGCTGATTCAAAATAAACAAAATAAATTTTTTCTTTCCACATTTCATAATTATACTGCCACACTCATTGACTTATGATGCTGTGGATGAAAGTTTAAATGTGTTGGAAACAAAAACCCATTAAAGGCTGCTAAATACAAAGATGCTGATCAAGGTTTAGGAGTATCTGAACCACCAACTGCTGGAGACTATATAACACATAAAGAAGTATTGCTGTGTGCTTGGTCTGTCCCAACAGTCTTTTGTAGCCATGCACATGTAGTCACTGTCAGAGACAGGATGTGGAGATCAGCACAGCTATTCTCAGATTTTGTTTGTTAGTCAGGGTTTTTCCTAGCACTATCTGTATATAACTAACATCTGACACTGCAGGTCTTAGCCTTTGATCCAAGCAAACAGCTGAAACAATGCAATGATGGAGTACAACGCTGTATCTCACAAAGCAACCCAGCAATTCAAAATAAATTAGGGATCTCTACAGGTCTTAAGTGATGCTGAGTGTGAGCTGTTTCAGTGAGGTGTGATGAAGTGGGAGGGTGAAGGGATGGAGTTTGAATTTGCAATGAGAAAGAATCTTCCTTGTCACTCTGACTGCATATTTTAGAGGATCAAACAGCTTTTGAGATGCATCATGTAATGGAGGCTGCAACAGTCTATATATTGAAAAATCCCTCTATTTCTAGGTTATTGGTTACTAGGGAAATGCACCATTTTGTTCTTTTGGTCTCTTCAATGAGACCAAGCTCTTCAGCAGCTGTAATTCCTTGACTCTTTCTCAGGTTCAGAAGTCAATTCCTAAGTTTCCCCTTTCACATGCCAGTAAAGACATAATGTATATTTCATTTCTTAATACAAGAAGTGAAACAAGTCATCAACATAGAGCCCTATCTTTGTTTTGTAGTCAACTGTCCTCCTTCCATATCTTCAGAGAACTCTTTACAGAACACTATGTGTGGAAGTTTTTTTTAATTGACTACTCAGAAGGTTTTGTTTTTCCCTATCTGTATGTTCAGAGGTACTTTGGAGAAGAAGCATTAATAGTGTCTATTTAGTAAGGAGATCACTGGCTGCTTCCACAAGTTCCCAATATGCTCAAGGTTTGCATTTTTCCTGTCCTAAAAAATCTGTTAGACCCCACAAATCACTCCTGGCAAATGTTTGAATGTGAGTGTTCAGCTCTACATGTTTCACTGCAAGACATCCCAGTAAGGCTGCTCTGCCCAAGGACCTTAGGAATCTATATTCACATCTGAAGCCTCCCTTTTTAAGCATAGCCAAAGGTGATAGCTGGTGTGAATCTCTGAGGCAGTGCCCTGTGCGCAGTGCAGAATAGCAGCCCACAAGGGAAAGGCATGCACAGAACCCTAACATAATTTTTGACACAGCAGGCTACGACTTTCTGTGCAGTATTTACAAGGTTTTCCAGGATGTTTCATTAGAGGGAGCAATCCTTGAAAAGTATGGGCTGTGTGTTGTGCTGTTCTTGTTTGACATGTCTTACAAAGACTGATAATTGCTATAAGGAGGTGGCTGTGACCTGCAGGAAGGCACACAGGCATGTTCTAGGGAGTGACAGATGGGAGATGGTTCTCACCGCAGTCTTTTGTGGACAGTGAGTAAAAGCTCACTAGCTTGGATTGATCCTCTTTTCTGTCAGAACCTTGATTTCCAAAGGTAATTAAATTTTACAACTGCATAGTTGGTCAGCCCAGCCATCCACCTCTCTCCTGTTCCCTCTCCAGCACCTACTGAGCTGCTCAACAGGAGTAAAGATTAGAAGAGTGGGGGTCTCAAGGACACATGTGCTTCTGGAAAACCCACAGCCAGGTAAAAAGGAAAAGCAGGTTTGTATCCCCCTTGACAGCACACAGCCTGATCCCATCACAGGATCTGGTTGGGATGTCAGCATCCACCTACTGACTCACTGGCATGACATGGTCCCTCCAGTCCAAGCTCTATTTCCTCATCCTTGGTGTGGCATCCTATGGGGAATAAGGGACTGGTGAGGGAGTACCAAGGGGGTACCATTACTGGAACATGAGCAAAATCAGGGGAGCTCTGCTGCTCATCCAAGATAATGTGGTTTTTTCCTGATGGAGTTTTTGCTCTGACTGGCTGCCACTGAGTACTGCTGCAACAGCTCACTGGCCTGCTGCAGGCATGTGAGTGCCATCTAAGTGCTGGTTTAAAGTCAGTCCTGTTGAAATTTAAGATCTTAGCCCAAAGTGTTGCTTAGGAGAGAATGACAGTGCAGAAGCCTTTAGATCTGTATGGATGACAGCAGAACAGGGGGATCTGAGCCTCACAACTGACACCTTCACAAAGCTACCAGTGATCAGGCACAGCTCCAGCAATTCTGTCCACCCAGACAGGGCTCAAAAGAGTGCAGACAGCATCCATGGAGAGCTGGTGTGCTCATGGTGATGGCCAACAAAAAGGCTGAGAGAGGATGTGGTGTGGGTTCACAAAAACACTGAGGTGATGAATGGGGTGGCTGCTGTAACTGTTATTCACCAAACCCTACAATCCTAGAAGAAGATTTGTAAGTAATAGAAACTGAGTTTCTGGAATGTGCTATCCTGGGGAGGAGTCAGGCTCCAAAAGGGTTTGGACAAATTTGGACAACATGTCCATAAACAGGCAGCAAAGGGAGTAGGCAGAGATATAGCTTCCAGCATCCCTAATCCAAGGGTGGGTGCTGGGAGTGGAAGAGAACACCCTGCAGAAGATGGACTCTTGCTCTCCCAGGCTCATGTGCAGTGAAGCAGAAGGCAGAGCTAGAGGGGACCCTGATCTGACCCTGACACCTTTCCTCTTCTTCTGCCCTAACTGCAACAGCTGCACTCAGAAACATTCCACAATTCTGCAGAAATTCCTAGGTGGTGTTTCTCACATAACAACTTTAAGACTTCAGTGATTACGATACTTCTCGAGGCTTTCTTTGAGAGCATAGTTTTCTCTCTCACCATGTCTTTTTAATTATTTTTTTTCCTAGGGCTTTAACAGTAAAGAAATTCCATTTCCTCTTGGAGGACCCTCTATAATCCCCTCAGCAAAAAGGGAGAAATGATTAATAGTTATTCCTTTGCCTCAGCTTTGGGCAGAATCCTATTAAATGAGGAATAGCAAAGACCATATACATATCCTCAGTATTTGCAGAAGGCCAAATGTTAGCAAACACTTTGCAACAAGAAGAAAAAGAAAAGTTTTGGTTCAATCTCATTTTCTGTGTTCCAGCTTATTACAAATGTCATTTAATAAAGAATGATTTTCACTATGAATTTTATTTCCTCTGAAAAGAAAATTAAGAATCATTAGCAAGGAAAAAATGATTCAGTCTTTTGAGAGATCTAGTTATGTTGCAGAGCTTAGCTGTCAAATTACGATAAAAATCCCTGGGAGGTTCTTTCTGTGCTGTGTGGAGAAATAACCGGTAACAGTCAAGACGCTCAAATAGAATTTAAAGCAAAGCCTTGGAAATATATAACTAAAGATACAGCAAGTTCCTACTTGTATTACTGGATCCAAACTAGAAGATTTTAACAAGAAAAGTGAATAGTTACAGGAAAGGTTGTGCTCTTCAGAAGCTTCCTAATCAAATTTTCTATTCTTAACTCTTATGTAAATATGTTTAACAAAGTACCCAATAGCATTCAAGAGGGGCTGGTGTGATTCTTGGACTTGCCATGTGCAGGACCAGGAGTTGGACTTGATGATCTTTGTGGGTCTCTTCCGACTCATGATATTCTGTGAGGGGGCTAAAATGAGGATCTGCAGATTTGGTGCAGGAAATACCTTCCAGAACTGCCTTGGGCTTTTTTTCCTCAGTTCAGTGAACATTATTCTGAAGGCAGGGAAATCATGCAAAGGCAAGCCTGGCTACAGCTCCTCTGACATAGATAACAATATTATATATTCATGTAGTCCACAGAACAAGATGTTTGTGCATGAATCCATTCTAAGGTTTTATGATAAAAGCTACCTTTGAACCTAGCTATTTATTTACTGCTTCTGTTTCCATTTGCCAAATAAAAAGTCTTGATATGATTTTGGCATTTTGTTTGTTTGTTGGTTGAAGTGCTTCCTAAATAATTTGCTTTTCTATCAATTTTAGTTTGGTCATAATTTAAATTTCCAGTCAGTGCACTAAATCACACCCTTTTTGTTATCTTTTCCCTTATTAACATCTTCCTCTGCTCCATGGACCTTGACATCCAGTTCTCTAGATTAATCTCATTAAGGAGGAGAATTGAGTTAAACTCGTAGTTTCCCCTGTGATTGTTATTTGAAGTTTCTGTTTCTGACCATATTGGTGGTAATTTGTCCACTTTCCTAGCTGTACTGTTAAGATTTCCCTGCTCCTAAGCCTCTTGGGGTTTTCCTGGTGCAGATTTTTTTCTTGCAGATGGTTATCCCACTGGAAAACCATCATCCAGTCTGAGCTTCTGCCTGACACCAGCATCAGAATTTTGCACTGTCTTTAGCATACTAATCCCATGTATCAAGCTTGAGTTATGGCAGCATGATAAGAAGAAATTTAGGGTGTGATTTTTTTTTTACATTAATTTCATTTCTTTACAGTCAGTGGGGGAAAATGGGTGCTATTCTCTTACAGTTCTTATGACTGCTTCCACTGTTCACTTTGGACTGACACAGACTGGGTCTGTGTCAGGATTTGATCAGATAAGTCCCATCTTTATGGTCAAGTGCTAGAAATCCATCATGATTTCAAGAAAACTGTTCCAGTGCTTGAGCACCTACTCTGTCTTGAAAAATTCTGACTTATTTCAGCTTTGGGCTTTCAGCACAGTCTTTTCCACTTGATTAAGGAGAAAATCTACTGTCAGGCACATTTTACCTCATCTGCCCTGAAAGTATAGCCAGTGCTTAAAATCATAAACGAGTATAACCTCCATTAGGTATGAAAAGTGACTGCAGCAATACTTCATATGACATTTGTAACTAGAACTAGCAGCAATAGTCAGGGCTCCTAGGTGTGGTCACAGTAGAGCAACCTGGATTTGAGTGCACACACCACATGCAGACTTTTCTGTGCCAAACCCTTGCACCAAGTGCATTTGATCCAAAGCTCTGCTGCTGTCTCCATCTTGATTTATAAATGAGGCAAGTGATAGTCATGGCAGAGAGGATTCAGGAGATTTTCAAACATCTGAAGAGACAGTGAGAGAGCAGTTGTTTATTTTGCTTGTCTCATTTAGAATAGGGATGTCCTAGCAAAACCTGAGCTGTCTCTTGGAGGCTATTTCCTCCAGGAGCTGCTGCTTCACTTTATGGGGACAAGCTTCCCAACTGCCTTGGACAGAGCCCTGACTCCATCTGGAGCTACACCTTCATAAAAAACCAGTCTGGCCTATTGTTACAACAGTTTTCCTCCTCTTTTCCATCACCTCTAGCTCAGGGAAGAAGATCACACCTATTTAGAGTTTAAACAACTAAGGAAAGGGCTTGTTCCTTTACTTTTTGGATAGAAGGATCTAAAACCATTTTTGGTGTTAGTTATATAAAAGTAATAATCTGACCCACTAAATCACCAGGTACAATACAGCCAAACAAAAAGACATTAAATCCAATTAACTTTATAATGGAAGCTATTATTTGGCAGCTAAGCACTAACACTTAACCAGCACTTTTCGCTGCAGAGCTGCCAGTTACATCTGTATCTGTGTCATTACATGGTTTGATGGTACAAAACTATGGTACTTTTAAATGTTACAAAATGTAACATTTTGCTGGTAAAAATGAGCTTTTATTTCAATATAAAACACTTCTTACGACAGTTAAGTAAAATAAGATAAAATCTCATTCAGAATTAATTTCAGGGTAATCATTATCTACAAGTTTTTACAAACATCTTCTCTGTTATGTGCTTTCCTGGCCTAATAAATGATACCTGGCCTAATAAGGGATAATTAAGTGGGCAATCTTTGCAACAATGTGAGCAACCTACGGGTACTTGGGGGGTAGTTCCACCAGGAGAGACACATCTGGGGCTTCCCTCCTCTTTCCAGATGGTCTGAAGTGAAGCCAGCTGTGACAGCCAAATCAAAGAGAGATGATTTCTCTTCTGAGTGATAACACACAAAAGCACACAGGAAGCCCAAACAGGAGCAAACAGGTGCTGGTCCAGTGCTTTTGTACACACATGACATGATTGTCATACAAAAAGGAAAAATCTCAGTCTGTTGAGAGACCCACTTGTCAAAAAATCCCCAGGTGAGACAGTTATCTGGTGTGTAATCAAGAGTGATTGCCAGGGATGAACCAAAGGCTTTGAAGGGGAGAACAAAGCAATGTGTATCTTCTCTGTGGCTGTCACTTCCCTTGACAGCCATGGCCTGTCTCCTCTGTCTTGTTAGAAATTATGTCAAACCATTTATTTTTATCCTTATGTCTAAACGTCTGAGACAATGTGAAAGGAGGAAAGTAATAAATCCAGATGTGATTGATGTAAATATCATTTGATGAGTACCTTCTTATGTGAAGACAGCATTCAGCCCATAAAAAGATATTAATCAGGAAGACAATGTACAATAGGACAAACAAAAGACAAAAAGTGCTAATAGGAGAAAAACAAACAAAAAAAAATCCAACCCAAATCCCACTAAAATATTCCAGTTAAGCTCCTAATCTTCTACTTGTAAATAGTTGAAACTAAATTTCGTTTTGTTTACTGCTGTGGGATGACAATTCTTTCTTCAGAGCTATGAATTCTCATTTTCTAGATGTGAATCATTTCATTAACAAGCAGAGGCAGATTGCTACCATCTTTATTGTAGGCAAAATATTATTTTCAGTAACTGCAAATAACAGGGTCTGTTGACTTGCAGAGAAATGGGACATGCTCAGGATTTCTAAATTATAAATAGAAGAAAGAAAGAAAATATACTGGAGTGACATAACTCTGTTACTTTTCTAAACAAGACTCAGAGTTGTATTATTGTAAATATATAATGAGGGTTTCTGTTGAAAATTGAACCCACTAGCTTTTCAAATAAACAAAAAATAGTGCATAAATCACTGATTGACTTCATCTGAACAAGCTGTACAATCACCCAGAAGCACCAAAAAACTTCAGGGAGATTTCTCCATGTTCGCCATCACTCTTCTCAGAATACCTGCCAGTGCTTTACCCAGGTTGTGAAGGGGTCAGGCAAAAACACTTTTCACTGTCTCACAGTAAAAATCTGTCCTGCTTTCACCTCCTCATCTTTTCTCTTCTCATGGAAAGTTGCAGGTTTGGTGGAAATGAAGCATTTCTCTTGGATCTGAGATCCAGAGGACCACAGCTGCTGGGTGCAGGAATCAGAGCAAACCCAGTAGGAAGACCAGCAGCACAGAGCACAGGCTAAAATCCTTTTTAGTCACAAAATAGAAGGTGTCAGGAGAAAACAAAGACAGAGGCATCTGCACATTGGTCAGTAGCCAAAACTTGTTAGGTCACTTCATGACAGTATAGGACAGTATATGAAGGAACATCTACTGATTTCAGGGTCAGCATCACCCACAAAGCCTCCATGACTTTGACTTTTGGGATTGCTTTAGGGAGAAATAAAATCATTGAAGGTTTGGAAACATATAATGCAAACAGCAGCTGCACACAGGCCATGGAGACTTTATTAAACACTAATGGAAAGAAATGGAGAAATACACTAGGAAAAGTACAGCACAATGTTTGGAAGCAGAAAAAGTACTTAGATGTCTGACTGCTAGCAAAACACAAGACTTCTGCTGTTAATTTGAGTTAAGTTTTTAGAGGAGCTCTTGGAACAGAGCAAACAGAACCTCCAGGTATCATTTTAACAATATAGTCACTCAAAACGTTTTGGACAACAATCTTACACTAACCATAATATTGAATTGTGATGGGCAAAGGCAAAGGCAAGGTACAGCGAGGCAAAATACCAGGCAAGGAAAGGACAGGATTTGATTCTCTATGATAAAAGTGCAATTATTCATCTCAGTCTGTGTGGAATTAGAAAGGAAAGGGAATAATAAGATTTATATGCAGACAGCTGATACTTTGGGGGGTGCGTGCCTTTTGCGCCTGCTCAATGTGATTGCCCAACACACATAACTAAAATTGTTCCTGTGTCCTTTCTCTTAGCAAAAATACATTTTTGCATCAAGTCACAGCTCCCTGACTCTGTCTGACTGGGTCCTGCTGAAATCAATCAGATTACTCAGGGAGAAAAGTTTCAAATTTTAGCAAATTTTCTTTCCTTGAAAATGCATTGTATTTGGTTCAAGGGATGGGATATAGTCTGGCCTATCTTTCATCAGATGAGTTTATTCATCCTAATGAAAAAAGATGAGTCACTTCTTCCCTCTCTGAGATGATAAGACACAGACTGTGATGAAAGTCACTTAGAATTTAGCTTCATAGCCACTAACAGTAGCATCTGGTTTTAGTAGGAGGGAGTAGACGAATGCACAGTAGATAAATTAGGGGCAGGCAAGAAAAAAAATTAAATAGAATATAAATTGCTTTTTATTCTTTAAGGCATGTGTTATCATAAAGCCATAGATATATATATATATCATATATATTATATCATATATATAATACAATATTTTTCATTAAGTGTTCTGTCTCCTAAAGCAGAAAATAGCAACAGAGTGGAGACCATGCAGATTTGTTTCTGTACACCAATTTGTGTGCCCTGGCACATGATCAGGTAGGTATGCACAAAGGGAACAGTGCCTCAAATCTGCCCACTCTGCCCATGAGTCTGATATCACACAGGATCCGAAGCAGAACTGCACTTCCACTGAAGTCCTGCTATGGGAATTTTATTATTGTAGTTAAGCTGTAAATACATTCTGTTACAAGCAGGCCTGTTATCTTCTTGGCTGAGAGTTTCTGGCAAGAGAAGTTGAATAAAAACTTTATTTGCAGCAGAAAATGAATTCTGCTTTCTGACCCTATTCCACCGGACTTGTCACTGACAAGGTGCTGGCTACCTAAATTCTGCAGAAAATATGCAGAAATTTCTTAATGACCTTTTTTAAACATGAAGCTCTCCCTCCCTTGGGAAAATTTCTTTGTTTTTTTCCAAAAGTTTTAGCTGGAAATAGTTCTGTAAGGCCATCTTCCTATCACAGTTCTACAACATTCAGAACGCTCTACTCCTTTTTGGTAATTTGGCCTGTTTTATTTTCTCTGTCCTTCAGAACAGTGCAAGCAAGTAGGAATGAATCAGCTTTTGTATTTCTTAGATCACCTGCTTTAGTGTGGGCCCACCCTGCTCGCTGAAAGCTGGAGAAGCCTCTTGGATGGGAAAAAGGTGTTTTTGCAGGGAGTGCTTGGAGAGGATTGCACAAACACAGCAGAGCTCTTCAGGCCCTGGTGACACAGCCCCACCAGAAACACACCACAGCTTTACTTTCACTACTTAGGTTTTTAACATCACTATGCCTGCAAGTTAGAAAAGCTTTGATTTATTCCTGTCCCCAAATAACCATCAACAGCTCAAGTGAGATGAACACGTGCCAGCCCACAATGGCTAAATCTCATTTGGTTTTTTTGCCACAGATAATTTCTGCTCATTCATCCAGAGCTGAACATTTCTTCATCACCAGGAATTTAATTTACACTTAGTCATTGCTCATATTCTATTTGAATGGAAAAAAAATTCCAAAATTTCCTCCAAACAGATTCTTGGTGGGCCGTGAAGTCAATGAAAGAAGCTAAGACTGAAGAAATGGTCCCTGCCTTGAGATACAGGATATTGCCAAAAGGCTGAGAACCTTTGTTTCAGGAGCCCAGGTCCAGACCTGGCCTGCTTGGACATATGGAGTCCCCAGAGAAAAGGTGCTGGGTCTGGCAGATAGGGCAGGGCTCTGCTGGAATTCTGCTTGATCTTCAGCAAAGCTGGCTAAAGTGAGGTGACCTTTTGGTCATTTACAGCCATCTCTAAATTCACTGGCCCAAATTGTCACTGCTTTTGCACTTAATGGCTCTATCACCATTTGTCCCCCTCAATTAATTCTTCTCTAAAATTCAATTCTACTTATCAGTCATATCATCTACAGAAAAATAGTGTATTTTATGTCAAGAGTTGAAATTTAATGGGCAGCTTCAGGACCATGTGGTAACCCAAGCAGTATTCACTCAATGTGGCCTGGGAAGAGCCTTGGGTTATTCACAGGAAGTAAAGATTTAGGAAATTACTTTTTTGGATGGATGGATGGATGGATGGATGGANATGGATAGGTGGACTGATTTGGAGGGCAGGAAATTGTATAGAAATCTGTGAGTCACTAGCTAGAACTCATGAGAGAAGTTCTGTGGGAAAGTCCTGGGTTTTATTCATTTATGCAGACAAGAGAAACTACTAGTTTCTTGAGGGAGAATTCTACTGTTAACTCCAGTCTTTGCAACAAAAATGTTCATTGCACTCTTGGGAAGGGGAAGAAATTGAATTTAGCCTAACTGCAGTGCATAAATGCAGTGCATAGTCTTATTTAACAGCAGATCTTAACAGGCTAATGTATTGAATAGCTCTCGGTGTAAAGGACATTAAGCTATAGTTAAAATCATATCTCACAGCCATGAAATTCACAAGAAAAGAGTGAATAAAAAGCGCTATAAAAAGTCAGTGAAGCAGCTGTGATGCAAAGAGCAGAGTGGAAAGGACATTGCTGCAGAGAGCATTCATGTGGCACCAGGGCAGGCAACAATTCCTGCAGCGGCAGCTGAGAAACATGGATGTGACTTACACTGCCCTGAACAAATCCATGCACAGGCAGCTGTGCCCCTGACTGCCCTGCCTGACGGAGGAACTCATAAAAGAGAGCGAGATCCACAGATTAATAAGTCTTCTAAGACTGGGACACAGGACTGTTCATGTTATTGGGTATCTATACAGCACTTTCCTTGGAGGTGGAATGCATGGCTCTCAGTTGCCAATCTGATTTGCTTGGGGTTTTCATTGCAATAGTCAGTCAAGTAGGAAAAAATCTTCAAAAAACCAAAAAAACCACCCCCAAACCAGCCAATCAAAAAACCAGAAAAACAACATCATAGCTTAAAATTACAAGCCAAAGCTAGTAAATTTAATTCAGACAAACTCTTCACTTGATCCAGACACTACTTGCCTCTTCATCTCAGCTGTCACCTTTATTCTCCTTTTCCTCTATTTCCAGCAGCCTCCAGGCTCTTCTTCTTCTGTCCCTGCAAGACACAAGGTATTTTTCTATTAACCCCTTCTCTGTAACTGGTAGCAGCCTGAATACCAGTTGTCACTTATCTTTGAATCCTCTCTGTCTGAAAGGAAATTAAGAGACTTTCATGCTTCTTGCTTGCAAACTCTAACCTAGAGGAAACTGCACAAAATGAGTCAGACTTTCCTTGGTGGGCACCTCACTTCAGGAAGGTGTCCGTGAGCAAGACCTAAAGCATTTGCAACTGCTTGGGTAAGACAGCTGTAGGAGGAAAGGGATTGAGACTCACACCATGCTTAGCACATTCTGTGGTGGCTCTTTGTCAAGAACTTGAGATCCTTACAGGGTCCCAATTCTCACCAGGGACTGCTGACAAGTACTAGACATTTAAAGTCAGTTGTAGGATCTTGCTGGACTCAAGAATTTAGATATGGGGTTCAGAATGTGCACATGTCACCTGTGCAGATAGGAAAGAAGTATCACAGAGGAGAGAAAGAAAAAGGCAGAAAAATGAAGTGGGGCCAGGAAAAGTAGAGGCAGAAACCTTCAGTAGATCCAGTGTGAGTGGAATAATGAGTAGTATTGGTTGAAAGAGCAAATTAAAGTGAAAATACAAAGGTAAGAGAAGATATTTTCTCTAATGATAGTGATAGGGGATTTTGGATATTGAAGGCCAATTTTCTGAAAAGGGATGGTCTTCAAATGAAGCTGGCTGAATGGCCAGGCTCTCTTGTAAGAGACTGGATGAACCACAGAGTTATAGGAGAACATGCAAACAAAAAGCTTCTCATATGAAATCTTTTCCAATATAATCAAATCATGGGGAGTTAAAAACATATGCTGTGCAATCATCTGTTCCATTTTCCAAGGCCAAGAAGTTCTGCTATCTATAGGCCATTGGCAAACACCTATGTAATTACCTACAACCAGCATGCAATTAGGAATCCACTTTTTTAATTAACTCAGTGTGGTATTTCGGCTGCATCTGTTTATGTCCGAAAGAGATTCTCATTTGTTGTTACTTGCTACAAAAATATTACTCTGTTGTAGGAAAATTATTGCACTTGAATGCTTGTGCTTAGTTCTCTTCTAAGTGAGAAATTTAAATTAGAGATAAAAATAAAGGCATCTGAGGATGCATAAAAGTAAACACGATATTTTTCCTGATTAAAACAAACTGAGATTTGCCTCTTACTGTCTAACTCCAAACTCCCAGGACTACTCGTGCCTTAGAAGTATTCCTGAGAGTAGTAATTTTCACAAGCTCTTGCCAGATTTCTCTTAGTTGACAGCATGTTGAAAAGAGCTTTGTTAAGGAGATCAGTAAGTAAAGCCCAAGGTATTTACAGTGTGATGCATTTAAGCAGGTGTAAAATTCTGGAATCTCCACCTGGGTTTGTTCAGTCTATTGTTTTCAGCTGTGCACATATGGAAATGTGCAGAAGGGACTGATTCTGTTCTAGTTTGGCCTTTCTGTTATTGCAGAATTAAGCAGCTGGAAAACAAAGCTTGGATGTGAGGAGGTGTGGATGGCTCAGGGCTGTGGGGGCCAAAGAGGATTGAAAATGCTAGAAATGCTAAAAAGTGACAGAAGCTGCTGGTGGGGAAGGTAAGTCCTAGGCTCAAGTGTTGCTCCTCCTGAGGTCAGGAAGACTGGATAGTACCTGTGACCTGTGGTAGGATCACCTCTGACTAATCACACTGACGTCTTTACAAACACCTACAGCCTTAGAAAAGCAGAAGGCAAAAAAAGAAGCAAGTATTTTATTACCAAAACCAAATTGTGTTTTCTTCCACCAAAGCTTCAGCCTGCTTTCTTTTTCACCTTGTTTATCCTTAGCACCATCTGGCAGAGCACAATATTTCTGCTGTCTCCAGAAACATCACCTTAGGGACAGTGCCAAGGAACAACCTTTCAAGCCTTATTTTATCTGTATTACATACTGGTTTAAAAGCATTTCTTAATTTTATTGATAAAAACATTAGGGTTTCCAATTATTATTGGCAACACAAATCACCCTGTTATATCAAACTTACATCAATATTTATTTTCAAGTTACCAACACTTCTACACTAATTATTACAATTTAACCTTGTATTCTAATTAATCAAAAAGAATTGCAGCAAAAACCACAACCAATCTGGCTCAACACTTCTTTGTTTTCCTTTCTGATAAAGAAAACAAAAGGTCATTGTTCATCTTTTGGGTAACAAAACTGCATGTATATATCCGTTTCATCTGAAGTCCATTCTTGCATTTAAAGCAAACTTCTCAGACCTGTATTTATGCAAGAAATTGTTCAAATTAAACTGTTCAAAATTAATTGTTAAAACAGAATTGCCAAAGTTGGAAAACATCCTTGGGATTATACTGACAAGCACTGTAAATTAAAATTTCTTTTAATGTATGCTAATATCGTGTTCTGTTGACATTTTCTCATTCAGCTTGTTCCCCTTCTTGTGTGTAAAGTTTAATAATAAAATATATCCCTAAATTGGAATGACTTCTTAAGAAAGAAAGGAAAGGGGAAAGAGAGAAGGAGAAGGAGAAGGAGAAGGAGAAGGAGAAGGAGAAGGAGAAGGAGAAGGAGAAGGAGAGAAAGAGAGAGAGAGAGTGAGAAAGAGAGAAAGAGACAGAGAAAGAAAGAATGGAGATTCTTGTAGTGAGCGGCTCAGAACTGGACACAGGATTTGAGATGTGCTGATTACAGGGGACAACCCACGCCCTGGTCCTGCTGGCCACACTATTGCTGATCCAGGTCAGGATGCCATTGGCATCTGGGCACAGCTGGCTCATGTTCAGCCACTCTCAACCATACCCCCAGGTGTCTTTCCACAGAGCAGCTTTCCGGACACTATTCCCCAAGCCTGGAGCATTGCCTGCAGTGTAAGAGCCAACCCTTGGCCTTGTTGAATCCATGCCATTGGCCTCAGCCATCAATCCAGCCTGCCCAGATCCCTCTGTGGATCCTTCCTGCTGGCCAGCAGATCAACACTCCCTTCTTCCCAACTTGGTCTCAGCTGCAAACTGACTGAGGGTGCACTCAACCCCCTCCTCCAGATTATGGTAAAGGCATGAAACAGGACTGGCCCCAACACAGAGCCCTGGGAAACGCCACCTGTGCCCAGCCACCAGCTGGATGTAGCTCCGGTCACCACCACTCCCTGGACCTGGCCATCAGCCAGTTTTTTATCCAGTGAACAGTGCATCCCATCTAAGCTATGAGCAGCCAGTTTCTCCAGGAAGCTGAAAAACCCCCCAAACATTCAGAAGTTTCCTCCTGTATTGTCGGGCACTTAAGGTTTTTGAAAAGTTGCTTCATAGATCATATTTGTATTTTATCTGGTGAATATCTGAGACCTAGAGAGTTTCATTACACATTTACTGTCTGCTATAATGGGTTTCAGCTTAGAGGATCTCATACTGTGCATGTAGCCTCCTAACTAAATTTCAGTAGAATGGTAATCCCACTATCCTGTGCTCCGTAGATAAGAGAAACTATCAAAGCATGGATATAATTAATTTCCAGGATTACATATTTTCCTTTCTTGTTTACTTGTTACATAATTACTTTTTATTTTATGTATTTCAAATAGCAAATAATAGCATTGTGCCAGTCCTAAGATAACAACGGCTTAGCAACTTATTAATGTATGTCCAACACTATGTGGCTTACTAGAGAGAAAATATAAAAGTAGTTAAATTTTTCCTATGTCTATGTATAAAGAAACTAGATCCTGGATAGCTGTAATATACTCTGAATCACACTCCAGCTGGAATACAAGAACTGATTACTATTCCCCTTACTTGGTATACTGTTAAAAGTTAGGTCTTGTCTCTGCTTTTTCTTCTGCATTGTCTCCTTGTTGCTTCCCAGCTATACATTTTAAATTTATGTTTCTGAACTTTATTAAAATGCTCTGAAGGGGTTCTTACATAACTTGCATCTTAAAAATAAAAGCAAAAAAGGCCAAGAGTCATTGTGCCTGTAATTTAAATACATCTTTTGAGTTAGAATAATAGTACTTCATATTAGCATTTTAACAGAAATGGAAACGAGTAAGGTAGTGAAGCAACATATCTAAATAAATTGATTTTTTTCCCTCATAACAGAACATCAGTCACACATAAAATGCATTTGTGTGGAGCAGGAACACAGCACAAGGAAAAGCCAGTCATGCATCATCCATTTCCAGATTACTGTGAGGGAGGGGAGCTGCCCCATGCTGGCAGCCCCCAAACTGCTGCGCTGCTGCTTTGGTGTCCTGAGAGGATGCAGTGGCTGGGGAGAGGCAGGGCAGCAGCCAGGGCAGGGATGCAGCAACGAGAGGTACCACAAACCCAGCAGAGGAGGCTGATAGCTTGTTCCCAATGTGATGTACGAGTTTTGCTTATCCAGATTTGGAGTTTGCCTGGTCAGCTGCATCCTGGTGGGTAGGAAGGGCCTTGAAAGGACCCCTGCATCTGTGAGGCACAACAGGAAACTCTGGCTGAGACAATCAGGTAGAAGAGAAATCTGTCCTTACAGAGCCTCCATGTGGAAAACCACAAATTACCTTGTGAGCAGGTAGGAGCACAGGCTGTTTTATATCGATAAGTGAGGTATGTATTCTCTAAATTCTATCTATTCTCCTAAACAGTGTTTTGCTCTAAGGAAGCTCTTCAGTCACCAATTACAACTTTTCTTGTGGCCAGAGAGAACAAAATTACCAAATAGGAACCTAAATCAGATTCACCAAGATAACCATGTTTTACCCCAGGGAACAGCACACTCCATCCAGCTCTCAGAGGGGCAGAATCAAGTAATGCTGTTCTCAGAAAAAATGCAGTAGCTGAGGGGTGAAGATCAGCAGGACACGCCAGAGAAGAGGAAGCATCGGAAACAATCACCTGGTGATTATAACAATTGGGTTTGAGGATATGAAGAAAACCTACATTTGAGTTGTTTCACTTGTAATTACAATTGCATTTTGGGGGCAGAAGATGGGCAAACCACAGTGTCCAGCATTGCCCTGCTGCACAGAGCCCCAGGGACCACAGCTGCGACTCTCAGTTCGCAGAGGAGATTAAAAGGGCTGCTTCCCAAGGGAAAGGAGGCACATCAGCTTTGCTCCTCCTGGCCAAACAACCACAGCAGCGTAAGGTTATTGGCTCAAATGGATGCCAAGGCTCAAATAGAAGCCTGTGTAGGCCCCTGCTTTTTAAGGTATTGCTGGAGCCTCCAAGTCTGACCAGCCAAAGTAATTGGGATAAACATACAGCTCCTTCCACCCAAGGCAGGAGCAGGGCGGGTGTTGTGTTGGGAATCTTTGCAGCATGTTACTCTCTCTCACTTCTTACTGGATCTCCCTATTCCTAGTCCCAGTTTAGGTCTAAACACTGAACCTTACATTAAAAATGCCTTTCCCACTCTCCCTCTTCAGCCAGCCTGTGAGAGAGCTGCAGATGCTGTTTAAGTGCCTGTAATGTCATTGCCAAGCCTCCAAACACTGCCAGGTTCCTCAGCAGGAAGCCAAGATGTGACATGGCATTTGGAATGATTAAGTTGCCTTTATGCACCACAAAGGGCACAAATGCCATTATGAACATGAGTGATGTGATGCATTTACAAACCACTTTTTAAAGCAATGTTCATGGAGCAGAGTGCTAACAGAACTGCTTCAAAATGTGTGAAAATGAGTCTAAGAGGAAGTGTTGTGTGTGGGTACAGTGTATGTTATCACTCAGAAGCTAAGCCCCTCTTAGGCCCATAAACAGCAGACAGGCTTAAGCAAAACAGTCGTTTATCTTAGTTTTTATAGCCTTGGCACTTCATCTTGGCTGCTGATGTCCAGTGTGTCTGCAACCCTTTCTGGGGGAAATTAATAGTCCTCGTCAGATGCAAAGCATTAAATTTTTCTTTCAGGACCTAATTATTTTGTTTAATTGTAAGTTATTTATGGAAGTTACTCTTAAAATAATAGACAAATATCATATAAAGTTCAGAGCATAAGAATTACAGCTGGGAAAAGGAAAGCGTGAAAGCAAGACTGTCATTCTGCAGATATGAGGAGCTCTTTCTTGGTGACATTAAACTGCAGGAAATGGATGGTTTTGAAGCTTTAAAGGTACTTCTAAACATCACCACATTCAAGGGACAGTGGTGCTCCCCAGCTGGCAGATGTGTTGATCTTGAACATCCCATTAATGAAACCCTTTCTAAATAAATCATAGAGAAGAAATCTCAAGCTAGAAGCAGAATGAGCAAACTGATCTAGCTCATTCCACACCCGAATTTATACAAGACCTAAATGATGTAGTCTTCCTACACGCTGATAATCAATTTAATTTCCCATGAGTTTTCTCTCTGGGATCATGGCTTGTCATTTGTATGCAAGATAAAGGTTCCCCGCTGAAACGAATAGGGTTATTTTCAGAGCATTTCTTGTTAAATGGAAAAAACCCAAACCAACACTAAAAGTTTGCTAAAAATCATCAACCATTAAGAATTTGTAGGAAAACCCCACTTGGTAGCAATGTGACCATGTCCAGTAAGAGGTTACTTAAGTAATTGCTGCTCTATGAACACCACTTGCTGCAGTGAAAGTAGAAAGGGTTAAAGCAATCTAGGAAGACAATCAATACTTCATTTCTTTGGAGCTAAGTAGCAGCAAAGATAAACACTTTGGATGAAGATGTCTGTTGGACCAGTGCTTTTCAGTTTTACAAGGACATCCTGATGAATCCTCCCAAAATCTTATGGGAATGGTTAAATTTATTCTCATCATTATATAGGAAGCAGCATTGAAACACAGGCAGAAAGGCTGATATTTCAAATGTGCCTACCTTAAATTAGGATTTAATTCATGTTTTGTTATGGAAACAAAGGTCTGCATAGGGATTTGCTGAAGCCATTTAAGTTTTCAGTGGGTATTTGACCGGGTCAAAAATCATTTCAGATTGGTCATATGGCAAATGGGACATGCAAAATTCATAAACCTTTTATGAAAACAGGCAGAGGTTTTGTAGAAATGCTGGAGTTAGAATTCAAATGTTTCTTGTTTATATTTCCTATTTTGTATTTCTGGCATAGACAACACAATCAAATAATGCTTCTACACATTTACTTTTATTCTAAATAGCTACAGGAATCTGCAGCAAGCCCCAAACTGGTTTGGAAGAGCATCAATAATGTTAATTGCAAATTATATTATGTTTGGTTAGAAATACTTATTTCTTCATTTTTTTACTATTCAACCAATTCTAATGATTTGCATTAAGGGAATTTCTGCAGAAAAAACTAGCAAATTATTTTTCAAGACACATTTGCAGAAAAGAGTCCTGTGTTATTTAAACCCATGAATGCTGACTGCAGGGTTCTGCTGCCTCATCTGGTAAATCTGATCCTATTTCTACCAAACAGTGGAATTTAATTACAAAGGCTTGTGAGTACATCATACATAATGATATACTCACAGATCTTGAGTCCATAAACAGCTTTCTCTGAAAATTAACAAGACATAGCAATGCACTCAGGGGAAAACAGCAGCCTCACCAGTTTACTGATGTGTATATGGGTTTTTCTAAGGCAACAAAAGGCTTTTGTTATATTTTAAACAATAAAAAAAAATATTCAAGTCTGTGTAAAGAATAATAGGTTATAATTTCTGATTTTACACATCTAGTTGATCATATTTTCAAAGGGTTGTTGGATCTATAACCTTCAGAAAAAATACTGAAAACCTTGTAATTAAAATGCAATATAAGAATGAACTTTATGTATTTTTATAATATTTAAATGTACATAAACTGGCAACTAGACAATCCTTTCTGATATAGATAGATAGATAGATAGATAGGTGT
>VZDJ01007754.1:34650107-34795600 GCA_008694505.1 Cyanoderma ruficeps | reverse complement strand
ATAGATAGATAGATAGATAGATGGATTTGAAGAAACACTGCTCCAGTATAAAGGCAAATAATAGAAAAGCTGAAGCGCTCATTTTTCTGCATTGTCATATGCATATTGGAGTTCAATGACAGACTCTTGTGATAGTTTAATTCTATTGTTACAAGAGACTTTAGAATCTGTATTTTGGAATAGTACCATCATCTCAAGGTAAAAAAACCCCTCCTGATATAAGGACAGGAGGTAAAACTCTTCAGTTTTAACATCTCAAAGAAGCCTTTGAAAATAAACCCCCAGAAATCACATTGTAAATAAAAATGTACCCTTCAAGCCCAGAAAAGAGAGAGTTCGGCTGTGACATTATGAACTCCATAAAATCACAATGGTGTAGAGGAAGTGAACAGAAAAATGACATAATTTAAGAACTAGCAAGAATTCTAAAACAATCAAACAAACAGAAACACTTACTCCAAGTCATGGAACATTAAACTTGAAAACTTAATGTTAAAGGTAACTTTGCAGGCAGAAAAACTTCAGTGAATTCAAAAATTATTCAGATAAAGAAAGAAAAGTATCTGTAAACTGGAAAACTTAATGTTAAAGGTAACTTTGCAGGGAGAAAAACTTCAGTGAATTCAAAAATTATTCAGATGAAGAAAGAAAGGTATTTGTCATCAGTATCTCAGCTTGAAGGTGCAGCTGGAACCTGTGCTTCAGGAGGATTGTGAACTGCTGTGAAGCTGGGAGATTATATCAAGGATATGTTGTTCCATTTTTAAAATGTAACCCTTTTTTTCTGTTGCAGACCATTACACCACTAAGCTAGAAGGACCACTGACTCAACAGGGTGGCTCATTATTACTGTGCAGCAAAAGGTGCACCACTGTTCAACAGAACAACTCCAGGTCACAGACCAGTTATTCTGAGCAGTTCATCCCTGCTCTGTTTTCTTGCTAGCAGTTTTGGAAGATCTACCTTCTCTGTGATAAATTGCACTTGCAGAGGTTATTTTTTTAGACAACAGAGCTAAACAAATGGACACACAACAAATCATTCCAAGGAATAAGTCCGTCAGGGGCAGGAGGTCAAATTATCATGTTGACCTATCCAGAGCGGCCACAGAAAGGGAATACCTGGTGCAGCTCTGGAATCATCAGAAAGATCTCCAGAGCCTTCTGGATGGGCAAAGACAAGTCTTCATACATGGACTAGAGGGCTCTGAGGGTGCCCAGGCTGCAAGCTGAGGTGAATGACACCCTGGGGGACGGGGTAGGCTGGGTACAAACACTCACTTGTGTTTTCCATCTAAGGTCAATGGTTATGCCTTCATACACTTGAGGGAGAAACTGATAAGGCTGTGCAACCACCTGTGCTATTTTATATCAAGGGATAGAAGTGGGTGCAGAACAATACCAATAAAAATAACAACAGCAGAAGACTGAAGCGTTGCTTGTGATTTGGTACCGCTCTCTTCCTCTCTTCCTGGTTGACACCTGTGGCATGGCACCTCCTACAGGAAAGGGTTGTAGTAAACCTGGAGCAAACAGCTGGAAAGTGGAGCTCAGTTGCAATAGGACATAGTAAAAACCTGATTCAAACACTGTAATGCCTAAAGCAATAAAGCTGTGGCTCAAACAGCTGAGATCTTTCTTGATAAACATCAACTTTTGTGCAATCTTCACCATGTTGAACCAAAGATACCAGCAGGGCAAGCAAAGGAAAGTTTCCAAAGTAACAATGGGATGTTCCAGATCACACGTGTCTAAAAATGGGCATTGTGCAGGACAGTAACAAAAAGGGACAGCTGCCTCATTTAGGAAATTAACTGAAGTCTGACTGTGAGAGTGACTCACTGTTTCAAAAACTGTCTGAGAAGAAAGTATTTCAAGCAAATTCACTGCTGACTTATGTCAGCAGAAAGAAATTACTGTACATATGTAGAGGGTACCTCTGAGATTGTTTTGGCAGATATTTCCTGTTTTTTCCTGTCCCTGAAAGTGTACCACGGTGCAAGAGGGAATGGAATTGGCTGTAGTGACTGACTGAAAAGACCTTGTGAAAGTTTCAGGTCCAACAACAGTAATCTCCCTTAAATGTAAGTGATGGCAATTATCTTAACACTGTGAAATGCACAACACAAAGAAGCACTGACAAGGGAAATTACAGTATTTGAAGTGTAAATTAGGCACTATGCTGGCAGATGTGTAAGAAGTCAGCCAAAAAATATCAGAAGTGGATTTTCATGCTCATTGTTTCTGTCCACCTGCAGTGGCTTAAACACTCCTTGTATGTCAAAGCATGGAGGGGTGTCACTTGTTAATCTCCTTCTCCTCTTGCAAGTCTCTATGGCTACCTGTATCCACCAAAAATTTCTCACCTCTAGTAACAGGACCAGTCTTGGACTAGAGGGTCACCTTTTCCTTTTCCTTNCTTTCCCTTTCCCTTTCCCTTGACTTACATAGATGGAGTTTATAGCCATTCCTAGAGCTGAGGTAAATCTTTCCAAAAGGCTGTGGACCAGGTTCTGAACAGTCAAACAAACCCACCAGCAACTGCACTGGTTTAATTTAGTTTCTCTGTCAGCCTTTTCTAGGCAAAATAATTTGTTTCAAGGGAGAAGATTTGTTTTTACAGCTCTGAAAGAACCCAAATATCTTACTCAGAAGCTACAAGGAGCAATCACTGCACAAAAACCAGGCTTGCAAAGCAGGGCAAGTTCTCAAGATACTTGAAAGGTATACTGTTGTTAAAGTTGGTATGAGTAATATTCCGTAAATACACTTAAACCCAAACCAATATTTTTTCTTATGTCAATTCTGTTCTCTCTCAGGTGTGAGATCATCCAATAAGCACAACTGCTTATTTGCTTGCAGACGAACTTCTTTAAATCTCTCTTCCTGTTTAAAACTGTCAGCTGGAATTCCTTAGCTGCACTAATTCCCAAATAAGAGCACATAATAGGAAATTTGGGTCTCTGATCCAGAATGCTTTGTAATTTTTAATCGATTATGGGAAGTAAATATTAGACTGATGTTGTAGAGGTTTTGGTTTTTTTTTAACAGTACATCTTAAATATCATGAACTCATGCCTGTGTCTCACAGGTTGAAAGCCAGAATTTTTGAAATATCATCTCAGTTAGTCACACTCAGTACCAGGCAAATCCCTAAACAGTTTGTGATTTTAATACGGTACGTGAATTTATAATATCAGGGTGGCAGAATACAGTGCTCATAAATACCACAATAGAATTCTACTTAAACAGAATGACAGGAAAATTATAATGAATTTTTCAACAGATAAATGCAAATATGGAATCATTGTTCTCATCCTGTGAGCTCTAATTACATGTTTACATGAGAAAACATGAGCAAACAATATTGAAATCCATTAGTGGAGGTGGTTAAGTCAACTTTTAGCTGAAGCTCTGGCCTATAAAACATTTTTTGATGCTGCCTAGCCCATGGCTATGAAAAAGGAAGAAAGGCTGCCTTTGTTATTAAACCCAATGAATTTTTAAAACTATATTTGAAATTATTATCATCATTGAAATGCTGAGAAATGCATTAAGAACGTTACTCTGGAGCCAAATTTGTTGATTTTATATGAAAAAAAATCACTACATGTTTTTAATAGGTTTGTGGGTATTTAAAATCTGATTTAAAGGTATCTTAATGTATTTCTTATTTTATTCTTGCAAAACTTTAAGAAGAAATCTGAGAAATACACAATTCCTTGAAAGTGCATAAAACCAAGTTCAGACAAAAGAGCCCAGAAGGCAAACTGTCAGTTTCCAAGACTTCATCCAAAGCCAGCCTAAACATTTCACTTGATCTGTTCTCATTATGTTACCTTTCCTGGGAAAATACCGTAATTTATTCTCTCTTGGAAGAAGATGTTCCAGGAACACAGGAAACAGCTCCTCAGGCAGGTCTGGGATCAGCATCTGCCAGCACCTTTCTGATGCTACTGACTGCACCGTGGTCAGGCAGTGACCATCCGCCTGCCTTCACATCAAGTGTGAGGCTGATAAGACCCAACATGTCTGGTTTTTACCCTTCTCTCTCCTTCCTGTCCTTTATGTAATTATCTTCTTATCTGATTCCAAATTATTATTGAATGTAGCAGGCTTGCCATTCCTGCAGAAGTGATGTTGGCAGGGAGCTCTAGGACACATTTGGCAAACATAGCTAGTAATCTGACTGCTGTCCATAGCAATATGGGGTTGTTAGACTTGTTTTGATTTATTGTTGACAACATAAAAATGTATTATGACTGTTATGTGTTGCAGAAGAATTTTTGATACAAGTTGTTTGGAAATGAACAGTGAAAATGCATCAATCTTTGCAGACTCGGGGTAAAATCACCATCATTCACTTTCAGTTTTTGAGACAAATTGATAACAGATACAGACCTTGTCCATTAAGCTCTCAACCTGCAAACACTGACGCAACACACGATTCAGTGGAAGATTAGGGGACTACTTCCATGTGCACAAGGACTCTCAGGATGGGCACCCAGAGGTGAAGAAAGGAAACAAATAGTATTACTTCACATCTTCTTGCTCAGTATACCCCTCCAAGGCAGGTATTTTTGCCGGGTTCATACCAAAAGCTCTTTGTATTTGCAAAACAGGGCTCAGCAAAAGGAGGTATCCCCTTGCTGTACGTGTATTCAAATAATTTCAGGTGACTGCTGCAATGTTGAGACTGCAGTGGGTAGCACCACTGCACTGTCTTAACTTCTCTTTCCCCATGCTACTGAGCAGCCCCCCTTTCAAACTCTGTCCTTGACTTAAGACCACAAGCACTTGTAACCCAAGTGTGGTTCTTCAGCTAAACCATATTGCTGAAAGCAGTGCCAGGAATTATTTGTGTTGTTGATACCTAAAGAGGCATCAGTCCCATATATTTCTCAATATAACTACTAATACCAAAAACCCCTTCCCTATCCTAAGACAGTCCACAGTCAATATAAGGTCGTGTGGGCAAAACCTGATTACACTGAACTCTGAGTGTGGTGCTGGGCAGTGGTGGTCCTATCATGCAAACATCCTGATGCAGTCCTGGGCTTTGATTGCATACAAATCTTCTAACAGACACTTCATGAAAAGTTTACATGGCTGTTTTGATGTAACTAAGGTACTCAAGAAGTCCTGGTGTATGCATTTTGTTTTCTTAAAGTGTTCTCACAGTCAAATAAAACAATCCGTTTGAAAGAACCCTTGTTCCATTGCTTTATGTTGTTCCTGTTGATAATATTTTCCTTGACTTATACCATGGAAAAGTAAAAACAGTTCTGAGTCGTTCTTGCAGCCCTTGCCACACTATGTTTTTCAGTCTCAGTAATGAGTACCTCTGAGAGATTTCATCTTTATTTTTCAAGCTCAGTATTTTAGACACTCACATTTTATTTCCAGAATTGTAGAGCTTTTGTTCATCAATAATGCATAAGACACACAGAAGCACAAGAAAGCATATTTAAAGTATGTAAGTTGAGGGTAAAAAAATTTTGACAATTACTTTTTTGAGATAATTTGAATTTTGTTCTCCAAATCATCATGCTTTCATTGCTCGTGAGTGACATACTGTAAAGGTAGAAATATTTCCAAAGGCATCAGATGTAAGAGTGAGTCAAAATTTTATAATGCTGAGAGTCAGCAAACTCATTATTAAAATACTGCTCAAACTCAGGAGAAAATGTATTCGGTAGTGAGTTTTATCATGGGTTTCTAGTCAGTCAAGAAAGAATTGGATATGCTGAGTGGATAAAGACTTTAGAAAAGAATTCCAGTCAATTCTATTTGTAATTGGTGTAAGACTTCCTCTCACTTTAAATAAAGCTGTGTAGAGCATTAGAAATTATGGCAAGGGAAATGCACATTTAACAATCCTACCACTCTGCTAGTGAAGCAGCTTCATTTTAAAGTCCCTAAACCAGCAGAAAGACAATTATGGTTTCAAAGATACACACCAAGGAAGGACTGGGCACAAGCTTGATAAGAACAGAAAAAGTATCAGAGAATTTAAAATAAGATGAATGATAAATTTATGCATAAATACACATACTTTTCCTCTGTGGATGTATTTACTCCATAGGATATTCAGTTCTTTGTATTAAAATCCTGAGGTTTTTTTCAATGACTCTAAATTAATCTCTGAAACTATGAAAAGATATTAAACTTCAGCTGTGAGACGTTAAAACTTAGTGTGCTGAATACAAATCTTTCTCACTAAAGGAATGAGGCAAAAAGAGCCCACCTCACTTAATCAGAGATCTAACGTATTAAAGTATCATTAAAATTCTGGACTCTACTTCAAGTTAATTAAAATGCATGAAGACTTAGAGTGGAGGTCATTTGGAAAAACACCCATACAGGGCCATGAAGAAGGAGGCTGGCTGGAAAAGAGAAGCAAGACAATTTAAGGAAGAAGACAAATGCTTGTTGACTCAGAGGCCCAAGAATACCCTCAGAGAGCCTTGATTGAGGAGACATACAACATCTACACAGTTTTATGAAGCATATTTTATTGGAGTTCTTTGCACGTAAGCTCCCTGACACATCACCAGCACTTGGAGGCCAGTTTTCAGTAAAGTGTTTTTTATACAAACACTTCTGTTGAGGTCTCTTGTGCTCTGTTTAAACATTAACTGTGCTTAAGAAAGCTGTGCATCCAGTGCAGTCCACAAGCAGTTTGGTCTCAGGGTCTTCTGAATGGGAAGTTGGCTGGTCAACCTGGTTGAAAACTGGAAAAAGTTTGCTTCTGCAGCAGGTAACACACATGCCTTCTCCTTTGCTTCCTTCAAATGCTGACCGTTTTTCAATTTTTTTTTAATACCTGCATCTCAAATTCAGTTTACTCAGGTCTAAAATTTTCATTTTGTGTCCCTCTGACTCGCATCACTTGAAATCAATACTTAGATAAACGAGAAATTATTTTCCTGCAGGACTATTTCTCTAAGATTAGAATAATTAAAATTTCTTTGGCTAAAAAAAATTAAGTACCTTATGAGACAGTGGAAGATTTAGAGGGCACATTTGACTCAATACTGTATGACATAGTGGGGCACCTGAAGGAACAACATTAACCAACATGATCAGTAAGTAAAAAGGACAGTCATGACAGTCCTACATAATAATCTGTAGTTTTTCTTCTACACTCAGCTTGTTTTTTTCAAAAAAAGCATTTAAATTGTTTAAGTCCTTAGTATGAAAATAAAGGACAGCATTGTGATGAATACATTTGATTTGCATTCCAATTTGAGTCCTGTTTCTGTCTTTTTTTAGCACCCCAATGCCCTCCTTAATTTGCTTGCTTCTCATTTTTCTCTTCCATGAAGTAAAAAACCTTGGTTTTGCCTATTTAGACTGGGTATTTCCAAAGCAGAAACATGAACTGGAGGTTCATAGAACTTTTTGTTCTGAAAATTGCCACAGAACCTCAGCTGCTGAAAAGTGAAGTTTTCCTGTTCAACCATCAGAACCTCCATAGTTTTGGGGCTTATTTTTTCTTTTTTTAATCTCATCTATAAATTTTGTTATTCAAAGAGTTGAAGTAAACTAAATAACAGCATTAGGTTTAAGTGTTATGTTCTGCATTTGTTGCACGAGATCAGGGGAGAAAACCCTTGAAATAAACTTTATTGGATTAATTCAGGTGTAGGAGAAGTTGCATATTTGGGCAGCAGGATGTAGATTGCCAGGTAAAATGAAGTTCAGTGACAGAAAATGTTTCAAGTTGCTGAAGAAAGTTATAAGTATTGGAACTGGAAAAGGCAGGGTGCTAGTGAATGGACTACCCAAGCAGGGGAATGATTTATAGTGCACAGATTAGCCCCAAAGCATTCCTGAGAGACAGAAATTTGCCCATGGCACCATCATGGAGCTGCTAGGGAGAATACTTCCTCCATCCTCCCGCAGAAGAGATAGATCCACAGATTCCTCAGAGCCCAGAGAGCTCCTGAGTTACTGTGCACCAGCAGAGCACTTCCAAGCTGTGGTGCTGTTAAGGCTTCCTGAGTGCCAAGGAGGAATGTCAGCTATTTGTAGCTTATGTTCATTTCTGTTGCAGGCAATGGCCACCCAAAATCACGTAATGGCAAATTTACACCACTTGGGAGTGAGTGTGACCCAAGGGCAGATCTGGGAATGATGGTCACTAAGATTAGCCCATCTGGGAATGATGGTAGCTAAGCTGGGGTCCTAGAGAGAGCATGCCTGCATGGATTGGTTAAACCTGCCTTTCAGAGAGCTGTCACATCTGTGCATGTTCTTCTGGACTCTTTTTTTTTTGCCACTGTCAGGTAAGGTACTCAGTAACACAGTAAGGTATTCAGTAAGCCTGTATTTCCTGGATAAAATGCCAAAATAAGATACAAGGGTAAATTGCACCACCATCCCTGGTCTGCTTGCTCTCTTGGAACATCACAGGAACATGCTGGCTTTCTGCTGTTTCGTCACTGTCTATACTTGAACTGTAAACTGAAATGGTCACAAAACATTGACTCCAGCACTAGACCAAGTGTGCAGTACAGATTTCATACCAGCACACACAGAAGCAACACATGTCTCTCCCTTTCCTTTCAGCAGCACTGCCTCTGAAGGGGTTGAGCTCACAGAAGACAATCAGCTGTTCTACACAAATGGGCAAAACTGAGGTGATGCTCTTCACTCCAGGACTTGTAGTCATGTGGACATGAAGCTTGTCTAATCTAATAAATGCCAAATAATGACCCATGCAACAACCTGTCTTAGAGGACATGTGCCAAAACCAGTGGCTTCATGGCATCACTTGTTTCATGTACCATAAAAACTCATCACATAACAAGCACTGTGCACAGATCTGCAATCTCACTACATCCAGGCTGTTCCCCAGGTGCTGCATTGCTCTGTTCAGGGTACCTGCTTGGACACTGAAGCCACACATCTGGAAATTGCTAGGCAGGTTCCTCTGGCTCAGCCCAGCAGTGCAGCAGAGCTGTACTGCTGCTGGCACCAGCTGGCACCCTGCAGAAGCAGTTCAAGGTGCTTCTGCACTGTGTTGCCACTGTTCCACGTTACAAGTTTACCTCATCTGGTATTTGGAGAACTATTTGCAGCTACGTTGTTTTCTGTTACTGTGGTGTTAAGCATGGTTCAAAAAACATTCAGAATAGAATCCAAAATCATTCCTTTTTGGACATCAGTAATCTTAAGTATCTAAACCCTGTGAAATGTTTGCAGTGGTTATTTTAGTTTTATGTTCCTAAAGTCCTTCACAATTCTGTGCAGAAAAAGCCCTTTTGCTAGCAACTTCTGTTGCCAATTCTACTGCAACCAGGAACACGACCTTTACAAAAGATAAACAGAAGTGGAGCAAAAGCTGCCAAGCAGTCCAACAGTGCTAATGCCTCTCTCTGAAAAGCAAACTGTAATGCTAATTTACAGAGTTGAAGAGGGAAAGGAGATGCATCCACACTTAGAGTATTCAAGTCTAGGCAATTACTTTCAGATCTTAAAATGGAGCTTTCCCTTAAACCAAGTACCTACCTCTTCTCCCTCACTGTAAGGAAGCTTTTGCTTGTTTTGTAGAAAATGGGTACTTTTAGAAAGTGAAGTCTGAGTTTAGATCTCATATCCCTGCATACAGGGACTAATATTTCATTTTAGAGGTGGCTCCATATGTGATTGAGGTTACTGGAAGTGTGCCAGCCACTGTTGTTAATAATAGCATTATTGTATTTGATGAGAGACCAGTTCTGCACATCAGAGTGTGCTGTAAAGGTACACAAGTTAACAGAAGTCGTCTTTGTGGCAAACAGTAGGAAACATTACTAGGAGTGCATCAGCTTTGGAATAAATTGGAATAAATTGTGTGGTTTCCTCTGGGTCCATGTCAGCTAAAAGATCTGCTTTCTAATGCCAGCATTAAAAGTCTAATACTCTTCCTTTCTAACATGAAAGCGGACAGTTATTTCAGTGGGGAGCATGATGAATTTCACTATCTCTCTGGCTAATATAACTGCCTTACACTTCCAACATCCACACCACAGGACAACCAGAGGATTTAAATTGATTAGTGATGGTTTGTAAAGTTCCTTACAATTTAAAAAGCTAAATGCAAGCTATTAGTGCCTTCTTGTTATAATTTTGCTATCATTAATCATTATGCTTTTTAGGAGGAGGACAGCTGACAACCCCTGGAAAATTTGAATATTTTGTATTAATCAGAATTATTATCTAAACCTTTCCTGGACTGAATACATTAAATACTGCCAAAACCTAATTGTTACATTATTCGTATTACTATTCCTTTTTGACCTGGTTGGTTAACAGAGGTTTGGGGTCTTCTAGGTTATTTCCTGTCAGCAAAGCCATGGATGGTAGAGTCACATGCCCCAGGAGCAGTGTGCAGTTCTTTTCCACACAAGGGCACTCCTTGCCACCAAGAGAAGGTGGCTATTTATTTGCTCACAGCTACAAACTGCTTTCAGCCAAGGCTCAGCACAGACAACTCTTGGTACACGTTTCCTGTACAGTGCTGTCCATGCTGTTTCACAGTGGGCCCAGCATTTTTTTGATCTCTTTCTCCACTTTTCTGGTGCTTCTCTTTTTCTTCTCCTTATTGAGATGCCAGGCTACAGTCAGCTGCTTTCCTCCATCATACTCTTTCCTCCTCCACACTGTTCCTGTCTGTGGTTTAGCTCATGCCTGGTTCTCACCTGTGGTCCATACTTGGCTTGTATTGCATTGATGCTAGTTGGGCAAGAGCAGAGACTGCTGAGAGGCAGAGAAAGCAGACAGACATATGTTCTCATATGGAACAGTAAGAAGATTCTTGGGAAGAACTCAAATGACACTGTCTTACTTTTATTACTGAAAGACGCTGGACTAACAACACAAATATGTGATCAGACCCCCTTATCAAGAATGGAGCAGAAAGGTAAAAATTGTTGACAAGTCCTTATACTTCTGGTTTTCTAAGTTTTGCCTTTTTGTTTGTTTAAGTGTTTTGCTTTCATAAATTTAGTTTTCCCATTTGATTTCCTTCCCTCCTCCCAGAGTTCTTTACTTCAGGGAAAAGATTCACGCAGATCCACATCAAAGTTCTGGGTTGTCTCACCACAGGAGAGTATTTATAGTGTGGTCTAGGGACTAATTTTGCAAGAAATCTGTATTCAGAAAAATTGAGCAGGCACAGCACAAGAGTTGGCCAGGATTTAATAACTTTTCACTGTAATTAGCTTAATGTCTATGCTCAATTGCCCTGGATGACTGACTCTGAAAGGACTTCCATGAAAGAAATGAAACCGCCCTTTCTGGCAAAGCAGGCTATAAACAGAAGCTGATGGAAAGGTAGGAGTGAGCTTTTGGTGTGGGAGAAAAATGGATGTTCTTGCCATTTTTGCAGACTGCATCCGAAACTTTCCTGTCACCCTGCCAGCTTGTCTGTCATCTGTCACTTTTCCAATTTGCCTGTCAGCAACACGGAGGGAAATTGCTTTGGATGAAAGTTACTGACTTTGTCTTGAGAAATCTGAATTCAATCCACAGCTCTGTCCCAGGATCTCAGGATGATGCCCTGATAATTTTAAAATAGCTTCTGCAAAGGCATCTCAGGCCGCCCTCTGCCAGCCCACTCACTGAAGGGAAAGAAAACATCACTTTTGTTGGTGCTTTCATCTGCTGTCACTTCAGAGAACACAGTTCATGCTGTGCTTACACCTCGTAACAAATGCAGCAGAATCTAATATCCATAGGAGACTTCAGGTGTTTCCGTATTGCAAAAAATTGTGTCACAAAGCTATGGAAAGTATATATTTTTTCTCCATTTTACTTGTGGACTCTGGATGGGGAATCTATATTCTGGAGGTTTTAGCAGCATGGTCTAGGAGTGTTGAAAAGTTTGGATGTGTGCCACATGCGACCCCAGAGCCATGGAGGCAACCTGTCCCATCTGTGAGGGAGGGTGTCTCTTGTCCTGGGGTGTAGTCAACCCAGAGGTGTAAACAGAGATTTAAAATGAAAAGAAATCAAAACATATGAAAGCATTAGTAGTTCTTAAAAAAAGCTGCAGTAGGACTCAGAAAACACTCACCACATTCATAGTCCTGGAACTAAAGCCATATGTGCCAAGCGTTCAGGAGCTCTGTGAGCCAGGGCACTGTCCATGCAGGGGTGAGCTAAGGTGGTGGCAAGCATGAATTCAAATGATCATTTCAGCCTTTGCAGCAGTCAGGATAAAGCCTGACACCAACACATAATTGATTGTGACTGGAAAGAGGTAGGTTTCTCTCTTTCTCTCTTCACTTTCTCAAAATTAGAAAAAAGTCCTGTTGTTGAATTAGTAGGACAGATGGATACCAGTATCAGTCTGCCTTGCACTATATTTAACTTGGTGCTACCAAACAGCATGAAAGATAGACTCGTGGCAATGTGTGTCATTCCTGAACCTCCTGGAGACATGGCATCTTTGGGGACTTCAGCTTACCAGATGGCTGCTGAAAGTATAACACAGCAGAGACAAAACCATCCAGAAGATTCCTGGACTGTGTGAAAGATGATCTTCTGACACATCTGGTGAGGGAATCAACCAGCAGAGCTGCTGTTTGTGAACAGAGGACTGGTACTGTTGTCTTTTTCCCAACCTGGAAATGAAACTCGAGATAATTCTAGTAAGGAGGTAATATAAAAGGGGATCTTTATTTGAAGGCCTTCAGAGGCAGTTATGGAAAGATGCCCGCAAAAGCCCACCCCCCCATGGGTGAGTACATTGTTATAAGTTTTAGGAAATTAGCATAATGGATAAAAAGCACCAATTAGGAGGACAAGTGGTGATGCAATTCCCCCCAGGTCAAACCCCTTCTCTGGAGCTCCTCTTCAGCACTGGCTGTACTTTGTCCATGAGAATGTATCTTGAGGAGCTGCTGTCTACCTTGATAGCCTGGAAGAACCAAGACAGCACTGGGGCCTCCTACCCCCCAGGGCTGGGAGCTCTGGGATTTGTTTTGTCTTTCTGCTTAAGGAAAGGCCATGGAAGAGTACTGGGAAAACGAGCCACTAATACAATAGGCTACAGAGCTACAAATATATGCATAACAAATACAGACAACATATAAAAGAAAAAAAGGCAAAACCTAAATGTCATCAGTAGCAACCACAGAATAACAGAGCTTTTAATTCTCAGAGAAGTAAGGAGGAGGGTCAGCAGAGCTGCCACCTTGTAATTCCAGAGGGCAGACTTTGGCCTGTTTAGAAGGCTTGTTGACAGTAACAGGAGGCTTGTTGCTATCCCTTGGGAAGGAGTCCTGAAGGGTAAAGGGGTGCAGGAAGGATGGACCTTTCCTTTAAGAAGGAAATCTTAAAGGTGTAGGAGCAGGCCATGCCCATGTGCCAAATTATTAGTTGGTGAGGAAGAACAGTGGTCTGACTGAAGAGAAAACCTTGACAGGAGAAAAAGAGAGTTTATCACCTCTGGAAAAAGGGAAAGACAAGAGGGCTACAAGGATGCTGTGAGACTATGCAGGGAGAAAATTAGAAGGGCTGAAGCCCAGCTACATTTTATCTGGCCACTGCTGTAAAACACAACAGAAAGTGTTTCTACAAATACACATTTCCTACCTCCTCTTCATACTCAAAATAATAACTTTCTGACTCACTGTTATTATATTCCAATCTCCACAATCATATTGGCAGGCTAGATGATCTGTCTGCATATTTTCTTTAGTCTCATAAAACTTTGTTTCTTAACATATAAAAGAAAAATTGAAGAGCTCTGAAAATACCTTCCATTAGCTTTTTTTTCCCTCCTGGTTTCAATTATGACATTCTTATTCCAGTGGCTTTCCTGACTGCACATTATTGCAGTGCTTATTGTAAGTACGTAAGTACATATATAATTTTAAAGTTAAGTGGCATCTTTAGATCACTAATTTCTTTTGATTTAGTCAAAAGATGAAACTTTGAGAGTTCTTACCTCCTTTCTGGACTATCTGAACAATATCTGAGTGATAAGATACTGCTACACACAATACATGCAAATCCCTAGGTCTCAGGTCTGTGAAAAATGAGGCTATGGATGTGGAGAGGACTGTGCCAGGAGGGGAAGGGAGCATTTTAATATCCTCTTCCTTGTCTTTCATGAACTGCCTGGGTTCTTGTTGGAGACAGCTGGTGCAGCCCACCTTTGATACAACCACTAATCATAGTTCCAGTCTGATTACAGTGTGGCAGGTTGTGTCTATATATCTGTATAGCCCTTGTTGAAATGTTATCAAAATATTTCATGGGCAAATTAGGCCTATAGTGTTTCCTGGTGGACATCAGGATCTTCTGAGGCTTTTCTGGAGAAGAGGACATTATTTGGCACATTGTTTTCTCCTGTTTCCTTTCCACTGCACTAACCTACAGTAGCACATATCTCTTAGTAAAGAGAATGGTTTTGCAAGATGCTCTGAAAAGAAGGTTAACCCAGTGCCTGGAATGTCTCAGAAAGTTTAGCTTGTGGCTCAAGAACAGTGCCTATAACTCACACTCCTTATACCAGCCTGTGGCAACTGCCCTGGCAAAATCATGAACAACTCAGGAAAGACAATGAGACCAGTAATGCAACTATACCCAGAGAAGTGACCAATAGTCTTTGAAACTGGAACTAGGATTTTGAAATTACTGTGAGCATGGATGAGAGAAATTGAGTCCAAGAATAAAGAAGTAAGAGAAGACCATGCCACTGGGAAGGTAAACGGCTGCATTCTCCTTTATAGTGCAAGAGTTACCTATGGTTGAACTTCTTGCCTGTATACGTAGTATTTGTCCTATGGACCATCCTATCTTATTAGTATGAAAGGAATTTTGGCACTTGAAAGGCCTAATAAATTAAAGCCTTGTTGGGGTATGCAGTGGGAAGAGACACTTATATTTGATGTGGATAGTGTTTGGGTTTTCTCTAATTAGGAGATGGGGCAATAAGCCTTGTGATGTTAATTTTTAGAGTTGGCATGTGTTTTTTTGACTAAGTGGAAAAGAAAAGCTGCTTAATTCTTAAAATGGGTAAGACATATAATGAGAAAAGTTTCATTTTAAAATATTTGACATATGTGTGTAATATGCTATCATGAGATAAATGCAAATGAAATGAAACCAAAACAAGACACAACACTAAGTTCATTGCCAGGTGATATATATCATCTTTAGCTAATAAACATGTCAATTAAGCAGGCTGAGGATAAAGAATATGTCAAATAATCACTTTTTGGAAAGATTTCTCAAGATGACGTCATCATGACAATCATTTATCTTGATTCTACCCCACTAGGTGCAAGTATGGAGAAAAGCCTCTGGTTTGATAACTTCAGATTATAGCAGTAAATATGGTTATTTCAGACTTCATTTCACTGCTAAAGAAGCAAACCTCACACAAGCTGCAAACATCAGAAGTCAGAAACTTCACTAAACAACAGGATTAGTATATGGGAACCTCAGAGAAGATATACCAAATGCAGTGGTAAAATATTAGAAGGAGTATTTTTTATATCTGAGTCATAAGTTAAATGCAGTGGTCACCATGTTGAGAAAGAAGCAGCAAGTGGAGCTGTCTTCTTGTGGGAGAAAATAGCAGTCCCTCAAAATATTGCTCCCTGCTTATCAGATTTATCTCAGTGCTTCTGGAACTGAGGGAGGTGTTCACATTTCGGTGCCAGTCTCTCCTCAGAAGGAGAATTACTTTGTGCAGTAACACACTAAAATGGAAACAGTGGTTCCAGTGACAGAACTGTCAGCATCCGCTCAACAATTTGAGTAGTCTCATACGGACACTGAGGTGTCAGGGTTCAAGGTGTAGAGTTTGGCCCGTGCATGGTCAGGCCCTCTGAGTAGCTTTTTCTGCCTTTGAGACCCCAACTCGACTTGTACAAGCCCACCATGACTAAGGCAAGGCTTTCAGCAGGGATTTTTCACCAGGGATCTCTTCATGAGGTGTTTGCCCAAGGAAAACCCTGTGTGAGGCACATGGTTATGGACACCCAGTAGCTCAGTTCTGCTCTGCCTCAGCACTGACCTGGCATGACTGGTGTGGGAGCAGCACGGAAAAGGGACTAAATATGTTTTTAAACGTGATTGTTGGATAAAAATAATAGCAGCTCCCAAACTCAGTAATATGAGAAGGCCCTGAGAGGGCATTATGTGTACCTGAGAGCATGAAAGCCTGATACGCTCCACTTGTTAGAATGGAGTGCTACACATACCCTACAAATTCCAACCAGCTCAGAAGGAAACACTAGATCCATACTCATCCTGCAGGTGATAAAAGTTAGATTAGAGGAGCACGTGCCCATGTGAGCTGCCCACACTCCTTAAGAGGGTCTGCAGCACTGCTGCCTGTGCTTGTGCCAGGCACATTCACTTTCTACCATGTGTGGAAACTTTGGCAGCACTTGTGTGAGGCATGAACCTCCCCTAAGTGCTCTCTGCATAATCAGCCTTGAAGCAGGTAGTGATTTAGTTCCTACTCAGTCCTTTTAAAGGATTTTTCTCTCACTTAGGGCATGTTCAGCATTTGGGATAGACTGGAATAGGTAGTTCCTTTGCTAATCTGTCTTAATCCTAATGGAGAAAAACAGGTCAGCAAAGGGACTACCCATGGCTGGGCTACCTGCTCTAATGGAGCAGGAGGTACAGGCTGGTTCCACTTGGTCTGGGGGACATCTGGAGTTGAGATGAGGGAACCTATGGCTTGTGGGACATTTATCAGAGAGAGGCTGCCAGGATGAAAGGCAAGGATTCCCTGCACTTTTTATCGCATTTTCCAGGTCCTTATTTATTTATTTATTTGTTTAATTCCTAAATTTAGCATCTGCAGCAGATGTTAATGAACGTCTCTCTCCTGTCCCTCTGTTCCATGGCAACGTGCAATTGTTTCCCTGCGGTCAGCCGCCTACGAACTCCGATACCTCTGCATTTAAGCTTTCAGGGAGCTTGTTTGGCAGGAGAGCAGGGCGCGGTGGCACTGCCAGGGCTGGGTGGCCCTCTCCTGGCCACACCTGGCCCGTGCGCTCGTCACAAACCCGGCTGCAGCCCCCGCCCAGCCCCGCGCCTCGCGGGGCAGCAGCTCACAGCACACATGTCAAATAAAGCAGGAAGTTCCATCTATTTGCTTTGGATTAAACAGGACGCCTTCGTGTTTTATGTAAAAGCATTTTGTCTAGTGGCACGGTAAATACAACCTGCAAGGTGAGGCACTCTGTCACAAATCAATTTATAGAAATATGTTGAACATCGCAAGTAGGATCCAACTCAGGTAACTTTGGTCCCTCAGGTATTTTAACACGTGTTCCACGTTAGCATCCCTTATAGTTATTCATTTGGCCTCATTCAGGTTGATACGCTTTCTAAGGGTGACTGTCTCAGCACCAGAATATAGTCAGGTGACTTTACTCCCTCCTTGTGAAAGCCTGGTTGTCCCCTTATTTTCCACTAAACAGCTGTTCCAGAGAAGGTCACACTGCTTCAGTGTGGAAAATGGTGCAGGTAATAGCAGAAGTGGGCCTCAAATCTATTCAAGGAAAAAAGAGATTTTTGCCACTGTTAGAATTTTTTCCCTTCCTTCCTCTATCCCCTTTCTCCTCCTGCCCTTCCACCATTTCACTGAGTCAGAACCAGCCAGGGCTTGTAAGCTTTCTCACTTTTCTGGAAGCATGGCAAATTCTTCCTGCCTTGATTTTAAATATTTAAGATTAAAATATTTGAAATACAGTACTCTTTCACCATAACTTTCATAAAGGCTGATGAGTCACACAGCAGAAAAAAAGAAATCAAAACACTCATCAATGATAAATTGCTGATGGAGTTTGGAGGTAACAGAAAAGATTGTGCAGTGCTAAATAATGGAAAGAGTAGGATATTATTGTGGTATAATCAAAATTGGTTGGTGAAGTGATGAAATTCAGGGGTTTCTGTTCTTACAAGACTGCATGCCATGTGTGTGTAAGAGCACAAGAATTGTCACAACATCAGGAACTGAAAAGTTGTGACTGTTCCCTGTGTATCTTTTTAAACCAAGTGCACTTATTCAGTGCAATTGTAGAGTCAAAAGCATCAACATGCCCCCAGGAAAAACAAACTACCAAGTATGAGATGAAACCATTGCCCCTTCTCTGGCCTGAGCAGGGTGTTTGTACAACTCCACACCCAGTCACCCAGTCTCGCTCCCCTTGGCTCCATAGGGGGCTGGAAAAACAGAGCAGTTATTAAAAAGGGAAAAAAAAAAAATCAGAGAAGTGGGGAATGTGCTTTCCTCATGAAAAAGAGGTATCAGTCATATCTCTTCTACAATAGAGGGTTAAGGTTGCGAACAAAATTTCTAAGAACCTACATGAGAACAAAACTTTAAGAGCACTCAGACCTGTAGGATATAATGAGCTGCAAGGATAGGAAGGGGAAGTTAAAAACATTCACATTGAAATAAAAAGATAAATGATATCCCTGGAAAAAAGACGAGCTATAAAGGTATACAGCAACACCCTACCATGAGATCATTAAAGGCTGGGTAATACCTAGGAGCAAGAAGCAGCCTTTCTTGAGCATTTCAGAAGTGTGTGATGCCAAGCTCTCACTAATTTGTCACTGACATTTTTACACTTGAAGTTAACTATGAATACGCAGCATAAACGGATAGCTGATGTGAACCTTTGTTAGTATTGCAATCACTTGGAAAGCCTAGGACAGAAAGAGCTTTGGGAGCACTAATGAGCTGAATGTAGCACTCATTCTCAGCAAGGTGATTACTTCCCACCGAGAGTCGGCTCACGGTATGAAAAGACTGACAGTATAAACAGACCAGACTTGATCTTGATCAAGAGCCAAGCCCTTAATCCAGGTTTAAAAAACACATGTATGTGCTCCCTGTGAAAGGCAATTCCAGACTGCCTTGGCAGCAGCCAGCACTACTCAGCTTCAGGGCTGCCCCAGGCTGTGCCATCACATCTCCATGGCTGCTCACTGCTACAGCTCTTGGCTGTAACAGGGCACCCCTGAGAAGAACCACATCAGCTAACAGCATATTAAAATGACTCCACAGCACTCTGCAGCCCTGGAAAAACAGGCTGGCTGATGGTGGCTAGAGCCTGGCAGAGGAACACGCTTACATTTTCAAGTTAGAACAATATTCTGCTGTAAACATTTAATTGTACTAAATTGTAATAGCCACTGCTACAATGAGAAACAAATTATAAAACTTGAATATTTATCACAGTGCTTTTCTTGAAACATGTGCTAGTACCTGTTGAATTCTTTTGAGATTAGTACAGCTCTTAGAGGTTCCTTTATACTTCTTCATATTTACCTTCGGGAGAGGGCCATGAAGCTCCCAAGATGAGGAGGCCATCCCAATACTGCCTCATGTTCCTTACACCTTGGTTTGCCCCAGACTGAATCAGTCTCACACAGGCAGAGCTATCCTACTGCTGACTTCTCTAGACTCTTGCTGCTGGAGGAAAAGGCAATTCCTACCCATCCTAAATTTGGAAAGTCCTGAATTCTCTACCCAGAGAAAGACCTGTAGTTGCTTCACAGACTCTCTTACTTTTCTATTTCTCTCATCACCTATTCAGTAAAACAAAGCTCTGCTTCTCTCTGGGACAAAGAATGAAGAGAGCTGTCAAATGCCAAAACATAAGAAATCTTAGACTGTGAGGACAAAAAAAGAAGCTGCCAAAATATGCATTGCCTACCTATAGGCAAAAATCTGAGGTCCAAGAAGAATGAAAAAAAAATTAATTGCCATGGTAATCATTTTAGCCATTTCAAAATTACATTTAGGTGAAATCTAAAACAAAACTCCTCTTTGAAGTAAAAAAAAAATCAGTATTTTGTTTAAGGGTACAAAAATGCTCATAGTGTTTCTACTTTCCATTTTTCCAATACTCTGAATGATTCTGTCAATTTGACTAGAACTCGGAAATAATTTCAGCAAATTATCAAATGTTCTTTTTTGTTTGATTTTCTTTTGGTTGGTTTTGGGGTTTTGGATTATTTTACAAGTGATGTGGCTTCTTTTTATTTTTAAAGCAAGAGCTGAAATGGTTCTACCTTGGTGAGACCTCATTCCCTGCATGTGTATGGGCAGAGAGTACTGTGCATGATCCTTTGGAGAGGGAAGGCCAATACTTCCTTCATCTTCAGAAAGAGAGAGATGAATACTAATAAGCTTCTAGGACATTCTTTCCTCGACTCTCTCACTTTTTGTAACCCATTGGGATGTACACAGACTTGGTTGCTACGGAGAAAATAACTTTCCTACTTCACCCTAAGCAACTGTATTTGTTACAGGTAAATCTATCATACTCTGTATTTTTAGGCATAGAGAGAATTAGTTGGGTATTTCTAGCTTCAAAACACTGGATTAGACAGACTAAGGGTTCAACTGGATACAACCCCTCTGCTACAGTACTTAGTAATAACTTTGGCAAAACATGAATCCCACTGCTAGTGCTAACAAAGAGAACTGCAGATTATTTTTTCCTAACTAATATACACACACACCTTTAATTTCCCAGAGTCTGGCTCCCAGTGGAATTTCACATCACCACCAAAAGAAGATTCAATAAAGCTGTTCAGACACAGCTGCTGGATCTACTGGTACTGTCAGAATACAGATTTTTGAAATAAAATGCATTATGAAAACATCAGCTTTAGGATGACAGTACAGAAAGGATGAGGTGTAATGGATACAAGTGGCTCCCAGGGAGATTCCAATTGCACACAAGATAAAAATTTTTCACAACACAAACAGTCACTGAAATAAACTTCCCAGGAAAGTCATGGATTCCCCAACACTGGAAACTTTTAGGATTCACCTGGACAAGGTACTGGGCCATCTGGACTGGTTTTTTGCCAAGAAAAGTTGGACCAGATGATCCTTGAGGTCACTTCAAACGTGGAACTCTATGATTTTCATGAGATACACTTACAGCAGAATTATTTTGCTATCGCTTCACATCCTTAAATACCAGCCTTGGGTCTCATTTGCATTATGCGAGTTGGAATTAGCCACAGGGGTTGCACGGACCAAAATGTTTGCAAGGCTTCCCAGATTAACAAACCTGCCTTAAAATATCCTTTAGACAGAAAAATTAGAGCATCCCCTTTGATGGTGGATGAAACATTTAGTCTAAACTATCTGTAAATAATTTTAAGTGGTGAAAAGTTTGATGATGCTGAGTAGGCCTAAGGCACTTAATTATGTAAACAAGATTCCAAGGGAACTCCAATAGTGTTTTATGCCTCATTAGGACAGAAATGTGATTTTTCTCCTATTTCAGCAAATGCTTCCTCAACAATCAATAAAATGTGCAAGCTGGAAGTTAAAGACTGGTTAATGGTCCCTTGACATGATCCTACCAAAGTAAAAGAGTAAAACCAGCATATGCTGTGTGTACAAAAGAGACATTTCAGCTTAGAAGTTTTATTTTAAAGAGAACATACTGAAGGCCATGAAGAGCTCTGTATCTGCATGGATGGCAATTACAAAGCTTTTTCAGCATCCATTTTTGTTTGTGATGTAGTTTCTAATAGTGCATTTCCTATCATTCAAAGGCAAAGGAGATGCTGTAAATCAAATTAATACAGAGCTTTTCTCAAGCTGTAGATGAAGCACTTACTTTACTGCATATGCACATACTAGCTGTATGAATTTCTTCACCCAAGCTTGCCATGCCGCATAGTTCCACCTATTCACTATTATTTAGAGTCTTTACTGTGGCTGGTCACGAGAACTTACCAAGCACTTTGTATAAAAAGACTGTGGAACAACTAAACAGAGTTTGTAAAGGAATGTCTCTTTTGACTTTTTAAATTTAATTTACTGAAAGTATCTAAGTTTGTTCTTCAGAAATGGTGGATGCCAGGTCTTGAGTTTCCAGCCTCCAGACTGTAGGAAAGCTGGGTGCCAGGGACAGTGCCTATTTATTGCCCTCTGCTGGTATCATTCCTAAATCTGATGTTTCAAAACTGACTTCTCTACCATTTGTCTCATTAATTATTTGCAATTTGCTGTCAGTGCAAACAGTATTCTAGACGAAAGATCTTTACTTGTAGGATGAAATGCAATGCGCTTAATTGTAAAAAAACGAGGATTTTCACAAATGAACTCCTGAAAACCCAACTCTCCCAGGCTCTTTCTTTAAAAAGGTCTTTAACATGAGAAAGGATATGAAGGCAAGGGGGACCTTATTGTTCTCTACAACTCCCCGAAAGGAGTTTGTAGCAAAGTGGGAGTCAGCCTCTTCTCCCAGATATCAAGTGATGGGACATGAGGAAATGGCCTCAAGTTGCACCAGAGGAGGTTTAAATTAGGAAAGATTTTTCACTGAAATCATTGTCAGGCATAAGAACAGATTGCCCAGGAGAGTGGTGCAGTCACCATCTTTGGAGATATTTAAAAAACATGTAGATGTGACACTTAGGGACACGGTTTAGTGGTGGAATGGGCAGTTCTGGGTTAATGATAGAACTCGATGGTCTTAACAACATTTTCCAAACTAAACTATTCTGAGTCTATGCAAACATCTTCACAGAAACAGACTCCTGAGAAAGGGATTCATAATTTGAAGAAACTGAAGAAACTCCTGCTGGTTTTCTTTTATTAGAAAGCTTGAAGCAGTAAAACTGAAGTCAAGGTTCATTATTTTTAAGTATTCATTGCTTCACTACAGCATAAAAAATAATGTTTTAGATAAGAAAAGAGAAAAGCTTAGCAAATAGACTGAAAATGTAACATTTGATTTATCATTTGTGCAGATGATATTTCTGTTCTTTTTTACATCATATAGCCAATGGTTAAGCCATTTTGGAGAGAAACTATATCCTTTGCTTTTAATAACAAATGTACTCAGCCACAGTAGTATCTGCCAACAGATGTGGTGCTACTCAATTGCTGGCAATATTAATTTAAAAAAAAAAGTTCATCTGTGGGGTATTTCTGTTTCTACAACAAGAAGCAAGAAGAACTGGCTTAAATACTGATGGTTTCTGGGAAATCTTAGAGCATGCAGTCTACCTGGGTCCTCTCTGATTTATGATCTAATAATCAAACTGCACAGTTGAGATCCAGGTACCTCTTTCCCATATTGTTCCTGTCCTTCATTGTTCATCTCCTTCATACATTCCTTTTTCTCCTCATCCTTTCCCCTTTCTTGGCTTGTATCGTCATCTGTCCCTATCACTTCTCCCCTTGGTACATTCAAAAGTTTCAAGAATAAAAGGCACCTGTCCTTACTTAATGTGTAAAACTAGCTCTAGACTGTCACCTGAAAAAATACAGGAACACCATGATACTGTAGTGTTTTAACTTCCTTTCTAAACATCTCTGCTGCTTATTTGAATCCAGTTTTATAATATGTTTTATAGTGCACCACAGAATCTTTCTCTCAAGAAACAAAGACTGCTTTAGTACCTAGCATTTTCCTCTTGTTAAAATAATCAGAGAAATCACATCAGCCATGAGCTTGTTTTTAGATAAGATAAACAGGTTGAAAGAGTTAAGGCTCTCATTATACCACATTTTCTCCAGACCCTCTTTTTGCCTTTCTCTTCTGTCCTGCAGCCTCTTTTACTACATAGTCTTGCGTCTGAACTTCTTTTGCTACTGGGTGAATTTAGGATGACTGCCCCTGTGATACCAGGTAATTTTCAGCTCTAAGAAGCAGGAACATACTTCAGCTGGATAGATTTCAGATGGTACAGCTGAAAAATCTTCAGCATTTGCAAATTTACACCAGTTTAAATGTTGCAATTCCACAACTGTAGGTGATTTTTCAATGAAAGAAGAAGGTATGCCTCCACATCCAGGGTGAATTCTCTGCTCTTGGAAAAGTCCAAGTTCCTGCTCCAAAGCAGGAAGATGCCTGCTGACATTGCTGGAAGCAATCACTTCTAAAACCTTTTTGACTCAGTAGAATAATCCATTCTTTTCTAATTTCAGTACTGAAAATGGCCAGACCACTTTTCTTGAAACTCTCTTTCTCCTGGAGTCTCCAGCCTGCCACCCCCCAAAAATGCCAAGCCTGAACATCTAAACAGCCTGCAAATGTTCAGCAGGTACACTGAAATAACATGTAAAGACTAGCAGGGCAGCAACATAATATCCATGCCAGTCCTAAAGATGCATTAGACCCTGCTTTTTGCACTATCCATTTCCCTTTTCCTAGAACTACTCTTCCACCAGACTTCTGTATGTCTCCTTTTATTTTAATACTAAACATCACAGTATTAGTGAGTGAAGATGAAGTATTTAAAAAACACAAAAAAAACAAAACAACAAAACAAACAACCCATCTGGTATTTCTTTAAATAAGAGCCCCAGTTTGCATGATCTATCTGTGCAGGTGTTCTGCTGTCACTTACTATTAGGCAGTTCCCTTTGCTCCTTGCTTTTCACGAGTATCAGCATCTCTAAAACTGTACAGAGAAATTAAGTTCTGAAATACCTTTGATAGTATTTCAAAGGTGTTTCTAAAAAAATTCTAAAAAATCTTGCAAAAAGCATTTTGTGTATTTACTACAATCTTATATTTAAATGGTTCTTGTAAAATCTTTATCCATCAATGAATATTGCACAGCACTGAATGAACACGAAATTGCTGAGTGCAGTGGAAAACCTCTATGACTTTCTTTGTTGTTCTAAAGCTCCCCTTTTGCTTTGCAATAGAAGCAAGTTATTGAGGTCTGCAAACAGCTGGTTCACTTTGTGCCACAGAGGAATACATCAGTCCTGACTGGCAAAGCAGAAGATGGACTGTGCTGGATAAGGAAGGCTGGAATTGAGCTAAGTCATGTTAAATTAATGGATAAAGCTTTCAGAAATACTATCTTATACATGGAACACTGCTACTTTCACAAGTTGCCCAAAGCAAAACTCCTTAGTTGAATTATTCACTGAGGGCAGAGTGAACTTTTTTCTCCCCTGAGAATGGATTTCTAACTTCCATCAAGGATGCATAATTTTCTGCTATGGCACTCTATGGTGTATGAGGTTGGACCAGATTGCTCTGCATTGATGCTCTGCAGCCACCCTGTTCCCCAGTAGATTTTGCCAGGACAATTCTGACAGCAGTGAGGCCAACTGTATTTTCTAGCTGCTTGGCTGATCTTGATTTTCCAGGAGACACCAGATTTGCACAACGTGTCGTCAGCTTTTCACAGGCTGGTGCTAGACACAGTATCATTTCCTGCCCATTAATCTTTGTGAACCAAATTCAAACAGAAGGCAGGTGCCAACCTCTCCCAGAGCATCAGTTAGCACTGAACACAAATAATATGGATGCCCAGTGACACAGTGAGAAAGACTCAAGGCACCCAGCATGTGCTGGATACAAGCTCTAACCTGAATGAACAAGATCCATAGCCCCACTTATGTTTACCATAATGACACCTCTAGTATTCAGAAGCCCCCAGGAACTCTGCTGGCCAGCTTGACTTCTTGGAAGTGCCATGGAGCAAAACTGGTCAAAAAGGTTCTGCTTCTCACGACAGCTGGATATCACCAACACAGGAATCCCTAGTACCTCCTCCCTGTTGGGGTTTGGTTCCTGAAGTGCCTTGCACAGAGCTCTGCAAGGTGCAAAACCTCCCCACATAGGGCCATGATTAATCGCAGGATTTGGCCTGCGAAGGTGCATGCTTCTTTCCCTCAGAACCAGCAGGATTTGCCACCTGCAGGATTTGGCATTCCTGACTCCCTGCTCTTGTGAAGCTCTTGCCTGAAATCAACACCCCCCCCCGCCTTCCCCACAACTCTGCACCTTCAAGAAGCGGCTGCTCAGAAGCAGTTTTTGCAGTAATATCCATGCCCAAACAGATCTCCAGTGCTCCAGAGCCTGAGTCCTGCTCTGTGCAGCCACTGAAGCTGAGCTGAGACTGTCCAATTATAAAACATAAACAGAACTTCTAAAACCAGTACAAGGTGAAGGGAGAAAAGGGACATGCTGGAAAAGCTGGATAGCTCAATTTGAGTTCTGAGTCCATTGCCCCAGTCCCTAATTTGTCACCTGTACCCTTGGCAATGTGTCAGCAGTGAGGCAGAGGTTGTGGATAGAATCAGGTATCAGCACTGTGAAATAGCACTTTTCTCATAGCACAGGCTTTATAAAGTGCTGTACCAATCCTGAAAATTATCTGAGAAGCAGAGAGGCTCTTTAAGCAGGAAAGATCTGCTGGGTAATGGCTGCAGCATCAGCGCAAGTGCAGAGGAGCTGCCAGGATTGGGACATATCCCAATTAAAGCCTTTGTAACTTGAATATCCGAACCCAATTTCAGGGTAGGGGAGAGGAGGATGAGTCTCTCTGCTCAGGAAGGAAGATCTATAAATGTTCACAGGCAGGTGGGATAGAAGGGTTCAGTGATGTTAAAACTGTGCTGAGGAATGGAAGAAAAGGTGGGAAGGGCATCCTGCAGGCTGACAAGATGAGTAGGGAGAAGACTGTGTGTTGAACAAAGACAAAATCCAGTCACAGAGGACACTCCTTGGTGTGAGGGTAGTCGAGTGCCAGGCCCTCAGGTTACCTGAGATGTGGGAGCAGCTCAAATTGCTAAACATTTCTGCACTTCTTTTTCATTTTCATGCATTTTAATAGCAATTTCTGTAATCAAATGTCATAATACTTTTATAGCATAAATTTCATTTTTCTTTTGAAGTTTTTCTCTTGTCAAGATGAAGTCCCTCTTGACATAGATCAGTTAGAGACCAATCAGTAAGCTCTGGGACAGGAACCCCACATCGTAAAAAGGGAATTATAAACAAAACAAACAAACAAACANCCCCCCCCCAAAAAAAACCCACCCAAACCAAAAAAACCCAAAAACCCAACAGCAACAACAAAATACACCCACCAAAAAAACCCCAACCCAAACCTTCATTCTATTTCTTAGGGGAAGAGGCAGAAATACAACTACACATGTATCTACAAAGGAGTGGAGCTCTTAGAAGCTTTGATGACCTCTAACTATAATTGCTGTCATTTCTAGTAATACTTCTACACGAATATCACTTGATCAATAGGCCTTTACCTGTACAAAACCTTTCTAGAAAATGCTTTATTTGTGTTATTTTTCATATCATCCCAATTTTGTTTCCAGCTGTGCTGGCAAGATGTAAGTTTGCCTGATTTTCAGAAAGTTGATGGGAAAATATTTCAACCCTGATTTCCACATCAAACAGATTTAATAATCAAAAAATAATTTAAAAGGAAATAAGTAGCTTTAGTCAACTAGGCAAGTTCATCACTGTAACAGACACCTTTTTTTACCTCAGTTCATAATTATAGCATCTGGAATTGTCTGTTGTGAGATACTTTAAAATAACTGGATTTTATGCCTTCAACAGTTTCACTGAGTAACTCAGGAAGATGCCATACCGAGGGTATCCTTTGAGAAACAGTAATTATTTCCTGAGGTCTCTCTGTTAACCTTTAAAGCTTCATCCAGGGGTTCAGAAGCATACAGAAAACCCCCAAGAAAAAATAGTTCAGACTTGGCAAGCTTTCCCCAACAGCAGCCTGTGGAAGAACCTATTACTGAATTCAATGATGACAAAAAAGAGTTCATCAACCACAAATTATATCAATCCAAAAGCTGGCAGAGGTTCCACTTAATGTATTAAAATACTTTTGCTCTCATGAATGGATCATGGGGCCAGGTCACAGAAGAATAATGAGAAATATAATACCTACTCTTATTGAGCAACCTTTGCACAGCTATAGAGCTTCAAGAGTCAGTCGTCAGTGGTGTTTGTATTTTTCCTAAATTGACTGACTTGACCTCAAAAACTCCTACTAATTGGACTAAATAAGAGAAAGGAGGCTGATGTGAAAAGGTGTCTTGGAAGTACATTACAGCTTCTTGTCAGGCTGGCAGGAAAAAGCCGTTTCTGCAAACTCTCAGCAACACTAAGGTGATGATTGCCCTTCCCCAGTATTGAACCGTTCTTTCCTGTGTTCAGGGCAACATGCTACGCTCTCAGTCCTGCCAAACAAGCAGCTCAGCTCAAGACAAAATATAACCCATGTTCTCAGCCTTGACCCAGGCTGTCTCAGTGATCCAGTCAAAGCTCAGACCTTAGCTGGCAGGGACAGCAGGGGCTGGGGTGGGCAGGCAGGAGGCTGAGGCACCCTTCCATACGGTTTTTGCATCAGTAAGTATTGTGGATCAATAGGAGCAGCTGTCTAGAGTGAAACATTTGTGCTGAGGACCTGGTGCCTACACTACACCCGTTCTGTATGGGCCATGTTTCCAGCTCTAGCCCAGCTTTTTAAACTGAAAGCACATCCATGGCTATGACACATTCATTCACTGCACTCCTGAAGCAGCAGCAACCCTCCAGTTTTTCCAAGGAAATCCAGACCCCGCAACCCAAAAGTACTTTGTGATTTCTAAAGTGCTGTGCTGAAGGGGTGTCTGGGCTGGGATATTTGCTGTGACATCTCCCCCCCAGCTGAAGCAATGCAGGTGCACCCTGCAGTGCAGCTATAGCCCTGTCCAGCCTCAGCTGCTGCCAGCAGGGTGAATGTCCTTGTTGATGGAGAACCTCTCAGCCCAGCTGCAACACTCCTGATCCACACTAGTGACCTTGTGGGCATGGGTCCAGGGCTACCAGTGGTCTCTAAGACTCCCTCAGCTGCACCAGCAGTAGAACAAGGTCGACATTGGTCAATTTATATTTTTCCTTTCCTTGATTTTATCACACATCTTCCAGAGGGCTCCTCAGACCTTGCCCATCTTCCTTGGTCAAAAGTAGTGAGCTCTTCAACCAGATCTCCAAGTGAGACGGAGCTGCCTATGGCAGCATCTGGCAGCAGTGAGGAGGAGTGGGCCAGGAAGGCTCCACAAATGAAGCCATCCAAGGCACCTTTTTCTCTTGCCCAAACATCCTACAGTGGGAACTCCACTTCTCCCATCTAGGCATCAGATGGGGTCCATAAACTATGGGTGGAAGAAAGAAGGACACACCACTACTCTTTGTCCTCCACCATAAGGGCTAGAGTGAAAACTCATCCTCCCCACTAACAGCAGGGAGGTAAATGCACCTTTGTTTGTCCTGTTACTTTTAGACAATAACCTATTAACATCATTCACTTCCAAGACCAGAGAAAGAGAAAGGACAGAGAAAAAGAGGGGACATATTCAGGGACTGGATTTCACAGCTGCAGATTCCATAAAAATCCTGAAGACAGATGCATGGCATAGTTAATTAGCTTTTTTTTTTTTTTTTGCATATGACGCATAAATGGCAACCAGATAAACTGAAATGCCTTTTGTTTTTGTGAAAATGCCATGAAGAATAGAGGGATTCTCTTTTCACTGTCATTTTGGATGCTGTGCAGTTCCTATGATACAGCTACTTGGGAGCTTCTGCAGCATTAGCAAGCAAATTTACTGAGATTATCATTTTTACAATGGATAACCAAAGAATGCATTTAAATTATGAGCCTGACAAGAATATAGTATTTAAGTATATTTAAAATTGGAAAAGTAGTCTGAGATTCTCTTTACCTCAGTTTTAGTTTGTGTCTTATTGCACAAAAATAAAATAAATAAATTCTGAGTTTAATTATTTAAAGTCTTAATGGTGTTACTTGCCATTAATTGCTGAATACAGACAATATTTTATTTATAGATAAAAATATGTTTGTTCAGGAGTGGTAGACAACAATAATTAAATAAAAGAAATTCAAATAAAAGTAAAATAAATAAATTAATAATAACTGAAGGATAAAATTATGTTTATATTAGTAGAAGAATTATTTATTAATAAATTCTGCCAATAATATGTTAGTATTGTCTTAATATTTTACACTGCAAAATTAACTTGCCATTTCTGCAGTAATTCTTTACAAAAGATGTATTAAGGTCATGACAGACTTTCTAAGTAATCAAAAATATTTCACAATGACAATGATTAAGTGTTAGAAACTAAAAAAAATTCAGCTACAGGACGACTTTACAAGAGCCAGATTTGGTCATTGAATCCAGAGTGTTGGAGTCTGTTAAATATTAACAGACATCTGCTACGAAAGGATTAGCTCGGCCTGTGAGCAGGTACAGTGAGAGACAAGCCCTTCATGCTGGGTCTGGGTAGAACTGACAGTGTTTGTTATACTTCTGAGGTGAAATCAGACAAGTGGATGCCTATTTGACATTCAAAATGGTCAGGCTTTTTGTCAGAACATAAAATAAGTGGGAATAACAGGAAATTTTCCAGTTTATAAGCAGTGTCCCACATTTGGCAGTTTTAACAGTGTAGATAAACATTGAATAATTCTTTTAAAATATACTTTAAAAAAAAAGTAACAAAAAATCTGAAAACTAGTTTGTGATGGCTTTTTTACCCAAGAAATCTAACTAGTGGGAACAAGAAGTCTGTTCTGGCATGTGGGAGGATGGTAATAGCTTCATGAGTTTTCAATTAATGGTTGTCTGTTTTGATTTTTTCAAGAGTGTCACTTCAGACAGAGTTACTGAGATGCTCCAATGGTGTCTTGTTAGTGTCATCCTGTTATCATGCTGTTAGAGTTGCAAAATAATCCTGACCAGCTTCTAAAAACTAAACTGTAAGCAGGGAAGTAAGTCTGGGTCTAGTACAAACTCTGTGACTATACTCACACAGGTTATTTAGCCACAGGAATCTCCCCTGAGAGCTGTGGTGGGTGTTTGGGTGCAAGAGGCTGTGGCTTCTCAGGCTGCTGTGTGCTTGTGGCACCCAGATTAAGTATTTCTCTCCATTTTTGGACTGATAAAAGTTTCTTAGGTCATTTAATATGGTTTGTGCAACTTTTCATATATCATAGAATCACAAGGATCTTTAAAGGTCATCTAAGCTAACCTTCCTGCCCTTGGTAGGGGCAGCTTTCACTAGATCAGGTTACTCCCAGCTCCATCCAGCTTAGCCTTGAACACTTCCAGGGAAGGGGCATCCACAGCTTTTCTGGGCAGCTTGTTCTAGTGCCTTACCACCCTCACAGTTAAGAATTTATTGCTAATATCAACGTGTAAGTGTGAACTCCTAATCAGTGACCTGGTACTGGGATTCAGAAAGAAGCAGAAATGAAAACTTCAGCAGAAACATCTGAGAGGCTTAACCTGTTAGAGATCACCAGGGACCAAGGCCTGCACTCACAGCTCTGCATGACCAGCCAGGGAAGGACTGAAGATGTCACAGCATGAGAACTCCAGGTCTGGCCTGGGGACAATCACCCTGCTGCAAGGTAGCTCTGTCTTTGGAGAGACTTTGCATCCAGCCTGTTGGAGATATGTCCATGTATCGGTGTCAGCTGAGGGAAAAAACTGCTTTTCACGAAAAGCAGTGAGTGGGGGAAGGGTTTGGTGATAGCTGTAACAAAAAATCAACATAAAAAGAAATGTCAGGCTAGGGCTGGAAGGTTATATTGGTTCTGTATGTGGCAATTGTAAGACTGCTGCTACAATAGTGTGTTGCAAAGGAGGATGTTGGAGAGGAGAGAGTCAAAGAAAGGACACAAAAAAGGATCCGCAATGAGGAGGGGATTTGTAGAACTGAGTTATTCAACTTGTTTGAGAAGGATAAGAGATCTTACAATCTTTTTAGATAGACATCTACACATGAAAAAGCGCTGGTTTGGGGGTTACTTTTACAGGCATGAATTAAGGGGGAAAAGGGAGGAGGAAAACTTTAATAAGGTTTCAATCTGCTGTCAGCACTGCCTGGTGCTGCCCGTTTGCTTTTTTAGTGATAGAGGAGCAACACCCACACATTTCCCCTTCCTCCCTGGGAAAACAGCACAGCTCCTCTGGCCTGGCTCTTCCATTCTGCACACAGCAGGTTACCAGGATTCAGTAGCTAGAACCTGAACTCTACCAAATAAACTCAGACTTGAAATATGACAGAATTTCCCTGAAATAAGGTAATTAACAGCTGGAATGATTTGTCAGGGGAAATGCACAGGCTCCTAAAATTAAATTAAGTGTCTTTCAAAACAGGTTGTAATCCAGCTGGAGAGAACAGCTTTATGCCCTGTTTATGCAGAAGCCCAGAGTGAAAAAATACTGGAGTTGCTTTCACCTCTACAGTCTATGAAAAATACACCTGATGTTTATAGACACTTCAGTTCCTGATCACACTGACTTTGCAGTAGTGCATGTTCCCGAGCTGACTCAAGGCAGGATGTGGTGCTGCTCTATTTGCTACTTGTCAAATTTGACATTTATAGGGAAGAGGGAATGGATCACTTGCAAAAAACTAAAAATGCATTTCTTCACTTCTCTTTTCTAACCCCAATCAGTGTAGCAGCTAGTTAAAAAAAATAAAAAAAATAAGCAGAGAGGAAAAAAACAGCATTCAGTACGAAATCTTTGGAAAAAATTTCAAAATAAATGTGTGGATATAGAGAAATTCTACAGAAGAAAGAGGTCAGTCAGATCTCAATAACCCAGCTCTGGCAGTTTGCATTTCCTTTGGTCCCATCCCTTTCCATGTGGTGTGTCTGAGCAAAGCCCAGAGCACTGCTGTCTGTGCCTTGGCTGACATGGATGAGGATGCACCTGGGAGAAATGGAACTGCCATCATGTCCTCCACTTTCTTCCCTGATCCTGATGCCTGCTGGCTATGAAATGGTACTGTAGCACTTCTGCTTTATACATACATTGGCCAAGCCTTAATGTGCATTCAGACCAAGCTGTTTTCCTTGGTCAGGCCAGCTGCAATGCAGAGTAAAAGGAAAGGCAAACAAGCACTTAAATGGGCTTTGAAGCCCTCATTGCAATGCAGTGAGAATAAAAGCCTCTTTGCTGCCAAAAAAAAAAAAAATTCCAGCAGTATAGAGGCTCTTTCTTCACTGTATCCTCAGCTTACACTCACACTTTTACTTTTATGTTCCCCCACATTCCCCCACAAACTGATACCAGTTAAGATGTGGCAGCATGTGTTGTCTGGCACTATTACATGTCTGGCTTGTAGAACATCCTACTCCTTCACTCTCCTAACTCGCCTTGATCACCCACCTTCCTGCATGGAGGTGGATATGACATGGAAGTGGCAAGACCTTCCTGCATCCCTCTGCTCAGTTGGGGCATGAGGCCAGGTGCTGATTGGGTCTGGGGCACCAGCAGAAGCTGGCTGCAGGTTCCACTTTGCATGGGTGGGTTTTGGTCACAGCACTGGCAAAGGCTGTCTTAGCAGTTTTGGCCAGGCATTTCCACCACTGAAACCTTTGCCTTTCTCCCCTCATCCTGCAAGCTCGTCAGGTGTGGGGGTCTTTTCCTGTGCAATGCACAGAATTACATCAAATAACAAATAAGCAATCTATAACAATCCATGTTGCTCTATTCCTCCCCTGGCTGCACACATAGCTCCTCTACTACTTGATGTTTGTCCACTTAGTCAATCCAAGCAGGTTCCTGAACACAGGACCACAGATGTCTACCCTACCCTGCCCTGGCTCCCATTGTGGCTGAGTGAGCACTCCCCAGAGCTGCTTCCAGGCACAGTCTGGCAGTGAAGGCAGCAGGGTGGCCCTGGCTAGCAGGCAGTGTGCCTACAGCCACTACCATCTGCCAGCCAGATGGTGAACTGGCACAAACATGGGCTGTCCCACAGCAGGCAGCCCTGACTCCCAGGGAAGTTTCTGGGCATGTTTCATTTTTGATACGTGTCCGTGGTCAGCATGACCCTGAGTCCATTTAGCCCCAACACAGGCAGTGTCTGTCCACAGACTGTGCGCAGCTGCACCCAGGTCCAAAAGATGTAAACTGTTTTTTAGAACCAAGCTGGACTGAACTTGTAGCCCAAAAGGAGTGGGAGGTAAAGCAGCATCATATCCATGTTATTGCTTTCATTCCTCAGCTCTTCCAGAAACTGGAGTTGTTTCTGACATAATTAGGGCTCTACTGCTCTGCCTACAGAGCTCGTGGTACAGTCCTTGTGAAGAAACCTTGATAGCAGTTATCCTCTATTGCTAGAAGATTTCTGCAATCATACCCTTGGCTTCTTCTTAATTTACTGAACAGGATGGAATAAGAAAGTGGATCTTCATACTGCACAAAATATATCAGAGCACTGGGAGTAGCATCTCAAAAGCAATAGATTTTAACTTTATGGGCAACATATGAATAACCAACTGGACAAAAATCTGTATTTAAGTCAGTATTCCCAAAGTCTATAAACTTTAAACTCCAGGCACATTTTGCTTTTTGGAATTTTTATTACTCAGCTTTGTATCTGAGGTTGAGAAGCTAGGTGGAAAATATGAGGTAGTCCTAACTGCTATTTATATCATTCTTAATTATGGAAAACATAAGCTTTCTCTCGAATAATGCTTGCACCACCTTTTTCCAAGCAGCTGCACAAAATCATTAGATTTCCCAAAATTAATATGTTTTCTCAACTTTGGAAAAAAAGAATTTGCCCATATCAGCATTTTGTTTCAGTAACTTAAAAATTATTATCTCCAAATGTCAGATTCTACATGTTGATTAATAACAGGCAAATTTACCTCGAAACTGTCCAGTTCTTATTGTAAAAGTCTGTAGGTCTTAGTGGAGGACTTAAGTTCATAATGAAATCCAAAAATGCAGATTTAGTTATTTTGCATTCTCAAGCTGTCAAGACCGTTGAACTAGTTTCTCAGAAAAGCAAGCTCAGGTTTGGGAGATGAAAATCCAACCACAAGATGGCATCTCGTTCTCACAGGAACACCCAGCAATGGGCAGAAATGTTGCTGAAAACAAAATGAAGCAGTGATAGGCATTTCAGTATACAAAACCATTTTAGACAGGACATGTGTTCATAGTGCTGCCCAGAATAGGGCTGGCATGAGAACAAAGTAAAATATGGAGCAACAGGCGTATCTTCCTCTCACCCCACCCAAACTGTGGTTGTGATCTAATGTTTTTAATTGCTGCAATTGAAATAGAAAAAGTCTGAATCCACCACGAACATAATGCAGGCACTTTGGGACTATTAAAGGGAAGGTGGATAACTAAAACTGGTTTGAGAACCTTTTGAGTGTGAATTACTCCAAAAGACAGTCTGTGGCTGCTGTTCTTTACAGGAAAATACTTTGTCTCTCTCAAGGATGAGACAACCCTTTCCTATAATTCTTCATTTCCAGTACATGCATAATATCTGTGGTATGTTTCCAGTTATCAAAGAGTGATGAGACACAAAGCTATGGGCTCAGCTGAGAATTACTTTAGCAACATTACCACAGGGAGAATGTGACTGGCTCTGGAATTGATATAATATGAAAGCTAAATTTAAAAATGTACACATTTTAGCTGACACTGCAGTTTAAAACAGAAGGCTCTAAAACATAAATGTCTTTTATTTCTTATGTGTCCTATTAAATGGAACCTTTGCAGTCTCAAAGCACTGTATTTATTAAGGACATGTGTGTGGGTCCTCTCTGGCCTCAGACATTTGTTTTTCTCTGAGTTTTTCCCTCTGCACCAGAAGCAGTACCCCAGGACCCCAGTGCCTTGGGGAACATGCCCCTAAGAGCAGAGGGAGAGAAAAGGCAGCAAGGCTCCCACCAGACTACCCTCTGCTGCATGGCAGCAGCAGCAGCACATTCACCACCATCTGGTTTCAGCTACGGTTTAAACAGGAGCCATGGGATGAGGAGCATAATAGGGAAGAAGAGCTTGCCTGCTTAGCCAGAAACTGCTGAAATCTCCCTCTTGGCCTGGGTCATGCCCCTGTGTGCTGGTGGTGGAAGAGGTTACAGGCAGCCCCAAGACCAGGGGAGTGGGCCCAAGTGGACAGAAAGCAGATGATCTGAGAGGTGGATAGAGAGGCCTGAGATATCCCCAAAACCAGCAGCCCCTTTGGGCAAGAGAGTGTCTTGTAAACCATTGTCCTTCCAAAGGCTGTTCCTCTAAGGGTGCATGCATACGAGACCTTGTTCAGGCATGCTGCCCTACTTGCTGCTGCTGTCCTGCTTCCTCTGAAATGAAATATCTTGTAAATGCCCTGTAAATCATAATCTAAGTCAATACTGCATCTGGCTGAAACTGCAGTGAGAGTATGCTCTGTCATGCGTATTGGATCGACCTGAAGAGGAAGCACCTCTTCAGAAAATTTTACATGGGCCCTCTAATGACCATGAGAGGTCATGAACCCCCCAGAATGGCTCATCAGGCAGACAGCACCATATTCCCCGGTAAAATACTGAGGCTTCAGCTCATCTGCTCAACCGTGAATATGGACTGCTGAAGCACGTTTGTCCTACTGAAGGCTTTCACTAATGATTGGACAAGTATCCTGCTGCAATTATCTGAATCTAAGAATCTAAAAATCTGAAATCTAAGAAATAGAAGTGCAGCTCTCTTCAGCTGTGGCTTGGAGAAATGCCTTATCAAAGTTAAACCAAGCTCTGCTCCTTTTGTAGCTGTGAAAGAGACAAAACATTAAGTGAATGATTGTGTATTATTCCCATGTTTATTAATGGGAGGAAACACTTTCCAAAGTTTTGCCTGTTCTTGAATAGAAAGAACCACGCAATAAAAAAAATTAAAAACAATTACGACAAGAGTTCAGGAAATATCAGGCAGAATATAATTGAAATAGTCCCTTTTTTCTCCCGTTGAATTCTGTGTCAGTTTTATCCAGTCTGTTTAAAAATGGAACTGTTCTGTTTGCAGTGGGAAAACAATAGCATAGACAATTTACTCAGAACAATCACTTATTTGAGATTTGTTATACTCAGAGAGCTCCAACAAAACCTGTGTCATCACAGAAGCTCATGAATGCTATTACACATCTCCACACACAGAATGTGACATTCCTGACATTCCACTGCCATCTGAATAGATGAAAAAATACTTTCAGACACACTTCAGAGCTAAGAGCATCTTGCAAGAGCTTCCACAATTTAAAACACTGAATTAAAGGGGATTTTTATTCATTATGAAAATTGTACTCAGAATTATTACTATTTTTGTTTCTAGTACTGTGGCTTAATTTCAGCTTTCTCCTCAGCACTGCTTTCACCCAGGAGAGTTATGTTCCACCTTGTGCTGCACCAAACCCCTGACACTGGGAGAAAAGCTCACACTGAATGCCACTATGCTGGCAGAGCTCTCCAGAACTGAATCTTGCTCAGGTAGACATGGCTGCTTTGCCTACATACCATGAGTCTGAGCTTCCCAAGCCAGAAAGGAAGCAAAAATGAGCCAGAGTTGAGATCTTTGCACATGGTCTTGCCAGCAGCTCCTCCATTTACTAATACTTGAGAGCTGGGACTTCACAATAAAACTGTTTAGCCCTGAAGATTATCCCTGCTTCCACCTCTGTCACCAAATATGAGAGCACACTGGAGTGCTGGTGCCTGAACCAGAGCAAGCACAACAATGAATTGGTGTCCCTCCTCCACTCTGGTTCCCACAGACAGAATGTTCCAATGAGAGCTGCAATGTATCTGCAGGAAAATACAGGTGCAACTTCAGCTTCAATGGCTTACATGGAATGTTTTCCAAGACGTTCAATAATATGAACCCATGTTCTAAAAGACATGTTACATACATAGAATATAATACATGCAGGCTTCTCAGATTCCAAACTGAGTGGATCTTCACTAAGGTTATCCAAATAATACAAAGAGATAGATTAAATAACAAATGCAACATGTACTTCTCTGACTTAGTAGGTCTTCATGTTTAAACTGGATCATCTAAGATATTCACACAAGTCCCATAGCTCCTCTTCTGACCATTATGCTTCTTTTGCCACTGATCATCAGCCTTCCTGACATAGTGAGTTCTGTGGTTAAAAGATCTTCCTGTCCATCATAACTCCTGTCAAGAGAGCCCTCTTGACTCTCCCTTTATGTCCAAACTTCTCATGTGGCTCCACATGCTGCAAACTTCTATAGAGTTGTGATGAGCACACAACCAACACTGTACAATGAGAACTCCCAGGGCCCAACTCAGTCATGACATCTAGCCTTTACCTTGAGTCAGAGTTAGGTGTGATTTGGGAGTTGTCAGAGGTGAGGGAAGGGACGCACAGTACAATCTTGGTAATTCTGCCTGTGTAACTCCACATTTCATATTGGTATCACATCAGTATGTTACAAATTATAGTGAAAATCTGAGAAGCCACAGACCAGACGACTGCCTTTCCTGCCCATGGCAGTACCCTGTAAACATACACTTATTTAATGGGACTTCAGCTTCTCATCTAAAAAGACACCCTCCAGATACATTTTCCTTTGTAGATGTTTTGTCCAGCCACTTCTTCCTAAAGAAAGCTTGTATTTTCCCCTCCTTATGCATCTGTTCATTTGTCGTACAAGGCTTGCAAAGGTTTTAATATTTGTTCTGTTTTCACATGGTCCATAAGCACATTATTGTGACACAGAATAAGTGTTTCAGTTCCAAATGCGTACAGCCTAGGGACAGATCATGGACACAGATGCATCTCAGAAATATCCCAGAGACTGGCAACACTTACTGTGTGGTTAGCAAGCAAATCTACTTACAGCAGATCCTTCTTAACTTAGCTGCAAAATTTATTAGAAGAAAAGGGATTTAGGAGACGGTATAAATGCTATTGTTATGATCAAAGAACATCTTTAAGCCTTAAGGTGCTTGAGGATTGCTCTGGTTCCACAATGAGTGGATCTAATTAATTAGTAAAATCAGTAACATCTCTTCAAAAGGATGTAAGGAACCCTTATCAAATGAGTATAGGTGGCATCAGACTGTACTACAGATCAATTGGCCTATAATCTTCTCTTTTCCCTATGGAACAAGGAAAGGTAGCACCACACTGTCAATAACAGAAGTATTAATCCAATGCTGAGACTGTTTTGCCACATCCACAACACACAGTGAAGGAGATAAAATTATGTCAAAAGACCACTTTTGATGGAAAAGAAGAGAGCTTCTCTCTGTTTCATTTCCAGTTGCCACTCCTATGACTTCATTTCAGTGTTCAGAATGCAGTTTTCAATTTAAGGTGCAGGTGTTCACCAAATTGGTGATGAGGATGTCCTGTATGATGCCCAAGGGATGGAAGCATGGACAGCTAACTCTGCAGACTGTGAGTCTGCACTCATAAAACCAGCCTGGGTCTGCTGAGCACCACTGGATACAAAAGGAAGAAGGAGACCAGAAAGCCCAGCGTTCTCATATCTGAAAGCAAAGTATGAAGGCATTTCATTGAAACCCTGATTTAGCCTGTAAGTATCCAGATTGTATTTGCACAGTGCCTAACACACTAGGTTTTGGAAGGTCTAGGGACCAGAAAATAACATTATTTCTTTTCTAGGTAGGATTTAAATGAGCATTATGGAACTATTTTAGCAAAATATTTATTTATTTAGCATTAATATGCTGGGTAGCTTCCTTGACTAAATTAAAATGGCCTAATAAAAACATCCAAATGTTTCAGATGACTCTGTGGGCCTTAAAAGAGGATTATCATGTGACCATATTATTTAAGCATTTTTCAGGCACAATTAAGAAAACAGTGATTGGAAAAGTATCCCAATTGGGACAGATAACATTTATATGGTGTGTGGGCTGATGGAAGATTTAAAAGTGCTGTTTGTTACGCTACAGACAGTTATGAAACAAATGATCTGGCTCTACCATAAACTGTTAAACTGAAAACATGCCAGAGGGAGACAGCTGCCAGTACATTAAAAAGTCATTTTCTCAGACAAAAGGACTTAAACCAATCATTTTATAAACATATTTCTTTGCCCAACCAGATTTTGGTAATTCTAATGGTTTGCCTATTGCAGGGAGAAATAAAGTAAGCTTTTGCTCATATGATTTGTCAGGAATTTCCAATTCGAAAGAACAGATGGTGTTAAAAAACTGAGCAAGGATAACAGAATTATCAGGCTTTCAACTATAAAACCCATCCTTTTTACACATGTTTAAAATGGAAGCAACACATATCACAAACCTCTGACCGCAGCCAATCCACAGTTTGCATTTACATGATAACAGCTCCCAGTGTTGAGGATCAAAGTTTGGAGTAATTTTCTGCAGATTTGTGACAAAGATTTTGGATTATGAATTAAAGACATGGCCAAATTTGCCATTGCTTCAAATTTGAACATCCCTATTAAATTGCTGAATGTAGGGATTTATACAGCATAAGGACTCAAAGCCACACTTTCCACACAATCTATGCTGTATTTCATCCTGATCCAGGTAACCACCTGGACAAGTCTTAGGGAAGTTGGGCATTCAGACAAAGGTCAGAGCACTGTCTTTTCCCCAAAATAATTTTGTACTTTCATACCATCACCCAAACAATTATTGCTGGATCCCCCACTCCACTTCTGATATCACATCTGTGACCCTCAGCCAGATAGGGAAACTAGAGATCCCAAATTACTCTGTCCTTCTGCAGATGCATATTCAATAGCCAAGAAAGTAAAGGTAGAATCTGAGTGTAAAAATCTGAATTCCCAGATCTCATTTAATTTCATTTCATAAAATAAAAAAAAATAAAATAAAACTCAACACCAAGGTGACCCATTACCTAGACTGCTGTGAGTCCCATGAATCATGACTACTGAGGGGACAAAAAATCTCAAGTTCACTAATTCAAGCCACATAATCAACAAGGAGAGAATGGGGTGGCTCTAGGACCTGTTAATGTCCATAATTTGCTAGACAACATATATTCATTTACTTTGCCTTTCACATATTTGTTCAGTGAGCCATGTTCTGACAGAACTATTGTCTCCAGTTTTATGAGAAAATTGTTCTACCAGTTACTTTTCTAAAAGGTACAGTTCCTGGCATTGCTTTATAGAAATTATTTTTCTTTTCTTCTTTTTCTTGCTTGCTATTCTTCCCTTTCTTCCTTCCCTTCTCATCTTCTTTCCCTTCTTCTATCCTTTTCTTCATTTCTTCTATCCTTTCCTCCCCTCTTCTCCCCTTCCTTCTCTTCTTTCTGTAACTAAAATCTTAGCCTACTGTGGAGAGAAAAATGAAAAATTGCCTGTATGGATTATAAAGACCTAGAAGCCAAACTGCAAGGAAAAGCTCTTCTGTATTTATTTCTAAATTTCGTAATTTGGGCCCAGGTTTCTCTGGGCTTTGAAAACATGGAACTAATAACAAGATCACCACTAGGATCTAAATCCAGGGCTCTCTTTACAGCATAGAACTGAGAGTGGCAGGTGGCAGCCATGCACAGACACAATCTGTTAAAGTAATGATCATGATCACCACTCGGCATTCCTCTCTCTCCAGAAGTGACAACACTAATGAAAATGTAATCTGATGTATTTTAAATACGTCATTATCAGGAACTTCTAAGACAAGTCTAACAGCACTGGCTGTAGCCACCAGCAGCAAGGCCCACAGCTTCTGCTTCCCAAGACATGGCAAAACATTGGCTCCACTGCAGCAAAGGAAGAAGAGTGAAACTACATAAGTCTGCCTGCCTGGTGTCTGGTATATCTGCCTTTTTCTGATATGGACCCTGCATGTCTGGCTCTGCCTAGTTCTGGAGGCATCAACCCTGCATGGGTGGGAGAGCGACTGTGCTCCCATCTAGGAACGAAGAGTGTCCCAAAGCCCAAAATTCACCCTGAACCTTAAAGCTCATCCTGAGCCCCAGTCAGGCACAGCCCCTTAGTACAGTGGCATCCCTGGCAGCCCTCCCCTGGCCAGGTGCTGCTCATCCCAGCTGAGCAGGATGATTCAGCACTCGGTAGAAGGTAAGTGGAGATGCCGCCAAAGTCTCCAAAGCACCGATGCCTACACTGGAGAGTTATTCAGGGCTCCCAGCCAGTTTTCAGCCTGCACACATCCATCATCCCCTCCTCAGTCTGGCAGTTTCAGTCTGGAGCTGCTTTAAGACCCAAACCTAACGTCTGCCTGTCTGTTTCTAGGACTGGGTGGATCTGCAGTGAGGGTTCAGGCAAGCCTGTGTCAGTAGTCCTGCATCCCTGACCCCCAGCCCTGTCATTCCCAGGCATGCCAGGGCTCCCATGGATGGCACAATGGCAGGTCCTGGCACACAGAGAGGTACTGGCTCAATGCTCCAGTACACACAAATGGGTACAGCAATGACGAGTCAATGGGAGCATCAGTCACGCTGTGACATGGAAATGTTCCCACGTTGGGCTAATGTGTAAGCTCAGAGCTCCTCAGCTCTAAGGGGGGACCTCAGCAAAGTATAAAGTGGGCAAACATCAGATCTAAACATGCACACCTTGGTCTTAAATGAAACTTGCTGTGGAATGTGCCAAGTCACACAGAAAGAATCTTTTAAAGCACGTCACTCCTAATTTAGGATATTTTCTCATGAAAGTTGTTTTGAGCACACATATAAATGAAAGATAGGAAAGGAAAAAAACCTTTTATTCTCAGCATCTTAGTAATTTAACCTAATTAAATCAACATAAACTACAACAATTTCCAGTTCAGACTCCACCTGGTTTGTGTGATGTTGCAGATTATCACTGCAGATAGAATTTTCCCAGGAAGGAACAAATGAGTGCACTGTACAGTCAATAATACTCTCTCAGACACTGATGTATGCACACACACTTTGAGCTCTCGCTGAGCAGGGGTTTCTGACACCAGGAGCCCCCAAGGCCAAGTCAGACAGTGAAATGATGGTGGTACACTCTACTCTGAGCCATCTGCAGTGACATTCTCCTTAACCAGCGACTACCCTTTTCCTTACCACTTTCTAGAAAACAAACAAGAAAGTCAGCTTTACAATAAATGTTTACAAAGTAAGCATTCCTGTTTCCATTTTTAAATCACTGTTTACTCATACTGTCCATCCCATCCTTTTCATGGTGATAAAATTGATGTTTTCTTTTATCTACACTGGCATCATAAGTAGTTTCGTCCAGCTGCCTAAGAAGAGATAATCTTTATTCTTGATTGTGCACAGATAAGGTATCTCAGAGCCAGCAGCCCAGCTCTGTTTCGTTAGGAGGTGTGCAAAACTGTATATTCTATATGACAATTCTAAATGCAATGTTCTTAGGTGTAAGGCCTTCTTTGGGGAAAATTAAGCTGGGACCCTCATTTCCATCTCTTTTCTTCAGACATTATTTTTTAACCAATATATATAATAGACACCCATTTGAGTACCCACCTTCACCTGTCAGCCATCACCTCATCCGAGCCACCTTGGCTGTTGTATGAAATGAGGGCAATGTGGGGAAAGAGCAGACTAGCTTTGTTCATCTGTTAAATGTGCTCTCTTAACAAGAAAGTGATGAGACAAATTATACCTAACTAGCACCTAAGGTCGTCTCTGCAAGCCATAGTAACCCGTGCACACTGTGGGCATAGGAGAGTGAGAAATCTGAAAACTGTTGTGCACAGACGTATCTCTCAAAGCAGGCATCTGTGACAGGGAACCCACTGATCTCTAGCTTTGGACAAGCATGCTGCTTTCCTGGTTTTGCACGATTTGCTTTTTCAGCTACTTAGCTGTGATGAATTGTAATGGGAGCCATTCTGGGTAACGCAAGTGAGAGTGGGCTGAAGCAGGCGAGCTGCTACATAAATTGGGCTGTTTGTTACAGCTTTTAAGTTGCTTAAACAGCCACACTGATGAAATGTTGGTAACCATCTGCTACAAACATTCCTAAATAAATATAAACCAGCCCAAATATTTCTTGGCTTGTTGCTCTGTTTCAGGCATGGGCCTCTTGTCTGAGGAACCTTTTTAAATTTACCTGTAGTTTATGCACAGGTCTGATTTTTTCAGACTGTTTAGCTACCTGGGGGTGATTTCACTACACTGTTCCTTGGTACCCCTCCATGCAAATTACTCATGACTGAAGGGAGAGGGAAGATGCATAATTCTGAAGATGATGATGATTATTATTATTGGTATTACTTATCAGTGTCAAAGCAAACTGTTAAACTTCGAATTCTTTATGGAGTACTGGTTAGAGAGATTGATTTTAAGATTTCTTTACATCAATTTATTCTGCAAATCTGAGCAAGTGGGACAAACTTGATCTCCTTACAGAAGGAAGAGATTTTAAAGCATTTAGAAGCTCTGTCCAAATCTCAGTGTGTTCGGCTCTTTAGAAATAAGAGGTAGAATTTTGAAAGTCTGAATCTTTGGTTTTGGCTTTACATCAGGGTCAACTGTGCTTTACACAACACTTCTCATTTCAATGCATCCTATCCAATGCTTCCTCTCTGGTTTGTGATCACATAATATCTCTTTTGTTTCCATAACAGATGTGTAATGGAAAAAATATTATTATGAAAACTGTACTAGAAACAAGCTATTGGATACTTCTTCAAGCATCCACCACAGTAAACGTTACTTGTTGACCGTCACTATCATTTTGTACCAGACTGCCTCAAGGAAAAAATGCTGCTCCCTCTCAGATCCACTTTCCTTTCTGACACCTTTGTCTCTGCAAAAAAAGCTGCCTCCAAGCTAAGAGTGCTCTAAGCAAAAGCCATAATTTGGGGAGAGTGTTTAAAATATCATGAAGAAATGAAAGGACTTCTTGAAAGCTAGATTTTTCTGTTAGAATATTACTTTCTGGCAAGGGGTAGTTAAGGTTACAACATGATTTTACAACTCCTCCAACACACCAAGGACTGTGCTCATTTTAGATCTTTTCTCTTTTATTGATGATCTATATTGAGTTATCTCTTATGTGAACAAGACTTCTAAATTGACTGGTGAGACGTAATGTAGTAGAAACATCTTTTAAATTTTTTTTAATATATTTTTATATATTTTTATATATTTTCCTCTAGAAAACTAGATCAGATATGAGCATAGCTGTATTATTTTGCACAAACCAATGATCTTTTTATTTCTTTTTTTACTTCCACATGATTGCAATGCTTCTGAAAGCTGCCAGGATGCATTAAAATCATTCATGAATTTGTAATAAGGGTCTTGGGTTCCACACAGCAAGTATTTTGCAGTAGAAAGGATACATTGCCAAAGGATTCATCCTTGTTAATAGCATACTCTGTACTTGTGAAACACTGGCCTTTCAGACTTGAGCAAATAATTGAATGTCCTTTTGGCTCCATTCCACTAATGACCCTCTGGAATAGCACAGAATCCCAAAGTCAGAGAGTAAATGGGGTCCCTTCTTACTGGGGCAGTCTTCTAAGTGTATTTGATATCCTGTTTCATTAAATAAATCCTGATTAAATAAAAAGTGAGGCTTGCAGTTGAACAAAGTGTTTAGGGAGGTAGGAGAAGCTACTTGTTTCTTTTATAGTGATTTGAAAAAAATACTAAGATTGGCATTAACAGAGTGAGAGTGAAAGTGTCTCTGTCTCTGTCTCTGCCTATGTGTGAAAGTACCAGAAGCAGTTGGATGTGTTAGAAAGTTATGTGGACAGAGAGGAAGAACAAACTGACCTAAAGATAAGGTATCAAACAAGACAAAGAACAAGTCCAGGGACAAAAAATACACAAAGACAACACACATACATGAAACTCATGGATTTGTGAAGAGTGAAACAAAATAGTGAGGTGAAGTATCCCAAACACCATTCCCTCCTAGAGAATACAAAAATCATGTTCAAAATTAGTTCACTTGCCAACCAAGAAGCCCAGAGGCACAATGAGGAATAACAGACAGCATCCTTATTCTCTGTGTGATCACACACATGAACTTGGCCAGACCAATTAAACACACACATTTTGGTCCTTCCCAGTATGTGGGTGTGAAAGCATAAAAAGAAAAGTCAACAGTTTACGGAGATTTTGTTAATAAAATCACATTCCCATTCCATGAGACACTAGCTTGAGCTTTATTGCACTCATTCCATATGCATCCTAGTTCTTCAAAATCTGTCATAACTTTGAGTTCCCAGGTAGATGATGCACATACCCCCCTGGCAGAGATGTTTGCTATCATCGCTGTTCTGCAGCTTTGTGGAAGGCCGAGGGTTGCACTGCAAAGATTCACATGGCTTCACAAAGCCATGGCAATAGAGGTAGTTTAGGCAGCTTGAATGAGAATTCACATGGATAAAATTGTCACAAGTGGACACAACCAGCACAATATCTACTCATCATTTAAATTCTTCTTGAGCCTTTAAAACTAGACAGTAAATGGATTACAAGCCTTGACTGTCCCAGTTTCATCATCTTAAAACACTTCAGCCGAAGAAGAAAATGGCAGTAAATGAAGAGCTTACAGATTGTGTGAACCCTTTATGGTAGTGGCAGAACATGCAGTATATTTTCTTTAAAACAACAGAGGAAGTTATACTGAGTCTTCCAGAATGATTTGAAATGAAAGCTTAGAGTAATACTATAGAATCAGTGTGGAAGTTTGGGAGATTTATGAGTTTGACTATAACATGAAAAATTCTGGTTTCAGGTTCCTATCTCAGACTCAGAGCAATTTCCAAGTTTTCAAAAAAAGCTTCTACGTGCTGAATATTAAGACACTTGCTGTGGAAGTCCATATCCCCTGGCTACACAAAGCAATGTGCCAATTTGGGAAAGTCAGAAGTTTCAAACTGGATTATCTCCTTGGTGCAAAAGGCAGTACCTCCTAAGGTACGTTAGATCAGTCTCCACACACAGATTAAGAGGCCTTACAGATCACCAGCTGGGCCTGTCTCAAAGCAAGGACAGAAGTGAACACAGATACCTAAATGAGGACTTCAGTGGATTTGGGATGACCAAACTCTGTACCAGAAAACCTGTTGCAGTGTCTTCCTCTGAATGTGTCTGACTTCCCAGGTGTCCTATCCAAAGTCATGCCCCGGTACATTAAAAAAAATTGTTCATCCTGGGAAATATTGAGTAGTTCTGGACAAGCCTGCCCAGATACTCCTTCATATGAGGGGATGGATACAGCAAGCACACTAACCTGCAGCACCAGCCACTTCAGAAACAGCGGTGGCAGCAAGTGCTTTCTTAGGATTGCCAAAGGGTGAGCAAGATATACGTGAGATGTGGTACTGAACAACTTTTTAAAGTATTGATGCAGTCTCAGAAATCCCAGCCTCCTCTCCTTTCCTTTCTCCATTCCTCCCAGCCACTTTCTTGTGAGGCTAAAAATTCAGGTTTCCTCACACACTTCCTTGAGAAACTGTTCAGTTCTTTGCTGCACTATGGCAGAGTTTGTAACAGTGGTGCTGGAAGAAGCATTAGCAGTCATCAGTCATAACAACTTCTTCATAAATGTCTGCAGTGCAGGTATTTTCTTCACTTCGGGGGCCTCTGAGCACTACTCCAATATAAACATGGACAAGCAAAAGATAGAACACGACCTAAGTAAGAGAGAAATCTGCTCACTAGCCCAACACAGCCAATGCTGCCAGCTGGTTCGTGCATCCTATTCAAATTGCTCCTGTGTCTTGCACCAGGCTGAGGCTAACAAATACAGTAGCTAAGAGGAAGCCCTCACTGACTGGCATCTACCACACTCCCTTGCTTCATTTCTACATATCAAGGTACTTTCAAAAGTGTGCTTTTATTTTTCCAAAGCAGAGGACACGTGTAAGGCATGGTTGTAAAGCATGGTTTAGACTGCAATTCTCATAACTGGGCTGCACACATCAGCTTCAAACTATTCCTTCAGCTCTGAAAATTCAGCTCCATGATGATCATTTTGGAGCTGTGCCCATCACACATGTGACCTGACATCTGTGTTCCTGAGAGCCATATGTGTCTGTTGAAAACCAACTGTGTTTAAAGGAAAAAGACAAACCTGTAACCCCTACAAAGAAAAGGCAGAGGAGTAAGGATATGAGCCATGATCTGATGACTTAATAGCACCTAGCAATTAGGCTACTAGGATTGCACATAATAGTATTTCATCAAGAGGGATTGCTCCATGTTAAAAAAAAGGAACATAGCAATGAAAACTGTCATTTGTGGTCTCATTTATGCTTCCATTGGTTCCACTGGGATTAGTGTTCTGTGTGAATCATAATGGGACACTGATAGCTTGGCCAATGCTCAGACAGCACATCAGGGAAGGGAATTGCATACAGTAACGTAACATCCTGTTTGGAGGCTTAAGAGGCAAAAATCCAGCAGTAATCACTTCCAAGGGTAGTAATTCAGTACTTATTGCCTTCATCATGACTCCACAGTTATTCAGTCAATGCCAATGTAGCCTGATATTGAGCATCAAGAAGATAAATTAACAGTAAAATGAGTCTTACTCACACATCCATGCCCTACTTCAGCAGAGGACTGCAAAAACACAGCATGTACTCTTAAAAGTATGTTGCCCCCCTCTGTAGGGTGCTGAGATGGCTGAAAATGGGGCAGGAACAAACCCTTTCTTTACTAAACACTGTGTGAAGAGAAAAAAGCTGTTAAAATTTAGTAAGCAAAATTTCCATTGGAATTAATGAATAGTTCATGTTATAAAGTTCATGTTACCCATCATTTTGGCTGAGAGTGAAAACACAACAAAATTATTTTATGAGCTTCAGATTTGGCAATAACAACATGCATGAAGTGCCAAATGCCAGGAGGTTGGTCTTACTAATTTTTGTGTAAGACCCACAATTCCAGACAAAACAACTATAGTCTAATTAACTAAAAGCAAACAAACAAACACATCAAAATTGACATAAACCATACCAATCAAACCCAAGCAAATTTAATCTTTTTTGATGTAAACTTCCTTCCTGCCTCTCTCTCCAGCTTCAGGCAGGTCTCTTCTGTGTCTCAAGTCATGCTGGAAATAACTTACAAAGCAAACTCTTGGCTGAGGACCCCAAATGTCTTATGGTCAATGAACATATCCCCCAAAGACTTGCCTTACATCTAAAATGGAATACAAAGGATTCTACAACTACACAAAGGATTCTACAACTATAGCAGCTAAAAAAATATATCCATCCAGTATAAATCAGGGGATTATCATCAAGATGGATGTAAGACAATGAACAAAAGCTAATGAACAGAAGACTCACTGTGTCATGTCTAAAATTAGACTGCATTGACATCTGCACTGTCATGGGTTTGTGGAATACTGAAAGGCATATTATTGTTGCAAGCATCATATATATCTTTATCAATTTGATAATTAGAGCTAGTTCAGTACATTGCTAATTCAATGAGAAAGGGACAGAATAATTTCATACAGGAACAGATGATAGAGTCAGTATTAAGAGGGACAATTAGTGCAAATTGTGACACTGAAAAAGAATGTGAACAGCAAGTCTTCTGAAGTACCTGAAAGAAACAGCACAAACAGAAGGGGCAGCATTGCCTTTGTCACTGTCCCCCAACAGGTACTGAGTCCTGAAACCAGCTCCTTCAGCCACCTGTACAGCCTTGTTGGCAATGTGGGATGCAGCCAAGTGGTAGCATAGGAAAAGAGATGGGAACACAGAAGTGGGAATGGAAGGAGAGGGTGGGAGAAGTTGGTGTTCAGATGATCTGAAACTGACATGGAATCATGCCTTAAACTGTTTAAAATAAGCAGGGTCAATTTGAGAGAAATGTGTTAAGGAATGATCGTATGAGTGGCAATCCCGGCAGATTGAGAACATTGCATCCTCTGTCTGAAACAGGGAGGAGGAGGCAGGACAGGCTGTGGAAGACAGAAAGCTTCTGCCAAGCTGGACCTGGCTAGAGTTTCCACCAGTGCTTCCACCGTGTAGCACTGCTCTCACATGCCTTATCACCTGAAACTGCACATAGCAGGGTGATTCTGCCCAGGAGATGTAAGGAAGAAACTTTAGGTTACAGTCTGGAGAAATCCAGCCAAGTAAAAGAGAGAAGGGAGAAGAGTAGTGAAACAATTGCCCTTGTATCACAGTATGAAATTATACACTGTAAATGAGCAGTAAAATCTGAAAAAAAAAAAAAGAAAAAAGAAATACAGAATTGAAAGAAGAAAAAAAGAACCTGAAACTGGAGCTTCAAGACATTAAGCCACCAAAACACAGACATTTCTTGAACCATCTGAGTAGTTTGATTTCAATCAACTATGTGTTTGCTAAATGGGTGGTTTGATCCATATGCAGAAATATTTCATTGAGCTGGGAAGTGACAAATCATAACACAGGTCTGGTGTAACTCCTTCAGAAATTCATTTTGGAGCTCCTGTTACCATAACGATGCTAATAAACTGGAAGTTCCACAGAAGAAGAGAAATAAAAGTTGGTTATTGGCTTAAATTATAATTTAGAAGGTCTCAAAGCCCTGGAAGTGTACATGCACTCAGAGAATCATCAAATGCATGATGCTGAATTCAAAGATGAGCAAAGTGCTGATTAGAAAAGAGATTGTTTATGAAATTAGTTTTCTGTAAAACAGGGATTTTTAGTCCATGGAATAACCTCACAGAAAACAAGCGGAAATACAAAGCCTGGCAACTGCTGAGGACAAAGTAACACCCTGGTGTAAGGGCAGACTCTCTGAGATAACAGATCCACACACAATTGTTGCCGTGCTTGATGAAAGGCAGGTTAACATGAGAACGGGACAGCTGCTCAATGAACATTAAATGTGACAGGAACAAGCCCCTACAACAGCAGCTCTCATTTTCTGCATGACCTCTAATACTGCAATTGCCTGATCCATTCAGCTTGGTTTCACATATGCCTCCTTGTCCTCATGACACATCACTCTTAAAATTATAACCTCTTCTATAAAATCAGGAATATATCTGCACTTTTCGTCGAGTACAACTGACTATAGCATTCCTTGAAACGCCAGAAAATTGGCTTTTCTTTCAGACCATGCACATTTTTACACAAAAGCATTTCCAGCCCCAGTTTCTGCTGCCATAGCCGTTTCGTTGCCAGAAGAATGAGCGCTTATTTAAAGTGTCAATAATAGAAAGTAATAAAAGCGTGACACATCCCGAGGCGCAGTGAGCTGCTCCTGACGGAGAGCTGCTTTGGGAGCACGACCCTTTCCCGGGTTCTGTCGGTCACTGTCACACCATTATCGGATCAGCCCGGTCAGGGCAGCTTTGCTGTTCATTCCGTGCTGGGGGGTGGTGACGAGCAGCGACGATGCTGAGAGCTTTAGGCGTTTGAAACATTTTTTTTACAATAAGGTGCTCCGACGTCGGCTTGCAGAGACACCGCTCTGTCTCTTTCATTACTAATATGTTCTCAGCCCATTAGAATTTTGACACCAAACCAATCCACAACACCAAAACGAGCCAACCAACCTACCCCCTCAAACTGAGCTGTTTCAGCACGCAGAGCCTCTGTATGAATGATAATTTTAAAACGAAGTATTAATGAAACACAACACCGCTGAGCCAGTGTCGGCGGCTGGTCCTGCCAATCTAATTGCAGCTGGCAAACAAGGTGACTTTAGGGGGAAAACTTCCCCCTGCAGGGACAATCCCCTCACAGGGTCGGTGCCCTCAGAAGGACACTGCCCTCACACGCTCGGTCCCCTTAAAAGGACAACCCCTCACAGGCAGCCCCGCCGAACCCGCCCGGCGCCCGATCCCGCCCGGCGCGCGCCCCCTCAGCCTCCGCCCCCTCCTCCCCGCCCCCCGGGCGCGCACGTGCTGGAAGCAAACACCGGGCGGCGCATGCGCGGCTCGGCCGCCCCTCCCTTACCCCCCCCTCCAGGCAAGGGGCTGGCGGGGCCGGAGGAGGAGCCTCAGTCTCCGGGAGCCTGATTGACTGATGTCATTTCCCCGGCTCCGTGCCGCGCCAACCCATTGGCTCCTCACGGACCGCTATCTGCACCGCGCCGCCTGGTTGGCTGTTGCTTCGCCGGCCGTTGCCCTATCGCAATTCGGGCCACGCGGATTAGGGCATCTAAACCCCGCCTCGCCCCTTCTTGCTTCAGCCCCTCCTGCCGCCAACACCCGCTCCGCCTTCCCCGCCTTTCCCTGCCTTCCATTGGTCCAGAACCGCGTCGCTCCTCCCTCCCGCCCGCGCGCTGAGCTCTCCGATTGGGTGACGGCCGAGCTCGCTCCGGTCCCCCCTCCGCGGCGGCTGATAAAGTTTTGTTCGGAGGCGCTCGGGCCCCGCCCCCTCAATCCCGGCCCCGCCCCTCCGCGGTCCCGGCCCCGCCCCTGACCTGCCCGAGGGGGGCGGCCGTTGAGGCGCGCGCGCGCTCGCGGCGGCGGCATCTCCCGTACCCTCCCGACCCTTCTCTCAGTCCTGCTCGGCGATCGCAGCGGCAGCACCGGGGGTGCCGGTCTGGGCAGAGGTTCTTCCTTCTCCTCCGCCTCAGATCCGCTAGCCCCCGGACACGGTGAGCACAGCCGCTCGGAGCCGGGCTCTCCTCCCGAGCCGCCCGGTCCGTGAGGGGGGAGCCGGGGCGGTGCTGGGGCCGGCGGGGATGCGAGGCGGGATGTTGGGAGGCTGCGGGGGCTGCGGGGCTCTGCCCCCGCCCTGGCACCGCGGAGCCGCTGCGGGCGCGGCCGCCGCTCGTCGCGGCTGGCGCCGCTCACGCTTGTCACTCGGGACCAGGCTGGTTTTTCGCATCGTATTTCATGTTTGTCATATTGCCTGGGAAACTTCTCCAGCCTGATACAACTTCGAGGAAAAAGGCAAAAGACAAAAGCCCAAACCATTTCATTTAATGTTACAGATGCTGGAAAACACAGCCCGGCAAGTTCCTCTTAAAATATAATTGCAACATCACTCCTGTAGAGGAAGCGAGACCTGGAACATAGGACCGCAGGGAAAGCACTTAATCTCTCCTTTTGTGTAACGTGGGAAAAGACTGGGCTTTTCTGTGCCATAGGACTCTCCGCTGGGAGGTTTGATGTCTTTTAAAGTATTCCGAGGCTTTTCAGGAAGATTTTTAAGTGCAAATTGTTCCTGTAAGGCTCTGATCCGGTGAATTGGAAATGAGGTTGGGTATGGGAAGAGTCTGCCGTGCTGTTTTTCTGTCATTTTGGGTAGAAAACGCAGATGAAACCGTGCTGGTGCTGGACGTGGCTGGTCTGAAATTTGGGTATATTCACTCGCCAGTCGATGGTTCTGACACCCCTTTCTGAAACTTGTGTGCGCTTTCTTCTTCTGCCTTTGGCTTCACTGACCTTGTTCAGCAGAATCCTTTGTATCATTGCTACTACCAAATCTTGTGTAACATCTGCCAGCGCTATAGAAATACATAATGTAATTAGGGTTTTGATGTCCGTCTTGCTTCCTGTTTGGCTTTCTCAGAGAGGTCTTTCCGAAACATCGGACACAGATTAATGCTTTTCTTTTTTCCCCTCCTTCCAATTCAACAGATGCAGTTTATGTTGCTTTTTAGTCGCCAGGGGAAACTGAGACTCCAGAAGTGGTATGTCCCATTATCTGACAAAGAAAAGAAGAAAATCACAAGGGAACTTGTTCAAACAGTATTAGCTCGCAAACCGAAAATGTGCAGCTTCCTGGAATGGAGAGACCTGAAGATTGTCTACAAAAGGTGGTTCTGTCTCACTAACCTCGTAATTGCCATACATTACAAACTGTGTATTAAGTAGCAAGAAATAATGAAGGTTATTTTTGTTTTGTTGTTTTTTTTTTCCTTCCCTCTGCTGGTTACAGAGAAGACTGACTTTTCCCTTGAATCTAATTTGATAACCAAGTGGGAGTCATTCATGTGTGGAAAATCACTCATGCATTTAGAAATGTACTGAAGAAATGAGCTTTCCTCCTATTTTGTTGAGGAGGGGCAGTTCTTCTTGGTACTCTGTTCACACAGTACATACATACTTCATATTTGTATGCATTTCAGATTTAATAAGTGATAAAAATTTTATGAATATTTACCTCAAGCAGTGGCTTCATAAATCACCTGAAAATGTAGCTTGCTTTTAAAGGCTCATAGAAATAAGGAAATAAGTTTTCAAAGTACTTGCTGGGTTGGTTGGTTGGATGTTTTTTTGTTTGTTTTGGGTTTTTTTTACTGTAACTACAAAAAGGGATTTTTCATAATTGAAAAAATCATGTCTAGCTTTCTTTTGGTGGAAGTACTGTATAATTTTCTTTGCAATAATTTCATTTTTCAGTTGTTCCCTAACCTTTCTAGGAGTATTTGGCAAGCATATTTTAGCTTTGTGTTGATCTTTAGAATGCATCACAGTGTAGTGGTGCGACCATAATTCTCCAGAAATAATAGTAATCCTCCTCCTGATGTGGTAGGCTGCATCTCTTCTAGCAAAAGGTGGTGCTACAAAGCCTTGAGTTATCTCTCTTCCCTAGTTAGTAGTAAACCTGAGAAGGTTTATGCATTCCTGTTTTCTCATGAAGCTGATAGATAGTTTGTGCTCCATAGTAAGTATTGTTGTATTTCCTGTAAATAGGGCAGGAAGGACCGGACCAGAAAGGAGGAGTTTGTAACTCTTTTCCAGGATAACAAATGGGTAGTATCAAATATGTTTAGATGCTTTAAGTGCTGCTCTCATATACACATGGGTTTGTGTAAAGACGTGTATGTGGGTGTTGGTGGTCTGGCTAATGCATGTAGTTCTTCACCACGAGGAAGAAAGAGGAGAAACAATGCATGAGACTGTGCTGATAGCATACACACTTTCTTCTGCCTCTTGATTTCCTCACAAAACTCCTTCAACATGTATGTAGACAAGCTTGCTCAAACACTTGCTGTGCTTCCTTGCGTATTAATGCCTGCAAATGCCTTTTCAGCTGGGCGTTCATGGGACTAAATCAGAAAAATGAGGCATTAGTAGGCCCATCTGTTTCCTTCCTTACCCAGCCTTGAAAAACCGTAGCTTTTCTGGGGATGATTCCACACAGCTGCTTGCCCTCCCTGTTTGTTGCTGTTGACAGCTACTTGCCATGTCCTTTTGTGTCTAGGGAGCTGGTGGAGATTTGGGTAGGGCTGTTTGAGTTGCTGAACACTGTGGTGTTCTGGCATCTCAGTGGTGTGTTATGGGTCCTGTGGTCAAGGAGAATGAAGAAATTTGCTGGGAGATGTCTATGTCTGGCTAAAAATGGTCTAAATACTGCAGTCTGCTGGACTGCTGGTGTGCACAGCTGACTGCAGTAGCTTATTTCACTCTCTGCAGACCAGTCTGGCACAGAGAGCCTGTGAAACTGCTAAAGATGAGCTTGTACCAAGCTAATGAACATCTCAACTTTTTTTTTGACTGAAACATCACCAGAAAGACTAGGTATAAGAAGTGATAGTTTAAATGTCTGTATCTGATAACACTAACAGCTCTTAGGTTTGTGGGATTTATTCCCATTATTGCACCATAATTAAAGTACCAACTAGTATGATTTCTTTGTAAAGGATGAGTTTTTGTAGCTGAAAAGATGGTGGCTAAAAGACCATCAAACAAACACTCCAGAAGGAACTCTGGCTTGTGAAATTGCAAAAGGTGCTCCCAGTTCCTCTTGAGCCTCTCTGGAGGATCTCTGCTAAGATTTGTTCTTGTCTGATACATTGCTGGGAAGGATCTGAACTGCTGGTGCAAATGTTTTTCAATAAAAGTTATAAAAGTATGTGCTTATTGCTATTTTGAGTCTTAAATTACTGAAATTTAAGTGCTGTTTTTGTTTGTAGAGTGTTTCTTCATATGCAGGAGAATTGAACCTAGATATTGCAGCTCAAAGAATGATTGGCAGTATCAGAAGTATATTCAAGGGTCTCATCATACCTTTTTGCAGGAACAAAATGAGCTCAAATGCAGGAGTCGGTGAGACAGTAGCTTTAGCTTCCTTATGATAATTAACATTTATTAACTGCTGGACTATTTTGATTAGCCTCCTTAGCTCTGTAGCATTTCATCATTAAAAGATGTTTTCTGAATCTTCAAGGAAATAGATCTTAAAATTCATCTAAATGTAAGTGATGGAGCTTTTATTTCCCTCTGGTTTCATACATGTAGCACACATTTATAATGGTTGCAACATAGGCTCAGTCATTGCTTTAAATTTTTTTCCTTCAGCACTACAAAACACAGATGGAAAGGTGCCTAGGTTTTGTCATGGTGTGTGAATTGGCTTATATGTATTCTGTAGCTGGTTTGGAAGGTAGTTTTTCAGGCTGATAGACACCAGAAGATTAAAAAGAGGATGTGAGCTTCCAACTTCAAGAAGCATAGAGATTTGAAGTGACTTGCTGGGAGAATAAAAAAATTAAATATGGCAAGCTAACAACAATTACACTTTATGAAAATAGAGGGGGAGTCATCTGCAGACAGCTGATTAGAAACTTAACAAACACAACTGATGTGTTTGCTCTCCTCATTTTGTCACTTAAAAAGTAACATAGTGGTTGTGGAGCATATAGGGTAGAAGTTCATGCAGCTTTCCCCCTGTGGCAGAAAAAAATTGCTAAATGTTAAAATTTCTACTTTTGCTAAAGAAGGAACTTAGGATGTGATTTTTTTTTTTCTTTGAAGAGTTCTTCTGTTCAATATTTTAGCTTCTGGCAATATGTGTTATTTCCATTGTGTTGTATATTGCAGTCAAAATCAGAACTTGGAGAAAAACTTTGTTAGCCTTTGGTTAGCTGCATTCATGAGAGTTAGTTATTGTTAATTAGTTATTTTATTAAGGATTGTGGCTTTGCTTTTATGTGTCAGTTTGGAACTGTGTTTGGAAAATATTGGATATTATGAAGCTACCATAGCTTTTGCTGCTCTTGATGTGGCAGTTGTCTTTCGCTTTTGCACAACATAACCTTAAACAGAGGTTATGTTAAAAACTTAAAACAGAGTAAGTTTTAAAACTTTCTTTCTACCCTCCCTCCACTGAAAGAAGCAATGAAAGAGCCCATTGTGCAGGTATTGTGGCTCTTACAGTATTGTGAACTGAAGGTACAGTCCTGTGGCCAGTGGGATGTGCCCAGCTTGGCATGATCCCTCTTTTTCCTTATGTATAACTTAACAGCCAGTTGTACCTCTTAAAAGCCTTACTGTGGTGTTGATTAGGTAGCTTTGTAAAACTGGCAGAGTGCAATGATTATAGTGAATTAGATACTTGGGCTTGATAATTTTAATTAGATCAGGTCTTCTTTGTACAGGGTTCTGGTTTGTGTGGCACTGAGAGGACCTCAGTATCAAGAAGCAACAGCTTTTTCTTAGAGAATTAGCAGTATCAAATTCTTGTTCATTTTTGAAACTGCTGGGGGCTATAGCCTTGCTGAAAGAAGCTGGAAAAGTGCATCACTTTGGTAGACTCTGTCCTGAAGCCTCAGAAGTTCATGTTTTGTTAAAGAAATGTGTCAAGTTGTGGGACAAGAGAAAAACTTTTGTCGAGCACAGCTTATTAGTAGTCCCAATTTTCATTGGGTCAGCTATCAGCAAAGCACAGATTCTTGGGCTCATTAGGCACTTGTCTGCCTCCTCCTTGTCATTCAGAGTTCAGTGCTGTTCCTACCAAACTTTGTAAGCTTTAAACTTACACAGTTGGGATCTACATTCAAAGTCACTTAGATGCTGACAGACTTACCTGGTGACAAACTTCCGGGGATGACTTCAAGAAGGTGTTTTCTCATCTAGAAGGAGAACACCTCTGAGCTGGTAGGATTTGCACGTTGTGTTCTGCCCACAGTCACCTGGTCTCTCAGCAGAGTTACTGAACCTGGCTGGGAGAGCAGAAGAGGAGAACTCTGCTGAAACATTGTCTACCTGTTTTGAGGTTTCCAACTGCTGAATTATTGCAGCTCTTGAGGGGAAGATGCATGGATTTGTCTATCAAAAAAAAATCTTGAGGCCATCTGTCTGAAGGCAGGAATTTGCATGAGTGTTTATACCCGCTGTGTTACCTTTTTGTTCTTTAATCCTGTATTAGATTTTCAGGTGATTTTGTCCAAACAGTTTTTGGTCTCTGTAGTTTTGGTCCCCTTTCTGATATTATCATAAAATATTTTCCTAAATGAGGGTAAGCAGCTGCATTGAGTCTGAAGATTATTTTAATAATATTTAGTGAGATAAAAAAAAGACCAGAACTGCAATAGGAATAGAAAAGGCAAAATGTTTTTTACAGACTGCACTTTATTTTCTTTTGGCTATGTACTTTTTTATCAGGGTTTTCCTTTTCATTGAGTGCATATGAAATGTTTCTGTCAGGCTCATTAGGAAGAAGCTGTTTCTGGAGAGCAGAAATCTTTTTGAGCCCGAGTAATCTACTTGTCTTTGTGAGCATACTGTCCATGTAAACTTCTACAGTTGGCAAAACTTCCAGTGTCTGCTGTGGATTATAGGAGAACACTTTTTTTCTGAAGACCTTCCTGGAGGGGAAAAAAAATTAAAATAATGTCTCTGTGAATTTGGATCTGTAGCATTCCTTAGTAGTATGGTCGTGCCCTTTGGTATGACTTGCTTACACTCTTCTGCCATTTTCCATTCAGACTTATTAAATATGCATTTGTTGTCGTTTGTTGAGTAGTGATCCATTAGTCATGGTTGCCTCTTAAAAACTAAATACCAAAATATTCTCTGCATATAATAATAGATACCCAGGCCTCCATTTTATGTTGATACCCACTGAGTGGTTTTTGTTCCTTGGTCTGATTTCTCCAGAACTGCTGTTGGCAGAGCTTGAATGTGCATCTACTCTCTAGCTGCCAAATGCGGTCTTTTGAAAGTATGTTATGGTCTCTTAAATGAGGACACTGAGAGCAGACCATTTTCTGAGAAAGTATTTTATGTTGGTCTCCCTCTCTCCCCTTCCCCCTTCTTTTTCCATAAAATAGTCCTGTGTCTCAAGAGACTCCTAAGTACTAAGGAAGCAGAGAGGGGCTGTCCTATGTAGATAAACTTAAAATATTTGAGAAAAATTTGATTTGCTATCGTCTGCTGGTACGTAATTCAACTTGTGTTTAAGCACTGTAAGGAAACAGTTTAGCTGCACTTCATCATAATCAGTGCTGCTCATCTGAAGGTAATGAAAGGTTTTGTTTAGATGGATTTGGTCTGAGTGTTGGTGATTAATGTAAATGTCAAATAATGTGTCAATGCTCTTTTTTGCTACAATGAAATATGATAACATGGAGCCTCACTTACAAATTCGTCAGTAGATTTGAAAGCATGTTTTTTCTTTATAATGTTTCTTTCCAAACTTTTTAAAATAGTTTAGGTTCCTTATACATATTGAATATTGCAAACTACTGCAAATGTCCTTGGAAAATTAGTGAGGCATAAACAGAACAATGTAAAATCAAAAGAACTGTGCTCAGGTATGACTTTTGATGAGCTGATGAATCCCCATGGTGAAGAGATGAGAGGGAATGAAGGTGTCCTTCAATGGAGGCATCTTCCTCTTCTCCCATGTTTTGTGGTAGGATAGGCAGTAATATTTTATAGTATATATAGTATAGTTTAAAGATTTTGTATAAAACCTTGTATAAAAGCTACTCTGATTAATCTTTCATGTTGAAGCCATAGCAATTTGATTTGGAGCAGAGTGGGAGAAGGGGGAACATTTTCAGATCATAAATGGTACTGGATAGGTGTCTAGGAGACAAATTTCAACAGAGCTGAAAATACAGCAGGTTTTTTTCAGAACTTCTAGCCAAAAAGGCTGTCGACTCCCAGCTGATAAAATATGTCTAATGTTTTAAAGAAGCATGGATTTCACTCTATGCGAAACAACTATGCACCTTAAACTAGGCATTCACGTCTGAATGACTTCCTTTTCAGTAGGGCCGGCTACTCAGGAGTGCTTAATGTGGCCAGTTGTCCCCTCTAAAGAGGCAAACAAAAGCTGTTTCTGGTTCATGTAAATTAGCAGATAGAACAGGTGGTACTTGAAATCTGGTTTGTGCCATGTGTGGCTGAAAGGCATATGGTTTTGGCATGTTAGAAAAGACTAGATGGGGTTTTCAGCTTTCATTCCTGCTTTGTTGTGGTTTTTTTGGGTTTGGGGTTTTTGTTTTGTTTTGGGGTTTTTTTGTGGTTTTTTGTGGGTTTTTTTGTTTGTTTTGTTTTTGTGGGTTTTTTTAATGAGTTTTCTTTAAACATGACTTGAACAAATGTGTGGTAGAGCAGTAGAATTGGATGGTCTTTTTGTTAAAGTGGAACTTAGTCATATTTGAAGTTACGACTTCCCTGTCTTCCAAGATGGAAGTGGATTGCTCAAAACTATTTGATGGCCTCTCATCAGTCTGGTGCCAGGACAGTCAGCAGGGTTTGGGTTGTTGTAGTAATTGGGGTAGATGACATCGGTGTTGGTTTTCAATGTTTTTGAAATTTCTAAACTCTCTATAAAGACCAAATCCTATTTGCTAATTCAGTTTATCTTTTTTGAGGCATTTTCTATAGTTTTTAATGTTTGTATATAGCTTACATGATGAAAGTTTAACATTGGATCAGTCAATATACTGGTGTATGAATGTTGCTGAGAGAAGAGAAGATATCTCATCTCAGAACTCTTCCATGATACCACAAAATCAAATCTGGTTAGTTTTTCAACCACTTCTTTGGCTATTTTAGTTCTGTCAGCTAAAGGATAGCAAAGAATGAAGTCATGCTTGACTCAGAGATGTACTTCCCTTGTATGTGTGTGTGTCTTCTGGTCTTTCAGCCATTCTTTGGGAGGACTTGGTTGTGATTTGGAGTACCAACATGCTGGACTTGAGTATGAAGGACTTCTGAGAATGTGATACTCCTCAAGTGCATTCATTTTGCTTATGCTCATAAGCTAACATCAGGATTGTTTTGTTGTTACAGATATGCAAGCCTCTATTTCTGCTGTGCTATTGAAGATCAGGACAATGAACTAATAACTCTGGAAATAATTCATCGCTATGTAGAACTTCTTGACAAGTATTTTGGCAGTGTGAGTTAGTTTCTTTATATTTTGTCATTTTGTTTCATGCCCACAGCACTTTTACAAGAATGTAACCAACTAGTAATTGAAAAGGTCCTTTTAATATGTTTTGCGTGGTTTCCTTGGCCAAACTGAACTAATGGTTACCTCTATGAAATACAAAATTAAATTATTGATTTGGAGAAGAACTGTTATTAATCTGATGTTAATTGCCTGTATTTGTTTCGTTTCATAGTAGTCTCACTTGGGGTCAGATAAAATCTTATTCTTATCAGAGAACTTTTCTTCTCCCTGTCACTGCTCTCTTGTGAGCACTTCTTACATCTGCTTCCAAAGGAGGCAGTTGGTTGTGAAGTGGCAGGAATGGTAAGGAAAGACAAGAGAGACATCTGCTTACCCAGACAGCAAACACAAACAGCTGTAGTAATGTACATGAGCACTCCTAGAAAAACTGGTGCTCATTCTGCCTTCCTTCGTAGTCCTTCTGGCTATGAAATGCACAGACTGAACAAGAAACTTGAGATATTTGTTTTCATATCTTTCTGTAAGATTGTTTGAGCTGCCTTTGCATACTGCAGGCAACAAGAGGACTTTTCCAGGGAATATTCTCTTATGTCTTGAAGAGCTATGCCTTACAGACTGCTGTGAAATGAAGCCTTTTTTTTTTAACAGTGAAAGCTTTCTTCAGAGGTTGCTGTAGCTGTTTTTAACTCAAGCAAAAAATATGATGGGTTTTTCTTTTCCTCCAAGGTNAAAAAGCCTATTTCATTCTGGATGAGTTCCTTTTAGGAGGGGAAGTTCAGGAGACTTCCAAGAAAAATGTTCTTAAAGCCATCGAACAAGCAGATCTTTTACAGGAGGTAAGCAAATTCAACTTCTCTGGCCAAAATGTCAGCATGGTAGGCTGTGACTCAAAAACCTCCTTTTCCTATAACCTTCTAGAAGATATTTTTAGCATGCTTAGCATGTAGTTTTAGCTAGTTGTCCTAAGTGTGCAATAGGATGATGTTAGCTGCTCTTTTTGTTTGGTTTGGCATGTGTACATGTTGTAACCTACTGTGACTTTGTGTTCTGCTAGTAAATGCAAGTGGCTGGTTTGTGTTTATACTTAGATAATTGTAGATCATGCTAATTTAACTTAGTGTTGTTCATGTGTCTTTCATTCCTTCTTTTTATTTATTAACCATTAGTTTTTTTGTCATACCTGATGCATGTTCATTTCTTTACTGTTTCGTTGCTGAAATCCAGAAGCTAGACTCTCTTCTTTGAGACTCGTTCAGGTATAGTTCTAATCAGTTCTTAGACCTGCTTTTCTGCTGTAGGCTGCTTACTGTGGAAGATTTCCAAGCTGACAAAGCAGTAATAGTAGTGCCATAGAAACATAGAGAATAAAGTATAAGAACATTGTTTTGTCACTTTGAATGCTTTTGTTATTTGCTGTTATCATTGAAGAATGACGGATTGCATGTCTACCGTTTTTTTAAAAAGCATTTGATGTGAAGGGGCTCAATGGTATAGAAAAACTTAATATCATTTCTCTATTTTTCTCCATCCTCTGCTGGTTATTTTGGGTTTATTTGGTTTTGTTTGGCTTTTTTTCTTACTGAACTGTACACTGTTAAGGTCCTCGAATGTCTGAATGGGAATCAAAAATTCTGGTGTGCTGGGCGGGATCATCAGTCTTGTGTGCAAGTCAGTGAAACATACAGTTTAAGAGGGATGGTTCACCTTTTTGTTTAAAAGTGTACTGAGGTTTACTGCCCAGATTCCATATAGATACAAGTTGCTCTATTTTTGTCCCTATGTGAACCTTCAATTTGTTTTTTTATCCTATGAATTAATTGCATCGTTCTCTTAAAAGCCTTCTGTGTTCCACTTAGTCTTTTGTTGGACATAATATTAGTAGGATGGGGAAACACATGGTGTTCTTTACCGTGGTTGCTGTTTGTAATCCCTTCAGAGTACAGGCAGATCCACTGCACATTAAAGTTCTTGTCATGAACAAGCCATTACACACAGATTTGCTACCCTATTTTTCTACAAAGGAAATACATGCACTTACTTACTTCGTGTGTTCTGATTCAATTTAAGTCCTTCTTTACTCTTTGTAGGAATTATCTTAAGCAGAAGAGTTTACAAAGAGGGGAGAAAAATAATCTGTTTATTCTCTTAAAATCTTATGCTCTTTATATGAAAACAGATAACAGATTAGTTATATATTCCAGTTTGTCTCCAGCAAATGCAGTTAATTGTACATAAAGTAGAATAACTGTATTCTTGCTTATTGTTACTGTTTTTGAACTTTATTTTCACTATTTTTGTGGTGCTGTTCTAAAGAAAAAATGTATTCTATTTCTAGGAATTCATTACTATTTTTTGTTCCAAGCAATGAACATTCTCTTTTTACAGAGAATATAATTTCATATGAATATAACTTCCAGATAAAAATCTTATGCAAAGGGAAATACCACTTTTTTAATGTGAGACTTTTCCCTAACCCTGGTGGCTTTGCTCTGACTACCCTTCCTTTCACCATCTTTAGGAGATTTCAGTTGTCAATGTTTATTAAATAATTCTGATTAACTTGAAATGTGGCAGTTTATCACAGCACCACCGGAGTGTTATTTTGGGCTTCTATGTTTTTCACTCTTTGTTATATCGACTGTTGCTTAAGTATAAAACTACTCCCTCTATCTGTAAACCCTGTGGAAGTCTGGGTTCATATTTAAATAGAGCTTCCAATAAATTTGGGCTTTTTTCTGTAGAAGTTTGGGTTTGTATCAACTGCTGCTATATAAATGCTGGGTTTGATGAAGAGAGTTGTTAAAATAACAGTTTCTCACATACAGAGATTTTTTTTTTATACTTTGAGTTAATATCTGCTTCCCAGAATACTTCAAAACTACCAGCCTGAAACATGATGTAATTCCAAATGCAAAACATATTTCTAGCAGGGTTGTCGTGTGTTTGTTTTTGACCGTGTCAGATTTTAATTATGTGCAACAAAGTGATTTTTATTTGGCCCTGAATACTCATATTGCCAAACATATATATATATATATATCTGTGCATATATACACACATACATATATATAGTTGAATACACAATATTATTAATTGAATGCACAACATTATTAATAATGCTACATGGATTGCTGTATGAAGTACCTTAAAGGTGAAGAACTGTACGGAGTACTTATACAAAAGAAAATCATTACAGACACATTAAGTGACTATTCCTGTCATGTTAAGAGGAAATACACGAAGGCACAAATTGCTGAGTAGTGAATTAGATCTTAATAGCCTTGCCTACTTGTATTTTCTGTGGAAGTCTTCCAGGATGTGCTGCTGTGTCTGAGCACCTACTTCAGTTTGTCCTGAAATTCTTGCTGCTGTAAGGTCCCTCTACTGACTGCTACAGTTTGTGTGATTGAAACACACCAGCTGGTTAAATCCCTCTCACCTTCACATTCTTGTTAGTTCTTCAGGAATGTACTTAGTTCAAGTATTCATTCCCTACCTCCTCCCCCATATTTATTACCACCTGATAACTTATCAACAGTCAGTCATCAATACTGGCAGTGGTACCCAGATGAAGGGTAGTAAAAGGTAATTAACTCCAGTGCTTCCATTCTTCCTTGTCACCTTATTGTAGAAATGCTTCTGTTCAAAAGAATGCTGTTACTTGTCGCTGATCATTTTATATCTTGTTTGCCAGAGAGATTTTAATACCTAACTAGTGATTACAAAGGCATGCACTGCTGAAAAGGTGGGTTTTGCTTGTGTGAACAGCTCAATTATACTGAAAGAAATTGGTAGATGCAGTCTATTGTTGCATGAATTAAATATATACATGTTACGTGGGAACTGCTGAAAGATAAGCCTGTGCATCATTTTATGACCCTTGAGTTTTTTAAGGCATGAAACTACCAATGATAGATGTTGTATACAAAAGAGAGGATTTGATTTATTTCTCTCTGAGGTTTTTTTGATGGTCTAAGAAATTCAGTATGGTGCTTGGAAGTTTGTGGCCATTTACTGTGGTAAAATGCTAAAATCAAGGAGTTGATAATTATAGTATTTAAACTCAGCAGTCATGTATATATTTTAAAGCAAATCTGTACAGACTTGCTCATCTTCATTTGAAGCAGGAAAAATTTCCTAAACATTGTCTATGAATGAAAATGAGTTTTGTTGATTGTCCTATGTAAATTTGAGAAAAGTATTTTGGAAATTATCTCCATTTTGTCCACCGCTATTCTTTTGTAGGATTTTTGTGTATTTTTTTAGTATTTGATTGCAGAATATGTAAATACTTTAAAATATACATATTTTTAAGAGCTATCTAAATAAAAAGGCCAATGAGTCTGCTCACAAATCACGCTTGCGTTACTACTTCAGTAATGATCAAAAACCTAAAAGCTATGTGAATTTTTTTTTCTTAGGCTCTTGCAGTTTGGCCTCAGGCAGTATTTACTAGTCCTTCCACATGAAGACTAAGAGATAAGCTATCAATTAACCTTATTTGGTATTTCAAGCCCTTGCCTCCTCCTATATTCAGAAGGGTGCTGGCAGTGTTCATGTTGGCTGACTTGCCTTAGATGCTTAGGGTTGCTGCATAGATTTAAGTGTTTGGTTTTAGAATGAGCATCTTTGGAAATGAAACTCTTGTGAATTTCCTGCATATGCCATGAGAATTTTCTTACTGTAGATTAAATGTAGATTATTGGAAATCATAGGTTGGAAGGTCTGCATAACAGTAGGTATTAGGTTGTTCTTGAGACATGCCAAAACTCTTTCATTTTGTCATTAGCACTGGCAAAAGAAAATTCTTATATTTAAGCCTCCAGTGGGTGGGAGTATAAGGGATTTTGTCTGGTTTAGGAAACAGCCTTTGTAAGCACCTTTTTATTACCATTTGCCTGAGAAACTTACCACGATGAATGCAATTAATTGAGTCTTCACTTAATGTTGTTCCTTAAATATGGACTGTTGAAACAGACTGTCTTCCTGAGTTGGCAGTGGCATTATTTCCCTTGGCTGTACCTATGTTCCCCTGAATGTGAAACAAGAATGAATAATGGAATCTTTATTATCATGGAGATCCAACTGCCTTGACTGCCATCTGCTCTTCACATATAACTTCCATCTCAGTTTCAGGTGGTCAACTTTGTTGGTCAGTTGGTCACTGCAGTTTGTCATGTATCTGCTCGATTTTAGGCATAGATAATGATCTACAATTACATTTTAGAATTTATATATATATATATATATGAATGAGGACCTATGAGATTTACTGTGAATGAGGAATGATAGATTGTTCATTATTTAGGGATTAGGAAATAGCTATGATTTTTATGGATTTGGAATCCCTCCCAACTCATAGAAGAACAAGCTGTAGTGTTTTGGTAGCTGATGCTTTTGTAAAATGCATTTCAGAACTCAGTCTCTGGAGATGTGTTTATAGAAGAAAGGGGTTGTAGTGCTATTAGAGTGTTTGCCACTCTTCATGATACTCAAAAAGTCATGGCAGTCAGTTGCAGTCCCAGGTGACTGGGAAGAGGGAAGCTTTGTACCCATTTTTTGAAAAGGGTAGAAAGGAGGATTCTGGAGACTACCAACCTGTCATCCTGACTGCTGTCTATACCTGGAAAGATCATGGAACAGATTCTCCTAGGAGATGTGCTAGGCCACGTGGAGGACAGGGAGCATGGCTCCACCAAGGGCAAGCCCTGCCAACCCCTTCAATGGGTTGGCCTTCTGTAATGGAGCAACTACATCAGTGGGCCAGGGGAGGGGTACAGATGTCATTTATCTGGACACAGTTCCCCGTGACATTGTTCTCTCTAAATTCAAGAGGGGTGGATTTGGTGGGTGGGCAGTTACATCCAAAGGATAGTGGTCAACAGCTTGGTGTCCCAATGAATTCCAATGGTGTTCCTCAGGGAACCAATGCTATCTAATGTCTTGGTTAGCGACATGGAGGGATTGAGTGCACTCTCAGTAAGTTTGCAGGTGACACCAGGCTGAATGGTGCAGGTGACATTCATGAAGGATGGGATGCCATCCAGAGGGACCTGGACAAAGCTGGAAAAGTGGGCCCATAGGAATCTCGCAAAGTTCCACAAGATCAAGTACAAGATGCTGCACATGGGTCAAGGCAATCCCTGGTGTCTGTACAGGCTGGAGAGTGAACAGATCAAGAGCAGCTGAGAAGGACTTGGGGGTGCTGGTGGATGAGAGGCTGGACGTGACCTGACAATGTGTGTTTGCAGCCCAGAAAGCCAGTTCTACCCAGGGCTGCAGCAGTAGCAGTGTCCCAGCAGCTTGAAGGAGGGGATTCTGCCCTTCCACCCTGCTCTGGTGAGACTTCTCCTGGAATGCTGCATGCAGCTCTTAGGAACAAACCTCTAAAGACTGTGAATTTAATTGCAGCAGGCAGCTCTGTAAACCTTGATATTTCTGGTTTTTTAACAGATAATTTTAAACTGTCCTTGCATTGTGGAGTTGGTTTTCCTGCCAATACTTAGCAAATCATACTGTCATTTTTAAAGCAATAGGACCTATTCCAGAAAATGAATAGAAGAACCTGGATCTCTTTTCCCCAAGTAGTAATGGGGGAAGAGGAGGTTAACACTTGCAGAGTTAATATCTTCTTGAAAAAGTGGCATTGAGTATCCAGGAAGTTAGCATATCATGCTTTGACCTCTTCCCATGCTCAGTCTGATTTTTTTTTTTTGGTTGTTGTTTCTTTGTTTAAGTGTGTACGCATTGAAGATATGATTAACTCTACTACATCAAAGAAGTCAAAATTAGAAGATCACAAGACTCAACAAGTTGAGGAAGGAGTCTTTAATAAAAGTTTTAAATATGCATTCATTAAGCTTTGCAAATTGAAACATCAGAAAGTTTCAATTAAAAATAAGACAAATTAGCATAAGCAGTCCTTGCTGTCTCACTATTCAGTATCCTCTCTGATGTGAATTCCAATACTGATCGGTTTGCAAACTGCAAACTTGATCATTTATTGATATAAGCAATTATTGTAGAACTGTTGAGGGTATATTAACAATACACTGAACTCTTTGTAGATGATAATTCTAATAAGGGTGTATTTATTCTGTGCATTGAACTGATGGATTATTTTCCAGAGACATTCTTCTGTCCCCAGCAATAGCAACACTGTCTCAGGGTGATGCAATGAAAATCTTAGCACTTCTGCATGTGCCATAGCTGTTTCCAGGAGTTTAGTCATGGGCTGCTCGTCAGTTAACATAGTAAATTCAATGAACAACTGCAGAAGGCTGCTGGAGAGTAAGGAGTATCTTGTCTTCAGAATCAGGTGCTCTTTCTGAACGCTCACATTAATGTGCATTTTAATAGAACAAGTTCACTGGATGCAGCAGAATGTTTAAAAGAGCAATGTTTTGATCTTGACATTGTGAGGAGAAAATTCCATTTTTGCTGTGTTGTCTGAGATGATGTGTCATGTTGCAGTGCTACTACCCTTTGCTACAATTTTCTCTACCTGTGAGATGGTCTTAGAGTGCCAGAAAATACTAGGTGAAAAGAATATGAATGTCCCCAGGAGGCATCCTGTTGCGTTTGGTTTTAGATTTTCATTTCTTTGTGGTCTTCTCTGTGTGTTGTACAGATATTGGGACACTTTGCTGGGGCATGGGTATTTTAGGGCTTTTATTTATTTTTAAGGGAGAAGCTGTATTTTTTGTTGCCAAGCTGTCTAGCAGTGGTAGTAGTTCTAGTGATGGATATCAAGATACAATACAAGTTTGTATATTGAATTTTATAAAGGCTGAAAATTTGATATTAAAAGGCAAAAAAAAAAGTTGAGAAGACCTATTGTTCACAACTCTCTGAAATTCTAAGTATGTTTGATCAACAGATGGATTGATTAAAATGAAAATATTGAATTTTTTGCATTAAGCAATATGATATGAAAGTGACTACTCAGCAAGTAACAATGGTGACTTAATAAATATGAATTTTGAATTAATTTTTTTAAATTACTTCAAGGATGATAGGTTGAATGAAACTTATTTTTCTTCATGAAACAAGTCTTATTTTAATATTAATGTTAATAGTAATACTGTGTGACAGTTAATCACTGAATGAAATATATGTAAATTTGGTATCATCCTATTCTATTATGCTCTCAATCTGTTCCAATAATGAACAACTGCTTTTAAGTATCTTTAAAAAAAGTTAAATCTTCGACTTAATATTCCTTCATGCACAACTGAAGCTTTCTAAAGAACTCTCTACAACTTACTCTTTTAAGGTACCAATATCCTTTTCCTGGTTAATAAATGAAAAATAAACTTTGGGGTGTTTTTTAATGCATCCACTTTAGGTCTTTGAACAGATGTTTTCTTCTGATGCATTTCTATTTGCTTTCTTAACAGTGGACTGTCAGGAAAACCTATTAAAATTGTATTAATCTAAAGAATAACAATAGCTGAAACAGATTTAAGTGCAATAACTGAGTTTACTTTTGTATATAGTTTAGAATATTTTAAGTCTTATTTTAAATGTAAATAAGCTGTAAATGATTGGGGGGATGTTGGGTTTTTATTTGCCTTTCTTTTTTTTTAATTTAGTAGTTGATATTACATTTTCACTGCTGCTTGATTTTGTTTGTAGAGCCAGAATGAAGACTGGGGAGGTTTGTCTGAGGATATCTTATGATTAAGAGCAATCTAAGGCATTAGCCCTTTTGACCCCATCTAAATGATTGGTAACTACCAAGTTTACCATTTTGGTGGCATGGATTAAATGGGTGCTATGCAAAGAGTGCTGCACGTGTAATTAAGTCCTTGCAAGGATAAACAGAAAATGGGTGATGGGCTTAACTTTCTGCAACACTTGCATGATGGTCTTTGAAGAGTGCTTCCTTTTATTTTCCTTTTATGTACTAACTGCATCAACTTGAAATGTCTGACTTCTATTGGCTTTCTTTGGTGTTGATAATTAAGTGAGATAATGCAAGTTAGAGAAATGGATACCAAAGCTAATAACTAAACAGATGTTTGGCTTTGTTTACTTACAATCAGCCCATATAAACATGTATTTATTGGAAAATGAGCTGTTTACATCTGCTATGCAAAGAAAATGGGCCCTAAAAAGACTGGGTGCTGCTGCAATTGACTGTATATCAAAATGCCGGATGCTGCATGACAGAACAAAGCTTATTTGCATATATAGTGCATTGCAACATATTTTTGTCCAAAGCATAAGTGGAATACGTTGTGGCAGTCCTACTAATAAAGGTAAGATTTTAATTTCCATAAAGCAAGTTTAAAACATACATGAAAATGATTTGCTGGAGAAAACTTAATTAGTCTGCTGCTTACTTGATATAATGATAAACAAGTAGTTCAGTAAACAAATTGGCTTTTGTAATGTGGAACTGTGGTAATAGATCTAATTTCATATGCAGCTTTATAAATAGCAGGATTTAGTTTCCAGATAAAAGAAAATAATTATACTAGTCAAAAGTATTTGTAACATGTTCAGAACCAAATTCACAGTTGGTGTATGGGTATTTTTACCATTTCAGAGTCTCCTAGTTTATGATACAGCCATTGATCTGTGTTGGGAAGAGGGGAGCAGCCAACAATCTGCTTGCATATTAGACCTGAAGAATTAGGGCAGCCAGCAAGTCATTTGCTGAAAACAATTTTTTTATGAGATTGGACATAAACAACTGTAAGAAAAACCTAAGTGCTCAAGCTTGATACTTCCCACATTCCCCCCACAATTTTATTGCTATTTCTATGCTCTACATGATAACAAGTTCATGTACAAAGAGTGTGATTCTCATGGTGAGGTTAGAGTTGAAACTGTGCCTGTAAAACTTTCCTTGCAATTAGAACTTTAAAAAGTACCTATATTGTTCGGGACCTATGCTATGAACAAAGCTTAGGAGTCCTGATCTTTTGTTTTTGTTGTTGTTGTTGTTTGTGTCTCAGATTGCTACAGAGACCAATAGAGACCTACAAGCTCAGGTTTAGATAATTCTGTGTAACTCCAATTTACGTGCCTACAGTGTGTCCCTGGGTGAATTCTGTGTATGGGTATAGCTTTAGTTGAAGAAATACGTTTTGTCCCCATTAATTTAAACACAGTGGCATTGTCTGATGCCCATGGAATGCTATGTCTTGGCCTGCACTGTTCCTGGAAAGGAGTGGAGGAATAGTTGCTGAGTTCAGACCCTAATTTACAAGGTTGTCATCGTTCCTCAGAATATGGAGAAATAGAAATGGCAGCTGCTGGGCTGATTGGAGAGGGATGGATAGATGGTTGCACGTATATAAGAGATGGAGAATAGTTTGCCTGCCTAAGGAGCTGCAGCTTGTATATAGGAATGAGGATCATCTGAGTTAAAGTAAGATCTCCTGAGGTAAAGGAGGTTGCCTTCGGGCAAGGGGAGGAGTTTGACTCATAGCTTTAGTGTTTGGATTAACCTGATGTTTAATTGGTTATACAACTTTAAATTACTTTAATCCTTATTCCTCTTCAAGGCATAACCAAGCCCAGAATGAGTAGAACTTGGTTTTTTTGTTGGCTGTTTTAGAGAGATTTTCTTGTAAACCAGGGTGCTGAGTACTACATGTTCCGTGTGGCAATTTTAATAAGCCACATGTTCAGAACTGGTTGGTTTCATAGAGAATGTGGTGAAATTTATGGTAAGCCTTGCATAATACTGAAAAACCAGGTGAAATCTTTATATACATTCAAATTGTACTGTGTAGAAATTCTCATTTCTACTCAGAGTGTTTTACAGTGGTAAAGAGATGGCCTTGAGTCAGGATGCAGTTTGCTCATCACCCAAACTCATGCTGACTGTGACTTTTGTTGAGAAAGCTGGATCCATTCCTAGTGCCTCCTTTGTGTTGTGTTGGTCCACTTGCCCTGTGGTTCTGGGGCTCCTAGCTTGTTAGCCAAAACTCGAGCTCATGCAGGGTTAGCATGAGGGAAGTGCCAGGAGGAAGAAAGCAGCGACATTGAAAAGGGAAGTAAAAAGCAGCTGCTTTTGGCAAGCCAGGACTTTTGCTAAAGCTGATAGTGCAGCTTAAATTGCATTCTATTTTTAAAAAAATCACTGTATCTAAGTGCTTTGAAAAGCCAGTGTTCCACACATCTTGTCCTGACCCACTGTCTGCTGTGAACCCCCAAGTCAGCTTGCATAGGTAGGTTCTAATTTACTTGTCATGTGCTGCGCCCCTGCTGTTGGCCTGAGTCACAGGAGTGTAGCAAGGAGCTTCAGCAGCAGTATTGACTTTCAGAGTTTTCAGCTGTCCTTTTTCTTCCTCTTTTCTTTGTGCCAGAAAAGCTATACAGCCATTCTAGAACTGGATTTCAGATCCATTTAAACTGATCCAGTTCAAATTGCTCATTTTTAAAAACCTATAGTCAGCAGCTTTTCTTTTCCATGTTTACAACTTGTGCCTGCAAACATTTGTCCAAACAATTGCAAGAATGCAAAGCACTGCAGGACCAGGAAAGAAGGGGGATGCTTAAATGCCATTGCCATGGAAGCTGAATAATACTGGAAGTGACATGGCTTGTTGCAGCAGTATATTCTGGTCATCCCTTCAAAGATAACAGCTCTGCAGTTTAAGAAATGCTTCCTTAAGCAAAGGAGAATAAGCGATGCAAACATGTATCTGCAGTGCTGGAAGAAAACATTAATGAATTCTTATGTGCATAGTTTGGCAGTTTGCCAAACATACAGACACTGTCGGATTATCTGATGGGGAGCTCAGTGCTTTTAATAATTTTGGCTCTAACTTCACGATACAAAGTATTCGGCTGTAATATGTACTTAAAGCATTTGCGTTTTTGTGGTGGCTGCTGAGGTCTGGATTGTTCCTAGCTCACTGCGTAGCAACTGATTGGCACACGTGAAGCAGAGCCTCCCAGAGCGATTATCACCTCTGAGCTGGCAGATCAGAGCAGCAGCTAAGAGGCGAGAAGCACCTACTGTTATCCGGTTAGAGTACACAAAGCTTCGGCTGATCTTTGTACTGCTTCTGGGAGAGAGGCAGGCAGGCCACTGCTCTCTTACCCTTCTGCTCTGGTCTGTTGAGGCAATGTTTTAGAGCCGATGTCTATGCATGTGCTCGGATGTTTTGGTGAAAAACATTTGCAGGACAACTTTCGGTTTCATACTCTAGTTGAGAATTCTGTTAACCGGTTTACATCGATCTTCAAGACTTTTTGTTTGTTTTCTCTATACAGAAAGCTGCAGACAAGATCTTGACTAGGAGCTGGCATTGATGAAGCATTCTTCTTTTTATTTGTTTGCTTGTGGTTTTTTGGGTTTTTGTTCTTTTTTTGTAAGAGCATTATAGTTAATACTTGTCTTTGAAGATGTTCAGGACCTCGTAAGTGTTTCTAGGTTCTCCGAGATAACACTTGGCTCTTCTTTGAAAGTACAAATAGAATTTTGTAATAAAAAAACTCTAGTGGGAAATACCAAGGCCAGACCAGAGGGGCTCTGAGCAACCTGGCTGACTGGGAGGTGTCTCTGCCCATGGCACAAGGGTTGGAACTAAATGGTCTAAAATATCCCTCCAACCCAAACCCATCTATCTAGAAGAAGTTTCTGAACAGTTAGCTAACCAGAGATTGGGGAACAGTTAATCTCCTGTTTTGAAATCCTTGAAAAGGCAAGTGAAGAGCAGCAATTTCCTAAAGCAGCCGTTCTTAAGAAATACTTCCTAATAACGGTTCAGAAGTAGAGAATGTAAAAGTAATTGCTTTTGAAGCATTGCTAAGGAAGTGCTTGTTAAATTTGAATCTCTTCCTACTGCAAACACTTTGTTTCTAAACAGAAACCCTCATCCTCTGCTCTTGATTTCCCCAGAACCTGCTTCTGTAGAATTCTTCCCAAACTTGTCTACACTGTATGGACCCACATCTTGTCTGTTGTTCGAGCTAGGGTTTTGTTAGATGCTGAGTAAAAAACCAAGTCTTTATCAAAAGGTGGCAGTTGTAACTTTTATGTGCAGTTTAAGTTGGCTTGCCTTCACAGGCTTTGTGCTGGTTTTGATAGAAAAGAAGTTAAAATAATAACCTAAACAAACTTTCCCTGAAAAAGAAGTCATGGCAAGTATTGATGAACTCTGTGTCACTGCCATTAGATGTCATCAATAAAATGGCAGCCCTACAACATGGTGAACTTGAGACAGTTTGGCACAGACATAAATAATTTCTTTCCTCTCTCTTGCCTGAGGAAATAACACAGTTTTCTTGTCCACTACAGAGTAAAATTACTTTAAATTGCAGCAGGAGAATAATTCAAGGTAGATGTTAGGCAAATTTTCCAGTGGAGATGATATATGGAAATGTAGCATTTAAGTAGATTGCCTGGGGCACAATAAAAAGGCATCACTGGATGCCTTTAATGGATGAAATATCTCTCAGGAAAGTTATAGGTATGCTGTTTGGGTTAAATGAAGTCCCTTCTAATTTTATTTTGGTTATGATTTTTAATTAGTTTGGGTCATGACAGTGTTGGCTGAGAAAATGTCAGTTGGGTTGGACTGGCTAAATAGTTCTGTTTACTCAGATCAACTCTACCATTTTTCTAATTTGAAAAATCTCCCAATTACTCAGGCTGACAATTTCAGAGAGTATTATTAGCTTTTTAAAATGAGTTGTAAACACAGATGTCGTTTCGAAAAAGATTAATTCTAGTAACTTTAAAATATAGCAATTCCACAATGTGCAGCTTGTGTTGTAGAGCTATTACTCTTCTGGCAATACTAGGATCTAAGACCTGTGTGTTAAAGTCAGATAAATGGTTTACATCCAAAGTTTTAAGTGACGATTTTTCAGAGGTGGTATTTCATATTAGTTTGCCTTTATATTGTGCTTAAGGATACTATTGCCTCTTCCCTAGCTTCTAGATCAACTGCTTTATAAAACTGTTAGATCTAGATTATCTTGGACAACAGCAATGTCCTTGAGGTCTGCACATTCCCATCAAAGGAAGGCAAGGTAGTGTAGATACTGATTGTGTAATTTGACAACTGTCCCTTCCCCATATTGTCTTTTCTGGTATTCAGACCAGCAGGCCAACTGCTCTGGAGACTGTGTAGTGAGGAGCACAAAAAAGTCAGTCATAGTTGAAACTTGTGAGATGCTATAGTTCTGTGATGGCAAACAGTTGGTCAGAACTTCATTTTCCTTTCAGTTGTTTGTCAGGCCGCCTACAGTGCCAGGCCCTCTATGTGGGACAGTCCTGGTCATCCTTGGTGGGGTACAGAGGCCTCACTGGAACACCACTGTTTTCCTTCTCAATACTGCTGTGTTATCACTTTGTATCTCCAGTTCTGTTGTCTTCCATTTAATCCTTTAGTTTCACCTCTACAAGGTCAATTTATTGCTAGTGTAGTTGCAGGTGGTGTTCACATGTTCTTCAAACTAAAAAGCCACCAGGAGTGAAATTACCACTTTCTTCCCATTGTTATCTGACAGTCTATCTTGTTTATCAATAAACCATAAGTTTCTGTGGGGATGAGGCACTAATTCCACAACAATAATGTAGGTCAATAATCTAATTTTGTGTACTATGATTTTAACATCAAAGACAGGGAATTTCCTCAAGGTATAAACCATTGAAAATACAAACAGGGTGGGGACTGTGTGGGACTGTGCAAGTTGTGAAAGTACATGAAATGAGCACTTCCATGGCCTTATTTGTTGATGTTTACAGTTAAAGGGGACATGGTCAGTGTTTCCAGGCCAAAGAGGGTGCTTAGGAATGTGTACACACAGAATCCTTGAATACAGCAGTGTGTTGCAATCAGCTTGATAGGACTGCCAGAAAATGAGCTGCTCTTGGTCTTCTTTCTGTCCAGAGAGGTAATGTAAAATTAGGAGAAACCTGTTAAGAGATTTGACAGACATTTCAGTGAAGACACCAATTTTGATGGCTCCACATTTCCAATGGTGAACACTGGAACACATGAGGGTTTTTCAAGGAAGAGGGAATCACATGTATGCATATATTACCCAGGTAAAAATTCGGCATTTTAGATTATTACAGTATGCCTGTTCTTCAGTTCTCTTCATGAACAGTCACCAGTGTAAGTAAAGCAGAAGTTTTCCCTAGGGACCTTTCTGGGAATATTTGTCTGTGGAGGCTCCAGGAATTCTAAAGTTAGTACTTTCTTCTTTTTAGTCAAAACCCCTATTCCCTAATAATGTACACTGTCATCATGCAATGCCTTTTCCAGTTAGGAATATGCCTCAGTGTTTTGTTTTTAATGTTGACTGATGTTTTTTACTTTATGCCATGCGAGAGGTGTTAAGTATTGAAATTCACATTTGTAATTCTTCATTTTGCACCAAATTCTTTTGAATCTAAAAATTATAGCATGCATCATACAACTTATTTGTAACTGTCACAGAGTTATATAGGTGCTGTTATTTCATGAACTACAGGATTTGTACAATAACTACTGTGACATGAGCTTCATAACATAATAATAACTACTGTGACATGAGCTTCAGATTACTGATACCTAAAAACAGTGTAAAAACTGTACAGCTTCTAGAATATTTTTGTTGTGCTTTTTTTGTAATTTGAGACTGGAATTTAAAAACATGCAAGCTTGGACATGCAAATAAACTGAGATGGCACAGAGGAGACAGTTTAGAAGTCCATGGGAACTCTGTCAGTTCTGTTTTAAAACTTCTGTCATTCTGGGAAGTGGGATACTAAAATAGGTTGAAGACTGTAATCAGTACAGGATCAAAGACAGAAAGTGACATGCAGAGAGTTGAGTTTTGTGTGTTTTCATCCCAGAAAAAGTTCAATTGGCATATATGGGGCTGATGCTCCTAAATTGCTGTTACTCCATTATTAAAATTGAGTGTTGCTTTCTTTCTAGCTCATTTTTCAGCAAATTGAATACTAATGTTCATGCCAATCATACAAGAGTGTATTGAGTTCAGCAACATAATCCAAAAGCAAAGAAAACTTTGCCTGTTTTGAGAGGTGTATCAGAGGCCTCCCTTTTTCTAAACAGACCCTCTTTCTATGAAATGTAATTTTCGTCACCAGTAATACCATTGTACTACCCTGGCCCACTGGCTGTCTCTAACAGAAGCCAACTGTTGATGCCTGATGTAGAGACAAGTAAATAGATAGGGTGGTCCATCTCTGGAGTTTCAAACATTTTTTGTCTGAGAAGAAACTCTGAGCTTATGCAATAAAGTATTTATGATGTGAAGTTGTTCTGTCTGTTGTTGGACACAGCATGCGAGTATGGCGGGGGGGGGTAAAATGATGATTCTCCCCACTACCCTTAGCCCCTGGAAATCTAGAGTAGTCAAGAATACAATATTGTATTTCTGTATCAAATGTCCTTTTAATGTCAGAAATACAGAAGAGAGGTATTTTTGTTTTCTTGCATATCTGTCCACCTTTTTATTATGTATAAGAATGTGTACATTTCTTTTGTAGCCACGTCATGAATACTTTAATGTACCAGTGTACTAAATGGCTTCATTCATCATGCATGCAGAATTTCAGAGGAGATAGACCTGTGACTTACTCATGACAGAACATTATCATCAGCTTGCTGAATCCAGTCATCCTGAATCTAATAGAATGCCACAACCATTCTCTGCTGTTGTACTTTCCTCTTCCCCCTCTGTTTTACAGTGTTGTCTCTTCACATGTCTCATTTCAACAAAACTTGTGCTTGTTGGCATATGGTTTAACTTTTTTATTGTGTGTAAGCTTGAAGTCTTATGCTTAAAAGTTCTGTAGCTAAACATCTATGTACTGCAACACCTATACTGTAACATCACTCAACCCACATTTATCTTTTAAATAGGTTGTGGTGGTATTTAAACATATGCTTCAAGTCTGCAGGTGAAGTTAAGACTTACAGAGAAAGTAGTGGAGAAGTATCATGTGAAATGTGTATACACACAAGTATTAAACGATGCTGAATTAAATTCTACATAGACCATGCATCTTAATTAAAGGTGCACATAACACTATCCCTTTCTGAAGACTGGCACAATAGTGTGACTGACCTTACAAAAAGGAGGGAGGCAGAACTGATTAGGTCAAAGAGAATGATGGGTAAATCTGAAATTAAAACATTTGTATTTAAATGTGCAGGACACTCTTGTGAGTAATTTAACAGTTACTGCCACTGAAAGAGAGAACAGTATCATTGCTTTACAAATGAATAATGGAATCATAGAATCATTAAGGTTGGAAAAGACCTCTAAGCTTAATGAGTCCAACCATTAATGGTAAGGGTTGGAAAGATCTAAGTCCATTAACAGTATGCTTGCAATATTCCTTCTTAAATTGGCATTTCCAGTTTTAAATTCAGACTGCCTTGTGTATTGGAGAACTGCCACAAGGGTGAATATAAGTGCACTGAGTTGAAAAGCGGGCAGCGTGAGAGGGCATGTAATACATCCTGTTTGTAACCTAAGACCAGTGCTGATTCTGAAAATTGTTTCCATGAATTCTCAAGGAGGTGGTTACTAAAACGGACCACAAACAAGCTAGTTCCATGCACTATATGTGGTAATGCACTACCTTCCAAATGTTAAACTGACATAAAAATGGCACATTTAGAGGATTAGACAAAAGATTTGGATTTGATTTGCAGCATTCTGAAATCTTAGAAAATGAGATCATAGGAGTGGTTTTCCATTTCCAAGTTTGCCTTTTTTCTGTAAGCCATTAACAATGTGTTTGGATGTCTGGTTAATGCTGCTTTAGCCTGCGTTATTCCCTGCCTGTTGGCTTAAAATGCTGTGCGTTGAGCTGTAATGAGATGCTGTTCTTCTTGTTATCTGTATACAGCTGCTTGCTTCTAAATGACTAGGTAATGAATTAGCTTTTCTGGCATGTTTGAAATAAAGTATTGCATGCACTTTTGTCTCATGTGAATGACTTTTTTTCCTCATCTTTGTTCTGATATTTCAAATTTGTGTTGTTTGCCTTGGGTGATTCTGAGCTGCAGGTATATGTAACACTGCAGAATGTTTTACATAAGAATTGGATAAAATGTTTGACACTTAGTAAAACAAATAGTGTGAACAAAACATAATTAATTCTATTGGTTTCTTAAAAGTAATGAATAATGAAGTTACTCCTCTAGCAAAAGACATTAGCCTTTAGGTGTTCCTTGAGATTATATTGTTGATGAGCACATAAGAAGGCACATCTGTCTCAAGGTTACTGCTTTAGTAATTAAAAAAAAAAAAAGTCTGATTTCTATGGGTGATGTATCTGTGGACAAGTGGCTAATGTCCTTGAAATGGGTTGCTTTTAATGGTTAGCCAATGACCATGATTTACTTGAAGACATTTAGTGTTTAAGTATATGCCTGTTGAAAATCATCTCAGTCTTTGAATTGGCACTGAAAAGAACAATACTAAACTGTTCTAAAAACAGAAGCAGCACTGCTCTATATTTCTTCATAGCTATAAAGAACTTTGTTTTCAGGTAACTTTGTAAATACCCTGTTGCACTCCTGAGTAACTCCTAAGTGCCCACTGCTGTCTAATCAATTTAAAATTTAAAAGTGAATTTATTTCAAATATTTTGAAGACCCCAAAATGCTTGAGAAGTTGTATTTTTGTAGCATGCTCTTGAGTTCTGGTGCCATAGTTAGTTAACAGTATAGGATTTCTTGCCTTACCTTGGGGGATAGGGGAGGTGTGTGTCTTCTAAAACGAATGCAACAAAGTAATCTGGGAGTATAATACAAAAAGTTACATTAAAAATGTTACATAGACATTTCTTCAGTCAGTGCCTCCTTTTGGGGATTTGTTAAAATACAAGTGTAAATCTTTAATCCTGCCATCCTGTCTGGCTTTGTCAAGGTCACTGCAGTTCTAAAAATACTGCATCAGTGAGGGGAAAAAAACCAAGCCAACACTACATCTTTAATATACCGAGTATCTTGTTGTCATATTTAACTTGCCTTCTTATTGCAATTTTTTAGTTGCTGCTGGATTTTAGAAGCCATCTCAAAATGCTGAGATGGCCTGTTCCAAGCTCTGACTGACTTTTGAATGAAGTTGCCTTAGAGTATTATAGCTTGTTCCTTCACTGCTGAATCACCTTATACATGAGCTGAATGACAGTAAACTTGATCTATGCCACATAGTCAAGGTTGATAGAGACAATGTTCTGATGTTATTTACAAGGTTTGAGGGGCTTTAATTTGTATTTTACAGACATTATTTTTCTACTAAATACTTGCCAAGCAGTTAAAAAATAATTGGTGTGCTGCTTTAACTGTTATCTGCCTTTTTTTTTTTCTGCATGACATGTCTTGTTTTAGGATGCTAAAGTAAGTTTAGTCATACTCTTGATATTAAAGCTTTTGTTTCGATACAGACACAGTATCCCTTTTTATTTACAATGGCATTGTTGGAAGTAATGAATCAATTTGGTATCAAACAATTTCCTCTGAATCTGAGGAAATCTTTCTAAGATTAGAATTAACCTAAAACTTTATGCCTGGTGTGGAATAATAAAATTCCTGTCCTGAAAACTCCTCCCTCTTTGAAAGGGATCAATTTGACACCAGGCATACCAAGGTACCTGACCTGCTTTTACGAATTGAGCATGGGATCACTAATAAACCAAACAAACTGAAACTCTTTTGTAAAGATCTTAAGGGATACTGTATCTTAGTTGCATCAGTAGTTTCATTCACCCCTTTATTTGTTATTCCCGAACAGATTTTCGAGACCTTGAAACCAATTCACCCCAAAATTCACTGACTCCATTGCAAGATCCTTCCCCATCCCTCCCCAGTTCCTATCTCTCTTATTTGGTTGTGATTTGTTCCCTGCTGGTACATCTTAATTGTTTTATTTTTATTGTGCTTAAGGGCAGTAAAATCTACCAGCTATTCCTGTCAACCATGGCAATCTAATTAACAGCTCTGTGAAAAGTGCAACTAATACCATGCTTGCAAACTGCAGTGCTTCCATGTTTTTATGTCTTTTCAGCTTTTCTTTTTCAATTCAGCATCTTCCATACTAACTCATGTACAGCGCTGCTCAGTAGAAACAGTGTTCATTTACTACTGTCTCAAATTTTCCCTCCGTAGGAAGCAGAGACCCCACGTAGTGTACTTGAAGAAATTGGATTGACATAAATCTTCTCTTCAGCTGATGCCATCTCAGTGTTTCATACTGTAAATGTTCACTGCCTTCATTGTAATGTTTAGCTAATGGTGTAAGATGCTGTTTGTCAGTATTACTGTTCTGCTAAGCTGCTTCATTCAGGCCCACAAGAAAAATACTTTTTTTTTTAAAGGGAACAAAAAACCTAAGTTCAAAATTTGTAAATGAAAGGGAATTAGATTTAAATTGACTCTGTGTTTCCCTTCACTGCATTTATAGGAAAATTGCATTTGACTTCGATAAGTCTACTTTTTTTTATAAGCGAACTTGACTTCAGGAAATAAATGTATCATTATGACATAAGCATAGCCTGCCTAAATGAAAAGAAACTACATGGACAACTCCAAATCTGAAATGTTTCTGTGTAGAATTGTGTTTATGCAACCAAAGAATTTGTTCATCTACATTTTAGTCACCACTTGTGATTATTCTGCTTATTTCAGTTGTTGCATAAAGATTGGAAATATCTGTTTACTACTGCATTTGTCATGATACCAAAGAATCCTGCCAAGATCTGCATATCAAACTGGTAAAAAACTGTTAAGGTGATAACTGCTTTTTTAAGAAAACTGATCAACTCACTAGTCATGAAGTTGTAGCTACCTTGAGCGAAACTGTGCAAGTTACTATACTCCAAAGGGAATGCATGTAGGAGAAAAGGAAAACCAATCCAGTCTGAGTAAGGAAACTGTTTTTAGGTCTGATATTAGCTTGCTTTGACCATGAACACAAGAAGGGAGGTCAGCTTTCTAACTGAATAGAGACATGCATAATGAAAACTGAATACTTTCAAAGAAGAAAAGAAGGGAAAGAAGAAGCGTTAGAGAGGGGACCTTTTTATGATTTTCTTTCAAAGTCTACCAATTAATTTGTATTTATTGGTGTTTTTCTAGTTATACTATATTGGGTGGTATATAGGTACTTTTAGGACACACTTAAGTGTCAAAGTCATTTAACTGCTTTTCTTGATCAACACATTACACATGTGACACTTCCTTACAATACTCCTGCGTGATGTACAGTTGAACCAACTAATTTGCAGTGAGAGCTCTTAAACATTAGATTTGTATAGTATATTCACTACAAATCATGTGAACTGATATCCAGTAGTATTTTGACACTGGGAGCAGACTCTCAGTAATTACGAACTGAGCCTGTTTCACTTGCAGAAATGTGATCCATGTGTGGTTTTGAGGAGATAGTGGGAGTCTACACCTGGGAGTAGCCAAGTTCTGTTGCCTGTGCTCATGGAGAAGGGTTGTCCCCTCCCTCTCCACCCAGACACCTTCCCCTAGGAATTTTGGCTTGTTCCACCTGAGCAGTGCCATGTTTTCACAAAGCTTAGCTGTGGCAGTGCTGCTGGCAGCAGCACTTCTGTGGCCAGCTGGAGAGTGGGTTCAGAAGAAGCCAGCCAAAGGAAAAGTTCAGCGTTGCCACTTGGAAGGCCCCTGGCCCAGAGCCCACATCGATCGGTATTTGTGGCCACAGAGCGGCCAGCCAGGGCTGGGCTGAGGGTGCCACTCCCGTGGCAGTACCAGGGGGGTGCCTGGGAACTCAAGCCATTAGAACTTGTTCACAGATTCCCATTCAAGGATATACACACAGATTCCAGATAACCAGAGACTGCTTTTGTCCCAGGGCAATTCACCAGTGCACAGTGGGCAGGGATAGATGAGGGTAGAGGGGTAGGGAAAGGACCCTGTGTATGAGGTTGAAGTGGTAAAATGGGTTTAAGTCAAATCAGAAGCAATTTTATATGTATTAAACATGTTTTTAAAGTTTACACTGTCACTTGTATGTGCTTGGCTGGATTAAGCTTCGTTGTGATTGTGACAAACTGTTTGACCTCTGTCTTATCACATTGGTTTAGTTGTAATAAATGTCCATTTTTACACCATTGCTGTGTTTATATGTAATTAGTGCCTGTATTCACAGAGGAAAGAAGAGGCCACTCAGTGCTGGCTTAAAAAAAAGGGAAATTTTATTACAGTGCTTAACCTGTTCTTGAGCACTTCATTAAAAAATGTTGAGGTTACTGTGTCCAAGTTTAGTTATTTACATCCATTTAAACTGTAGAGAAAGCAATAAATTAGCAAGTTTTTGGAAAGCTTGCCACATTAAACATGAAATTTAAGTGGATGTTAAATTGAAGGGGCAGTACTTCATTTTAAAATTTAACCACATGTTGAGAGAGATTTCTGGATAACACAGACTAAATATTCTTTTCATAGAATTCTGAGCAAGTCAGTGCAATGTTTCCGATCCTGGTCTCAACCAAGAATATGTCAGATGAATCCATTCTCCACCTTTTTAAAAGAACTGAACTACTTGATGTTATCAGCAAAAGCATGGGGGAAAATTAACATCTTCAGGCATTTCTGAAATTGATTTGAAATGAAATTCTAGTTTTTGAATTTCCTGTCTTGTGGGGAGCTAAAGAATAAGTAGGAATTTCTGGATTGTTCAGGCAAGTTGATTGTTGTCTTGAGTGTCTTCTTCCCCTTCACTGAGTTAAGTCTTTAACTTGAAGAGGCCTTCCTAAACATCTGCTGTTCCTTTTGGGGTAAGGCCACGCTGATTGTCACCCTGTGGCTGCTTCTGCCAAGTTCCCATGTACCATGGGTTACTCTTGTCCAGCTTGCTTTGCAGTCTGTCCCATGGCTCGACAGTGTTGCCTGTCCATGTCACATCAGTTTTGGTTTTCAGCCACAGATCCTGAATTCACCTGATACATCAGTGCTGAGCAGGAGTATATGTGGAATAATTGGGGTTTATTTCACTATAAGCTTATAGTGAAAACAAAATGAGCTGCACTCTTTGGATGATGTAAGAAAGTAAATGAAGCTTTTAGGTTATTAACTATCATAAACTTCCATCTTTCATGTTTTGTAAGAAGTGCTGATCTAGGACAGGAAGCAAAAGCATCTTTTAGCAGGCTCTTGCATGTCTTTAGAAAAAAACCAAGTTATTTAGCGCACAGGAATGTCACTGGTGAACCGGAGGGCAGTTTCCAATACACTGAACGTGCTAATGCCAGACTGGATGCAGAACAGCCATGCTGCCATACAGGGCATCAGAGTGGGAGAGGAGTCACCTGGGATGCATCTTGGACAATGTGCCCTATACACAAGGGCCAGGGCCAGTGAGGGAAGGCCTTGCATTCAACACACAGACACGAACCACCCCTCCTGAACCCCTGATGGAGGTTTGCTACTCTGGACAGGCAGACAGGGAATGAAATCTCACAGAAGTGGCCACCAGCTGCATTTGGAGGGAAGGCACTCTGCTGCAAGGGGTTAAGCCCAGTTCCCCGATGCCTTAATTGTACTGGGCAGCAACAGTGCCCATGCCTACAGGGGTTCCCACTGGGCTGTCACTGTTCCCCCTCGTGCTGCTGACCAAGGCAGTGCTGCTGCCTGGCTGGGCTGTTCCTCCTCCACTGAAGGGCAGGAGCAGCACCTGCTCCCCATCCTGACTGAAGTAGCGCGTCTGGCAGGCCCTGGCACTGCCACCCTGAATCTCTGTGTAAATGCCAGAATTACTCCAAAGCACCTCTGTGATCCCTGCAGAACTCACAACTGAAAAAAAATATTTTTAAGCAGTCGATACAGACAAAACAAAGCTTGGCCCATATTAATTCACTTTATAAGGTCCTTTTCTGTGGATTATGCAGAATAACGCATTGGGAATAGGATGTTCCTTACAAATTTAAATCCTTTCTTTGTTCTTCTGGGGCCTTTTTCCTTTGGGAAAGAAAATAATTAAGCTTAACATTAAAAAACTTCTTGTCTGTTTGTCTCTCCAGAATAAAGTAGCTCACTCAATAATAAGGAAACACAAAACCATGCATATAACACTACTTAAGGTTATGAAGCAGAGAAACAATACTGAAAAATACGAACTCCAAAGTTAGAAAACTGGTGGAATCCCAGGTTTCATGCTAACAAATGCAAACTAAATGTCAGATCTACAGCACTCAAATTCTGTGTAATAAACAGACTGCATGTGAAAGTAAAGGGCAATCACAGCTACCAGTCCTACACTGCACAGGTACAGACAGCACGTTTGGGTCCGGACCTCAAGAAAAGCAAGCTGAAGCTTCAGCCATTGTAGTAGCAGAAATAAAGTATATTTAAATTTTTACATGCATTTGTGAGCAAGTTTGGGTTTGTTGTTTTTTTTTGTTTTGGGTTTTTTTTTTAAATACAGCCACTCAGCTTCCCAAATCCTGTTGCAAAACTGTGGGGACAAGGAGCCTAATTACCCATGAAATTCTCACATGGCTCTTAGTGGGCACTTAGTTTCTAATCCCATGGAGGCCTGGTTTGCTTATTTCACCTGACTGGTCACAGGTTCCCACCACCCACTCCAGCACTTCTACTTGAGCTGGGCAGCTGATTTAGCTGGGATAATGCTCCGTGACATCTGGCCGTGTGACGCGGGGTTTACAGCGTCTGCACAGGCACAAGCCAGCTCTCCCACCAGGGAGCTGTGGGAAGCAGGGCAGCCCAGGGAATGGAGGATGGAACTGGCTTGCTGGTGGCAAACTGAACCAGAGTTTGCCACATGTGGTACAAGTGACCCAGCGAGACAACTGAGCGTCTATAAAAAAAAATAGAAACCTCAGGAAAAAATTGTCTCTAAGGTGTGGAGAGAAAAAGGTACATTGTAAGAAACTGGCAGTAACAAATTTCTCAAATGGAATTAAAAACTTAGTGCTGTCTACCCTTTGAAACATGCCTTTTAAAAAAGTTATTTCAAAAAGTTATGCTAATTAATTACAATTCCTACATCCATCAATAACTAAAACATTTAATCAAATTAACGAAGCTACAGCTCTGCCTACAGTTATGACAATATATAGTGAAAGTCGGGTTTGGACTGAACATCACTTCTGTTGTATTACTCCATATTGGACAAGTTACACATGAAGAAAGAAGGAAAAATGTATAATTGGCATGCTAGGTGCACTATGCATTTAGAAAAGCAAAAATATATATATATATCATGTCCGGAAGCAATGTTCACTTGATCTTAACTATCCTGGGGAAAAACATTCTTACTGCGAGGAATGCTGTTGGTAAAATTCAGATACCCAAATTTTCTAAGGGAGTTTATGTTACATTGCTGGGAATTGTAATGAATTCCTATTTGGGAGCACTTAATGCCTGCTTTAGGGTTCTTACTCATGGGGTCTGATCAGTTCTCTGAAGGCAGGAGCCCGGTTCTTTGGAGAGGCTAAAGACAGGGAGGTATCTCTGCAGACTGTCAGGGCACCCGCACCTTCGGTGTCACAAGCTCTCTCCAAGTGTCTGAGGTGCCCAAGTTAAAACCTGAAGATAAGCCCTGTGAAATACAGTACATCTAACAGCACAAATCTTTTAAATAAAAGTGAAAAAAATATTGGTAAGGATTTATCTAACTGCAGGTACTTCGCTAAAGTAGCTGTCATTTCAAGGTTTTGTCTCAATAATTTCATTTTTATGTACCCTACTCTTTACCTTGGCTGTAGGAAAGCAAGGCAGCAGGGTGCCTTTTAAACTGTTTGTAAAAATAAACCTAAAAAGGCTCTAAGTCAAGTCCTCATCTCCCAAAACCATAAAGTATTCTTTCATGTGTAAACCCTTCAGTTGATTGAGCCACTCTGCAGCCATCTTGACTGAACCTTCACAATCACATCTTTGGTTCCCAGATGTACACTTTCCACCCCTCCAGCACAAGTTAGGCAGGTTGTTTTCACCTACAAATGGTGTGCAACCAAGAAGTATGCAAAGTATTTCTAACCTCACTCAAGGATTACAGTTGCATGGTCTCCACTCTTATTTGGGGATTAAGGTACTGAATAAACTGATTGTTTCTCTGTGTACCTGCTACTTGGTTTTAGTCTACTGCAATCCCTACACGCAATCAGCTCAGCAGCTCAGTCAGGGCAGAGAAAAATCCAACACTCATGACCAAATAGCTCCTACTGGGCAAGTACTGTACAATCAAACAGTGATGTCTTTGAGATCCCTTTTCTCCAGCTCATAAAACAATGATATTTTCTTTGTCTAGAAAGTGATTTCTAATAAACAGATGAAAAATACAAATGGCAGTCATCTACACAGACCTGGATCTGCAGTGTGCTGGGGTGTGAATTTACTGCACACTGGCTGTTCTGTACTAACTCCTTACAGGAACAGTAAACACTTAACATACACATAACAGAAATAAGCATATACCAAAGAGACTTCACTTCTCTATTTATACTCAGTGTGCATCCAGGTGTTGCAGCAGTTCAGAGGGACAGAGTAGCTAGAGTACTTGACATTCACACCTTCTATAGGACTTAAAACTTAATTTTCTCAAGCTTCGCACACAGTAAACTACGTTCCTTTATTAGGAAGAAACATTTTAATGTGCAAGAACACTTTATTTGAAATTCAAATATATCTGGTGCCCTATTGGGAAGATTTCTTTGTCAGCTCTGTTTTTATCAATTAGTGATTTCTGAAATCTCACTTTGTTTGGGGAGTTTCACTATTTTTTCCTCTGCTGCTGGATCTCTTTTTACCCCTGCTCCTGGATCGAGATGAGCTCCTGCTTCTGCTCCTGCTTCTGCTGCGTGTCCGACTGTGACTCCTGCTGCGGCTGCGGCCCCTCCTCTTCCTGCCCCGGCTGTGAGACCTCCTCCTCTCCCGGCTCCTCGACCTCCCCGACCGGCGCCGCCTCTTGTTTTTGCGGCGATTCTTTTTCCTCTCAGATTCTCCGTTCCTGCGATAGGAATGGTCTGGGCTGGGACTGCCCCTTCTCCTGGACCGGCTGTAATAGTCATCACGGTGGCTCGATCTGTTCCTCCTTTCAGAGTTTTTAGACAACTGATGAGTCCGTTCAGGAGAAATACGTATGTCTCTATTGGCCTCCCAAAACTCGTTGTTTGGATTTTTGAATACGTGAAGAAAGTTGCAGTGTTTCCCTCTTGGACACTTCTGCCTTTCAAACAAACCTGCAACAGATTAGGGTTTGCTTTTTTATGAACCACACCAATCAAATCTCTTTCTTCATTATGTAGAAGAAACGTAATGAACTGAATTTTGCTACTCCAAACAAGAACATGCATCTCACCACCTATCAACTTAATGCACACAAGATTAATTTTCACTGTGTACTTTTCTTGGAATTAGCTTTTTAACAGCTATGAAGATTTGGTTTTAGCTTAGAACAAACTCAGCTTTTCATTTAATTTCATTATATTTTATTTACCTTAATGTAAGAAGGTAAATATAGATAAGTCACATGTTATATTTACTGCTCAGAACTGTTGATAGTCTAGAAACTGCTGTTGCTTCTCAAGAAATAAATTAGTACTTCCTAGAGTTTCACCTTAAGATTATTATTTCCAAAGCTCAAATCCAAACCTTTTTTTCTAGACCATAATAAATCCACAGAACAATTCAGGCACTTATGTGACATGGTGTAATACTGCCTTTCCTTCCTGGATCTACACAAGCAAGTTAGCACATTTGTCTTCCAAACAGAAATGAATACCACATTAGGCAAATGAAAGCTACAGCCTAATCCCTCTTTCACTTCCATAAGTGTGTACTCTTTCAGTAAGATATATCCTCTTTTCCAAGACTCACCACATATGGCAGTTTTCCACCTGGTCACAGGACAGAATTCACAGTGAAGCTGTCTGCCTGCATACCATCGTCCGCTGAACAGAGCCAGAGCTGCCTGACAGTCCTTCTCCCTTTAAAAGGTAAAAATAACAGATGGCATTACCATCACGCCATCATTTCAAACACCCCTTACCAATTGTGGGCTCCCACTACAGTATGAGAATGAACTGCATGGATGATACAAACACTTCTTACTCATTACTCAGCTCTGGAGTTTAGTTCTACCAGTTGGTAAGACTGTGAGTACTTACGACTGGTACTGGACGTAAACATTTCCTCGCAGGTGAGGCTCATAGTTGCAACTGACCTGAGGGGATGGAAACATGAAGTTAGGGCAGTGGAAGGTTTATGCTGTACAGCAGCTCACACATTCTGAGACGGGCAATTGTCATTTATGACAGTTCATCCATATCAACTGAGAGATGATTTTTTTCTGAACACTTAGTGTTAACAAAAAAAAAAAAACGGTAAAAAAAAAAGTTAAAAAAAAAAAAAAGCCTTTCTGGATTTATGTTTAACTGTTTCCAGCATTATGCTTTAACTCTGGTGCCTTGGCTTCACTTAGTCCACAAGAAAGCTTGTACTCCATTGTCTTGCACTTGTCTGGGCTAACCCTACTGTGCAACAGCCAAATCCTGCTCTGACAACAACTAGTAGTATCCTCAAGTGGAAATGAGGGATTTGTTACAGTAAGAGACTCTAGAGCAATGTGTCTCCACAGCAGCCCTGTGAAATGGGTTTGAAAAGCTGAAGACACCATCTTTCACTGTACAGGTCTGAAAAACCTTTTTTTTGTAATGATTTAGCATTCAAAGTATATCTGAAGCTCTCAAAAATACACAAATTACCTTTGAAAAAGCTTGCTGCTATTTACAAAAGATTCTGAGGCAGGCAGGTCCAAGCAGGTGGAGCCCAGTTCTCCAGAGCAAACTGTGATTTCAGTCTCTGCTGCCCGCAGGCTTCTTCCAATACCCACAGCAAATGAGGTTACAGCTCCTTTCATCCCTGAACCCTGACTGTCCCTCAGGGAATACCTCTTTGTATGCTGGATCAGCAAAGGGCTTCAGCCACAAAACAAGCATTTGTATAATTAAGTATTACAGGATAAGGAGTCAAACTATTTGAGATAAACAGTGTCAATACAAGAACAAGTGAGAATGATTTTGCCATGGACACTTTTGGGTAGGGAAAGAACCCTAGTGTTCTAGGGTAGTTTTATCAGGATCTTCAGGATTATGGAGTAGCTTCCCAGAAAAAACAGCCAGAATAAAACCTTGGGCTACACTGGAAAAGGAAGTCAGCTGAAAGAGGGGTGTGTATAATCTGATTCTAAACGGTCACGGAGTCCCAGCTCACTCAGTGAAGATCCCTGCAGCCAAGATGTCATTCCGAAGCATCTCTAATGTACCGAAAATGTGCATGAGAATCATCCTGCTGTTACACAAGTGCCTCAGAAGCCACGGAATGCCACACTAACAGTCACAGAGACCCAAGCAGGTGCAGCTTAGCATACCTGCACAGTACAAAGCCAAGGACCTGACTTTGCTGATAAGGCTTTTCAAGCCGTGCTCCATAGGGAATCTGCATCCTGTCTTCTAGCAGATGAAGTTATTTATTAATTATTATGTCTTCTAGTAACCTGCTATTATTCCATGAGTCAAAATACGGAGGGGATGCTCCACTCCTCCAAACAAGTGAAGGTTTCTTATCTATAAAGCTCATTATACAACTACTGAAAACTCACTCTTTCTACTTTCCTCTTGCTTGAAATGCTAATGCCATCTCAGTCCTGAGGCAGCTGTCAGTAGATGAACACAAAAGAACAAAAGGCACTATGTGCCTCCTGGTGACTGCAGGAAAACACTCAGGGATAGCAAGCAGAAAGGGATGCTGCAATATATTCTGATACAAGGAGATTGCACTATCCAAAGTGCGTATTTTGGGGCAACATGGGACTGTTAACACACATCATTCATCTGAGGTCTCCATTTACAGATCCCTCTTTATCCCCCTAAGAAATAACAATGGGAAAAAATCAGTACAAAACACTGAGCAAACCAAATACACAAAGTAAGGAGGGATGACAAATCTCAAGACCATTTATGTAACTTACCTTTCTGTAATTCTTCCTACTGAAATATCTGCTATCTTTTCAGTTCATTGTAATCTGATTTTATTTTATTCAGCCAGTCCTAAAATGACATTGTTTGGGTGTACACTCCAAATACATTTCATACCCCCACTATTTCATTCCTTAGGCCCAAATACAGTAGCTCAGATGTATTTATATGGTCTAACAGTCTTAATGGACCCTCTGGGGCTTAGCACGGGATAAGGAAATAAAGGACTATGAGGTAAGTGGACTGCTGAGCAGTGTGAATGACTTGCAATACAGAAGCACAAGCTTTTGTAACACTTCAGGGGAATGAGAAAAAAGCTTCACCCAGAGTAAGATGGTGCTCTGTAAGAGCAGTGACAAGTTTACAGGTGACATGAGAGATGCACAGTTTGATGTAAGAACACTGCATAGTTCCCTAGTGCACACAGGATTTAGCTGGGGCATGCTGGACAGAACTTCTCTTAAGGCTCATAAATCCCACAGAGATGCCTACCTTGAATTGAACCACCTTCCCCACATTCTGGAATTCGGGGAGCACATCCTCATAGAACTCCAGGAACTGCTGGTAGGTCTCCTCGTCACTGTACTCCAGACTGGCATCTGTGTCATAGTCATCCCTCCGGCACTGCTCCATGCCAAAGGTGATGAACATCCCTCGCACGAGCAGCGTCTTGCTGGATGTGGGGTAGTTATGCTTGCGAGAACACCTGCACAGGCAGTCAGGAAAGAAAAGTGGAAAGATTGGCACTTTCAGCAGAAAATACACTTGTTAAAGATTCAAACATTTGCCATTTTCAGTTACAGTTATTATAAAAGAAAACCCATTAGTGGAAGATCAAGATATTTCAATTACTAAACCACATCTTTCAGAGTGAGTTTGTACATAACCTTAAGGCTTCCTTAATGCCATTAACAAACACATTCTTGCTTAAGAAAGCAGAACTACGAAAGCTATAGATACCAATGCCACAAAGCGAGCTGAAGTAATTTCTTTTAGGCTGCTAGGGTTAATGTGTTCTCATTTTCTGAAGGACTTAAAAGACTGTCGGGAGTCTTTCTAGAAAGAGATTTTAAAGCAAGTCCCTGCTCTTCTTTTGCAAACTGAACAACTTTTACTTAAGTTGATCTTATCATATGGGGGTGGAAAGCAGGAATGAGGGAAGAACAGCCCATTTAGACCTGCACCTGGATGAGTACAAGACTGGTATTTTTCCATTTCTAACAAAAAACTCCCAAAATAAACAAACAAATCAAACCCCAAAAACCTAAAAAAAAACCCCCCCAAAAACTCAAACAAAAAAGGTTCTTTTAAATCAGTTGAATCTTAATTTGCATCTTCTTGGCACCCATAAAAGTATTAGATCTCCCTCACCATCCATCATATTCAGGCTACCTTGCTAGCATGCTGAAATACAGTTCTCCCCTAGACACCTTTACATTCAGTAAGAACACAGATGTTCTCTATGTTTATTTCACTGTGCTTTATGATTGCCATTCAATATGTCCTCAGGCAACTGGGTCATGCACTCTCCAACACATTTCTCCTTTTCATGACATAAAAAACACCCAGACTAGTCCAGTCTCTTTATGTCACTGGACAGCACAGATGAACTGCGGGGAGGTCAGGTCTCAAAATGGACAATTATAACCCAGACTTCAGCTAGGAAGTTTTTCTGCCCCCAGTCAGAAAGAAATGGACCCTCACCTTCTGGTTGACCCCTTAGACTTCAAAAAGCAAACAACAAAATAAAAATCCAAACTCCAAAACTAAAGCTAAACCAGGAGACAATTAATTTGATGATTATCGCTTTTTTACATTTTAGGAGCTGCCTACTTTTGTTGTTCAATTTCAATAATAGAACACAAAACATTAAACTCACCTAATATAGTCAATACACAAAATGATATATTCACATGACAGAAAAGAAGGAAAATTAATGGCCCAAGAATCCCAATATTACTGCAAAATGTCAAGGCTTGAATTACTGGGGAAACTGGAAATAGCGAACTCAGCCTGTTTTAGCTTCTTCAGGACATAGCGAGCTTTGACAATATTCAACAGTTATTTGTTGAAAACACTTGCTCCTAGTTTTTCACAACTCTTCCAACCCATTCTTTCAGTCCTACCCTTGCTGTACCAGTCCTTCAGCTTATAGACAGCACCAGATGTTAAAATGACCAGATTAGGAAGGACGCAGGTATGTGAGGGGGAAAAAAAAGAGGATGCAAGAGAGGTAGCTGAGATCAACAGAGGTGAAAGAGGAAGGGCAGGATATGATGGTTCTCAGTACTTATTTTCCAAGGGTTATTCATGGTTCAAATGCAAAATTCAAACCAAAGCTGATTTTTAAGCAATCCATAAATAATCCATGGAAGCTATCTCCATTAAAGACCACTGAAACAAAAATACTGCAAATATTACAAAGACTGAGACATTTGAAAAAAATGCTGTCTGCAGTGACATAGCTGATGAAATTTTTATTATGGAATTCAACACACATTTCAAAGTAGAAAAAAAAAGACATGAATTTGAAGCTTCCATATAGTTGAATTATCTTATAATTACCCACAATATACATCACACTGGAATAAATCACTCCCAGGATAAACAAAAATACAATAGCTAGACCACACATTTCAGTGATACAAGTTAGTAAAACAACCTCCTAAGTTTTTGCTGATGATTCATGTAATAAATACCAAGAGTCCTTCCCTGAAAAGCTGTTGTTTCTCCTTAGCACAAAAAAAAAAAAAAAACTAGGGATTTTCATGCCAGAAGTTGCATTTGGGTCATCACTGTTCCTGGTCGCCAATGAACATGTTCTCCATAAACTCATTTATATTTCTGGCTTCCTCTGCATCCTCTGTGAACAAGTTTGCCATTTGTTTCATATAAGAAAGTCTTTTCTTTTTCAAAGCTAGTAAACATTCTGAGACACCTGACTAAACTTTAAATAATCATTCCCACCTACTCCTGAGTTTGCTGTTCATCTATCACAGTCCTCTTCTATCCCCCTCTTTGAAAGCTGAGTCTGGACTTGTCAGACAGTTCTACGGAAGTGTTGCTCATCTCTCATCATCCTGATGAGCTTCTCTGTTCTTGCCTTTTACTACACTTCCCTCCTGAGATAAGGGTACCCTGTCAGTGTACCAGAATCACAACTGAATGTCTCACACATTTAAACAGTGATAATTCTGGAAGCTACCTGACAACTTTCCCAAGTGTGCAGATTTACCTTAACTTCCTTTAGTCCCTTTGGGACTTGAATATGTGGAAATTAGAAAATATAAAAAACTAGCATCTGACATACTAGACCTGTACTAATAACAGACCATATACATTCTGTCAGAATGTATCTGTGCATGAGTCTAAGCTAAGGAGAACTCAAGTCTGACCAATGTAACCAGAATGCACCATCAATAACATGTCATAACAATAAATAGCTCAATTCCAGCCAGGCAATGCTCTGCTCTCAATCCACATCCAAACACACAAAAGTATTTCATGCAGCAATTTTTCCTCAGTTTGCTTATGACCTAATTAAATCGCCTCTGAACACACTTCTATCCTGGTAAATATTCAATGGATTACCTGTCTCCAAAGCGGCAGGAACCTGTTTTAATATAAAATGGGCAATTCGCTCTATCCTTCTCTGTTCCCAGATTCTCTGGGGGCTCTGGATTATGCCAACTCACACCATTCTCCAGCTGTGGAAGAAACATTAAAACAGACAAAAGTGAGAAAAGAGTAAAGAAATGAGAGTATCAAAAATAAAACTTAACTGAATTCACATGCAGTTATGAGCAGTATGTTTCTACAAGGCAAGCTGAACCTATTTAAAGCGTTGTTTTTCAAAACTGCCCTGTGCCTTGGGGTCTCACTTTCTACACCTGTGTCACGGTTTAACCCCAGGCAGCAGCCAAGCCCCACAGAGCCACTCCCTCACAGCCCCACCAAGCAGGATCAGGGAGAGAATGGAGGGGTAAAAGATATAAAACTCCTGCGTTGAAATATAGACGGTTTAAGAAGGAAAGCAAAAGCCAGGCACACAAGCAAAGCAAACCCAGGGATGCGTTCACTGCTTCCTGTGGGCAGGCAGGTGTTCAGCCACCTCCAGGACAGCAGGGCCCTAGCATGTATAACAGTGACTTGGGAAGACAAACTCCATCTCTCCAAATGTCTCCCCCTTTCCTCCTTGTTCCCCCCACTTTATATAGCGAGCATGATGTCAGATGGTCTGGAATATTCCCCTGGTCAGTCTGAGTGACCTATTCCAGCTCTTTAGCCCCAGCCAACCATGCACCCTCTGCCTCTTCACCAGCGTGGCAGTATGAGATGCAGAAAAGGCCTTGGGTCTGTGTAAGCCCTGCTCAGCAGTAACAAAAACATCTCCACATTTTCAACCCTATTTTAAGTATAAATCCAAAATTAAACCCCCTACTAGCCACCACGAAAAAATTAACTCTACCCCAACCAAAACCACCACGATCTGGCAGAGAAAAAGCTAAGACTATTTACTTATTTTTCTCTGCAACAACCCAGAGCTCAGCAAGCTCATCATTATCATTCTTATGTGCATCTAGAATGCTAAAATAGAAGTAACCTACCAAAGGCCAGAATTTAAAATATTAAATTCATAGTGAGTGCTGGAACTATAAGTGTCTGTACTGATCATCTTGGGACATGAAGATTTCTATAATTCAAAATGGCGTCACCAAGTTGCAAGCCTTGAACGACTACAACCAAGACATATTTAAAAAGGAATTTTCATTCTAACCAAACAATCTGTAAAGCTGACTGGCCCAAGTTCTCATTTTAAATCAACTGAAAATTCTTTTTATTCACAAGCAGCATTTGACCCAGCTACCAATTCTTTTCCTGACTTGTAACCATAATTTTCTATCACCAGAACAGCCCTGTTATGTCAGCAGTAACTGAACCCTGAACTGATACTCTAATGCAGTCTCTAACATACCACATTTCTGACTATTCCTTTGCAGACATGACTGCTAATGCATCTTGAGCTCTGGGCAGGCAGCAGCTCACAGCAGTTTCCTACCCATCTTATGAAACAGATTCCCTCCCTAAAGAACAGTTTAAACATGATTTGGACCCAAATGTAACTCAAATATAGCTATGGGAATCAAACAATGGATAACAAGGGTAAAACTTATTTTTCAGATTCATGCAGTATTTTAAACAGAGCAAGAATCTTCACCAGTTTAACCATGTAACAGGGATAAAAAGCCAAATTATTCTTTAAGGCAATCTCTAAGATTCAAATGAAAACTGCATTTTTCTACATACTGCCAGCTTGTGAGATCCATGCTCTTCCGAGCATCCAAGCAGTCAAGCTTCTCCCTCCCCCACCTTTTTTTTCTTTTCTTTAAGGATCTGTGCCCTCCTCTACCACTGAATCCTCTTATTTAGAGCCTGACATCTGCTTAAAAAGACAAGTTTATCTTGCCACCCAGGACTGACAGATTTATTTAGAATTACAATTCACAAATAAACCATCATGCATAGTGTTTTTTAACAGCACACAGCAGTATTTCCAGGTTCATTTTGACTCAGACCTCCTGAACAGTCATCAGCATGCACAACTGCACTGCCACCAACCAGCCAGAAATATGCTTAATTATGTTCCAGCCAGTAAATAATTGTTTACAGCTCATGCAATTCACTATATATTAAATTTATTCAGGCCATTAGGTTCTCGAGAGCAGATGGACAGCATGCTAGAAGGCAAACAGCGGATGGAAATTAAATTACTTTTCAGTTCTTTTTTCAGAAAGTCTCTGAGCATACCTGGCTTTCAGCTTGATCCAGCATCCTCTGCACAGCTGCCTATAAATGGTGCAAACACAGGACTAGTGAAAACCCTGAGGATACGCAAAACATCTGGTTTCTTTAGTTAAGAACCTAATTTACAATGCTCAGTGATTATGCATAATGGAAATGTGATGGGGTTTGCTTTAAAAATGGGAGATTCGCTTTGGCTCTCTAGCAATTCATGTACTGCAGAGCTGTTAAAGGATACATCAGACAAGACCCTCACATAGATGATTTTCTAAACTAAATGACAGACAACGTAAAAGTTTAATTTTCTTTTTTAAAACTATCATTGAACTATTGATGCTTAAATATATCTCCTGCTCTAGTACACAGCCTGGTTACATAATCATTTAGTTGCACAAAATGTTTTAACTTAAGACAATTTATGGAACACACAGAAAAACACAACGCTCTGTTAAAGCAAGAGATTTAATTGGTAAAAATCTTAAACATCATAAGTTAACCATATCTACCCTTCCAAATATAGGAAAGCAATGAGGATACTCTTTCCCTTTCTTTTTCTAAGTGGGCTGGGCCAAACAATACCACTCTCCAAAACTGGCTGGACACTACTTCTAATAAATTTTTCTATGAAGTTCCTAGAAAAAAGACATTTAAACATAATCAATACAAGAAAATGTGCTAGGACCGGTTTAATTTGGAAGAAAATAAATTTTAAAAGAGCAAATAAAAATTTAAAAATGCAATTCAAAAGATGAGGAACCAGACAGCATCTGGTACTCATCACCAAGGAAGTCAGATACTATCCACCCTAATAAAGAAAAACTAAACAGAACAAGCAATGAAAACAAACAAAAAGATCCAAAGCCAAAACTACTCCACCCTCTCCAAAAAAGCCTCACACCACCACCCATCAAACCAGAAAATTTATTTCTTCATTTTAGGGAAGGAAATTAGGGTTTTTTTTGTATCACTGTTAGAATTTGAATAAACTTCTATTTCAGGACACAGGCAAAACCAATTGAACAACTTTCTGCTGCTAAAATGGGTGGCTCTGCTCCTAGCTGGGTAATCAGTTTCCCTCTGGGTGCCTGTCATTGCCCTCTGTGAGCCAATTTAACTCACTATCTGCGTAAATAATAACCCAGAAAAACACAAAGCAAAGAATCCAATATCCAAACAAAAAAAAAAAGCTTCCATCTAGTTCAGGGACACCAGTTATCCCACTGAGGGCCTGGACAAAACCAGACACAAAGACAGAGGGGATGAATAAAATACTGCTGTTATTATGGTTCAACTCCCTCCAAACTGTATCTCAACCCTAAATAAAGGACACGAGCATCGTTTTTCTCTCCCTACTCTGCAGAGAGAAATGGACACTTGACCACCAAAGGAAGTAAGACAGGAAATACAATAACTGCTGTTCTCTGGCATCCCTCATTCAAGTGTTACATAATCAGTGGCACAAGCGTTAACTGCAGAGAGCCAGAACTGTCTGCCCATGGATCTTTCCCTGCTGTGGCTATCAGACACTCCCAGTGAAATGACTGGTAACTTTGTGATTGTGGAGAACCTAAAATGACCAGATTCTAGAAAGCTGCAGTCACTCTTCAGTGGCAACAAGAGGCCAGTCCTCACACTGGATTACTGTACAGGACATCTTACATCCAGGTCACTGAACTTCTAAAACTTAAGAAAAATGTATCATTAACAGAAATGTTATCAATGACTTGTATCTTCAATATCATTTTTTATTCCACCCAAGGAGCTCTGAAAAAAGATACGTCCTGTTGGATGAGTCAGGTAAAGGAGAGCTGTAACACATCTTTTGCTTAAGAACTGTGTTAAGGAACAGCAGCAATGTACTTCCATATTCCATATCCTCTTTGGGCATTTTCTTCAGCACTGACTGTGTTCAACTGGGACATTAAGGAAGGATTATCTTTAACACATGATGCAGAAAGTGCACTTATCAGAACCTGCACTGGCACAGTACCTTTGTATTTACCTGATGTAAACAATTACATACTGTGAATAACCAGACGTGTTAACAAGAGCTACACTTCAGTATACGGACCCCCAGGATGCTCTTCAACACTGAATAATCGTTTAGTAACTTAGACAGAATGGGCTAACTAATGCATTTGTTAATTATAACAAAATCCCTCTTCAACGTGCATAACTGTTGCACCTGATCATGTCACAGGATATATAACATGTATATCCTCCCACCACCAGGAATCACCTCTCTCTCTCTCTTCTCCTGTTGCTTCTGCTGTGCCACTTCTCTCTCTTTTCTTTGCTGCTCTTCCCATTCTTCTTTGATCTTCCTCTTTATAATAAAAAAAATAAATTAAGGAACAATGCTTAACAATCTGTCAAAGTCAAAACTACCACGTTGCATTACAACTCTTGACCATTAACTATTCATCCAGTCAGAAGCAACTATATCTCTGACAAAAACCCTTCTAAGAGATGTTTTCTCTTCTTTTCATTTTTGCTTTTCTATACAAAAGAGTGGAGAGTCTATGCTTTCAAACACACCAGCATCAGGAAAAATGGGTCCAAAATAATAAAAGTTATTACACTAAGTCTACCTTGTTGCCAAGCACAACTGTAATGTTTCACATCTTTATACCTCTTCTTCTTCTTGACGCTTTCTTGCAGCCTCTTCTTTTTCCTTCTTTAGCTTAAACTCTTCTTGGGCCTTTTCTTCTCTCAGCAACCACTGCTCATGTAGTTTTTGCCTACCAAAGAAACCAGACACCACTTAGACCACCAGCTTAAGGACTACTCATGGCTGATGCAACTGTCATAAATACAATACAAATTTATTATTACAGTAATAACTGCAACTTACCTAATCTTATTTAAAAGAGAAAACTTCATAGGAATCATTCAGGCTTTAGAGGAAAGGACTGTGTAGCCTGACATATATTCAAACTTTTTAAACTACTGAAATGGAATTGATTACAACAGTGTTCATAGCATTTATGCCATTTGCTAGGTTTCTCACCTTTCTGCCTCAAGTTTTTTTTCTTCCTCTTCTTCCTCTTCTTCTTCTACTTCCTCCTCTTCCTCCTCAGACACAGATTCATCTTTTTCTGCAGCTTCTGAGAAAAAACACAATTCAATGCATCTACATAACTGCATGCTGCCGCCAACACAGATACACAACATGATATCTTAAAAAAAAAACCAAAACCCAAAAAACCCCAATCACTTCTAGTTCCACTGGCAGTATCAAATACTTCAGTTACCTGAGTCCCTTAGTTTGGCAAGTGCCTGCCGCTTTTTTTTCCTCTTCTCCTTCTTCAGAATAGCTCTGTACTTTTGATGGCTGAAGATGAGAGAACATTAGTTTTCTTAAAACAGCCAAACAAGTAATTCTTACTGTCATACATGCACTTAATTTCCTCCAGCAACACAAAATCCCACAAACTGCAAAATTAACAGGCATTTATATGAAACAGCAACTCCACAGCAGCATCTGAGGTGACAATGAAATCTGTAAATCTGTGGCTGTGCTGTTCAGACTTGCACATGGGCAGCAGCAAGATGACAACACACATGGGGTCTCATAATTTTTGAACTCTGCAGTGTCTGACATTATCACCAACTCCATGAGATCTCCTTCAGCTCCTGAAACTTGGTCACTAGATAACATAAGGGAAAAAAACTTGGGGATCTCCTACCCTACAATTTCAGTACACCTTTCAGCCATTTTAGTCTTTCTTTTACAGGCCATGCAATTTCAAGTCCTTTCTTTTCTCCTTTGACATTCTCCACAGGCAGCAGTCTCAAAGCACAGCTAACACAACACACTCCACAGCCCCCACAGACAATGCTCAGCACTGCTCTTCTGCTACAGAAGCTTGGCCAGACTCTTCCTTGCTTGTCTGACAGCTTTGAACAGCTGCCTACAAGCAGCATCTTTTCACTGTGGTTAAAATGTCTCTAATGTCTAAAAGCCTTTCACATCAAGCTCTTTTCTGTCAAGTTTCACTTTATCTTTCCTCTTCCTAGCCAGGTCATAATGGAGAAATAGGAAGCAGGGATGATCTTCAGCTCCTGTCATTGTGTGACACCAAACACCAAGGGGAGATCAAAACCTTCCCCTTTCAGAATGTGTAATTTTAAGATTCCACAAGTGTAACTCAGCCAGACAGAACTTCACTCACATCTCCCATCCTGTTTGGGATTGCTCACATCCTCACCACCCGCACACCTGTGCGTGCCAAGGTGGCACCACGGTGCTTGTCCCGGCAACAGCACCTGCCCGCACAGACCAGTGTCCCCACCTGGGCCCTCCTGCCTGGCCGCTTCTCTCCTCGTGTCCCTGCCTGAAATGGATCGCATCCTTCAGTACGTGCCTGGTGCTGATAAGCGAGAAGCTCCTGCCCAGTTCCTTGGGAACTTCCCTTTCTTGAAAGCCAAGGAAGGAAGGGACAGATGAACTCCCCTTACTCCGAGGCCAGCACACGAGGAGGTGGGCACACAGCTGACGCGCAAGGAGCAGCGGCGCCCAAGCCGCTCCAGGGCCGGGGTTCGCCTCTCCCTCCAGCCGCACGACACCGGAGCAAGGCTTTGGCAAACGCCTGGAGACCCCGACCGGGGAATCCCGCTGTGAGCAAGGCTGCCCTGGCCCACAGCCTCCGCGGCGGGGCTGGACGGGGCTCAGCCCGGGCACGCACATGCCGCTGCCTCTCCGCGCCGCGGGCTCCGCTGCTCCTCACATCGCTCAGGGCCGCCGCTTTCCCCAGCGCGGAACGCTGTCCCGCCCCGCCGCATCTCGGGCGGGCGAGCACGGCGGCCCCGCTCCCCCCAGCTCCGGCCGGGGTCGGGACCAGCAGCGCCCTCCGCCCGCGGTTCCGCCGTCTCCGGGCCCACGGGCCGCCCCCAGCGAGGCCGCGCTCCCGTCCCGCGAACCACCGAGCCCAGTTCCCCCCGTCCCGCCGGACCGCGGCGCGCGGAGCTGCGCCACTGCCGGGCCCGGCCACGGGGCGGCCTCAGCCGCGGCCGTCGCGCGCTCCGGCGGTCCCGGCCAGGACGGGGCCGCGACTCTTCGCAGGGACCCGTGGGCCCTTCCCTTTGCCCCGGGGGATCCCGGCCCCAGCCCGACCGCGGCCTCACCTCGGCTTCCCCAGGGGGGGCTCGGGCACCAACATGGGCGCCGCCATCTTGCTGTACCGACGGGACGTCACGTGACCCCGCGGCGGAAGGGCGCGCAATCGGTTCCGGCGGGTGCGCGCGGGCCGGCCGCGCGCCGTGTCCCCGCGGCGGAGGGGCGGCGGGTCCGGGCGGCACCGAGGGCACCGAGAGGCGGCACCCGGGAGCCCTAATTACCACACTCTCCCAAAGACCACAAGCGAGGGAGTGCACAGAACGTTCACGGAATCACAGGATGGGTCAGGTTGGAAAGGATCACAGTGGATCGTCTGTTCCAACCCCCTTGTCAAACAGGGCCATCACAGGGCGCAGGGCTGTGTGCAGACGGTTCCTGAATATCTCCAGTGAGAGAGACTCTGCACCCTCTCTGGGCAACCTGTTCCATTGCTTGGTCAACCACAGTAAAGAAGTTCCTACGTTCAGGTGGAATATCCTGTGCATTAGTTTCTGCCCGTTGCCTCTTGTCCTCTTGCTTGGCGCCACCGATATTATGGTCCATGCTGGCCCCATCCTCTGACACCCCCCTTTTGATACTAATATGTGTTGATGAGAACTTCTCTCAGTTGTCTCCTCAGGGCTGAACAGGCCCAGTTCCCTCAGCCTTTCCTGACTGTGATGTCCTCAGCCCTGCTGGGTAACTGGGTGCCCGTGCAGTGGTGTGTGAGCTGGCCCGCGGTGGAGTGACGCTCCGGACAGTGACGCTGCCCACAGGCTGTGCTCTGTGTGTGAGCTGGCTCGGCTGTGTCCTTGGTTCTGTTGGGAATTGTGTGTGGGAGCGGCGTGTTCGGTGCCTGCCGTGAGGTGAACTTTCAGCGTGTGCCTTCGCTGCTGTGAGCGTGGCTGCCCTGCCCCACAGCCTCTCAGAGCTGAGGGAAGTCACAGTTCCAGAGCAGCAGCAGCAGCAGCGGTACGCCAGAGTGGTACATTGATCAATTTAGCTCACACTGCTAACGTATTCCTGTCATCGTCTCTGAGGCATAGTACCTGACCTGATTATAAACACATTTCATGGCAGGAAACTATTCCACACAGACCCTCATGGGTATGATGGGAAGAAATATGCAAGTTGTCAGTAATCAATTCCTCTGTGACAGGAGTGATAGATTGCAGCCTTCAGAGGCAGTGTGTTTGTAGCTTTCATTTGGGCATGTTTTGCATAGCTATTAATAATGTACATTGTTGATTAAGGTCTAAATTATTCTCCTAAACCACAATGTAGGAGCTTATTTCCTGTATCCTGGAGGTAGTACGCTGCAGAAACAGCCAGAGCTGCTGACGGTGAAGCACACCACAGCAAGTTCTGTCAACATCTGACTAATTGACTGTGCTGTTCATTAACAGCATAATGAGTATCCTCTTTCTTACTCTGAAGCTCAGTGAATTTATTCAAAGCAAGCATGTGACTGCTATAGTCAGCAGTTCCATTTGCCATTTGACCAATGAATATTCAGACCATGACCTCTCTGCTGTTACTTAACCATGTGCCAGGTCCTAGACTCTCTTAAAATGAAGGAGTTGTCATCAGTAGTACTTCCACTGTTCCTGGTGCAGAACATACATGTAAAATAACACGTAATATGCTGTTTCTTGGATACAGAAGATGGCAGTATTGTGCATTTAACAACCGATGAACCATTGACACCCATGAAAGTTTTGAAAAAAACAACCAAATATGTTTTATAATCTTATTTCATTAGGAAATTATAACTACAACTTTCATCTTCCCATCAACAGAGGAAGTGCCTTAATATTAACCTTCCTTTAAGCTATTTATGAGTCTAAATTGAGAAATTCTATCATTTCTTTGTTTGGTATGCTACATTTCATCATGGCATTTTTCCAGTGTTCTTGGGGAAGGCACCATCTTAAGCTTATATATTTCAGCAATTAAATGTAGGATCTCATTTTAAGAGAACAGAAAACATAACAGTATTACAGATGCCCATCATGATTTTGGAAAAAGCTGTCATTCTCTTCAAAACAAGAATACAATAGTTGCATTTTTCTCCATATAGCAGCTTGATCTTCAAGTCCAGGTGCAGACTTCCATACAGTTTAATTGTTACAGTGTCAGAAAGAAAAAGATATGGCAGTTCCAGGTGAGAGCCATTCACATATCCAAAGCATTACTGCATTCCAGTCAGTAGCTGTTATTCCTTAAACTGGAATTATAGACCACAGGCCTTCACAAGCATAGTTTATTTTTGTGGCAACCTTCAGGCTGTGAAACTCATTCTTATATATTTTCTAAAGAAAAATACTTCTTCATGGTCCAGTACCATTTGAACTCCATGATGAGAAGGTCAGTGTTGGATGCACAGGCTGTACTGTACAGAGTAGCCCAGAACAGAGGAACTTTTTATCTTACAGCTTGTAGTTACGTACCATGCAGTAACCACCATGCATGTACCACGCTGCACTGTAAATCTCTCAGTGTCTTTGAAGATGCATGCACAGAACTGAGCATACATGAGAGAGCATACATAGAGCAGCTCTCTGTTGAAGTGCAGTGACTCTGGCACACATTTGAGCTTCCTTTCCCTGTGGCTCTTCTGGTTTCCATTTTTTGTATTTCCTGCCATGCTGACCTAAGCACAAAAGAAGGGGTCACTGTCTTTGTTGTATGCCCAAGCCCTCTGTGGAATAAAGACAGATACATTTGATAAACGTACAGATTATGTAAAAGTTGTCCTCACCATAATATTTGCCATATACTTCAGGAGAAGAGTGGCACCTTTCCTCATGGAATTGTACATCTCTCTCATTTTTTTTTTTTTCCTGGATGATGCAAATGGAAATAAGAGAACACGAGGGAAATGGCAGTCAAATCACTAGCTTGGATTTGTCAGACCCAGAAAACATGTGCTAAGTAGGAGACATCCAGGAAGTGTGGATTTGGGATGGGTCAGTTTTCTTTTTACACTTCTTGGTGTGTAGTTTGTATAATAAACATGACAGTGAAGTGGTGGCAGCAGCATCATCCTCCCACCCCCTCCATGTTGGCTGTTTGCCTGCTGTGGGCTGTCCTTGGTGCAAAGTGCCTTTTCCAAGGCGATATATGGGAGTGCTGATGAGTGCATCCTTCCCCCACCTGCACGATAGTCTCAGGAGCTAAATGATTTCTCACACACTGGCTGCTTCTGTGAGCACTGATAAAAACCTGATGACAAACAAGTCACTTTTGCACTGTTACAGTGATGACTGTGGTGGCAGTCCTCATCCAACACCCTGTTCCCCCATGTCTTCTGGAAAAGACATGAGGTGTTTGTCATTTCCACTGCACCCAGGGACCTGCACAGCACTGTGCACAGCTGCAGTTCGCCAGGTACATTTCCATGAGTGACTAATGCTGACAGTCACACATTGACTCTTTCCTCATAAGAGTTGGACACAAATATTTGAGACTAAAGATTAACCTCCTCAGAGTTTAAAACTGTTAATTTGTCAAATTTGAAAACTGAGGTGAAGTTTAGCCATAGCTGTTAATTAACTTATACAATACCTATCAATATTTTACTTTGCTGGGATTTTCCATTTGAAAGACATTGAAAAGAGCAGAAAAAGTACATTGCTAATCACATGGAGAAGATGGAGGAGGTTTCTATGTTTGTTTTACCAAGTAATTTCTTGAAATTTCAGTGCTCTCCTGATTTGTTTGATAGTCCAAATTTTGATGTAGTTTTAAATGTGTACATGGAGAATATACATGAACTTTTGTAGATCAAAAGCACTGAAAAAATTACAGAGATACTCTTATTTTCAACCAGGCAGACAAATTCACTTGGTACAATAAGAGAAATAATTCTTTGTACTTTGTACAGTGATATTTCTGGAATGCAGATTGTGCATGAAATTCTTCATGGCTATGACCTGTAGCTCCACAGTAGTTAGGAAAAACAAAGATACTATGAAAGAGGAACTACTCAGGAATCTAACACTCACACAGTAGTCAGTTAAGAACATACCTTGCATATGTGCATGAAAATTGTAATTTATTCAAGCAAAATGATGCCTGACTGATTAATCAGTGGCAAACAAATGCAGACATGCATAACAGTGCTGAGTATCTGGCCAAAACGGGAACAGAGAGGCTGGGCAGAAAATTATCTATGCACGTAGATTCATTACAAAGGTATGAAGTGTCAGAATGTCTGTCTTTTTAGATTATACAGATACTCCATTTGTAAACTGAAAAGTTGCAGTGCTTTTTAAGACAGTATTTAAAAATAACATTAATTTGTAGCAAAGTTATCTTCTTACTAACACCTGATAATAGTCTTGCATGTCCACCTGGCTTATTTAAAAAACATGCTGGTTTTGGGAAAAGATTTATAGATGTGTAGCAGTTGGTTGCTTATGTGCATACGTGCACGGGTCTTCAGCTGGATGCATTTGGCACACATCCACGTCATTGTGCTTGTATATATCAACTGCACTATGCTCTCCCTGTGAGCTCTGAGCTGGGGTGTTTATCACACTGCTGCTTCTTCTGGCCTCCTCCCCTCTCTGCTGGAAAAAATCATTTGTCTTGCTTCTTGCCAGCAAGACAAATTGGGGAAAATCAGCCATCCTGGCTGGAATTCAGCAGCTCTGATCAGGGAATCCAGTCATGTCCTCTGCGTTTGTTCCTGCTGGGTGTCGTGTACCTTTGCTGTACTTTGACACTGGCCCTGTGCAATTCTGAGAGGAAGAACTGATTTGTGGTGTTTTACAGCAGGGAGAAGCAGTGATGCTGTGTATCAGACTCAGTTCCATTTGCCCTCTGGCAGCAGGGACAGAGTGCTTGGCTTTTCTTCTCCCTTCCCGAGTTCTTCAGTGGTTCCCCCAAAGGTACAAAAAAGTTCACATGTTCCCTATTGAAGCAATGCCCATGAATTTACCATGAAATGGACTGCATTCACGTTCTTTTAAGATTTTTTTTAAAGTTACAAATGCTACAGAAACCTGATAGTTGTTCATAAATCTGTAAATTCATTTTTCAGTCTGCTCCTTTTGATATGCATGTATACAGCATGGTAATTTAAGCTGTCATTAGAAATGAATGCATCACTTTTTTGTTTTCATAGGCATAGATTGAACATCTAAGCAGATGATGTATCCAATAGTTTTTGTACCCAGACAGGGTTGCCTAGTGAGAGTAAAGAGGTCTCTGGAATCAGCTTGGTGAATGACTTTTAAAGATGGGCTATCAAGTCCTTTAACAGTGGCTTCTAAAAATAGTTTAAATTACTGAAACAGTAAGTTCTCTGTTACGTGAAAGTCCAAGTATCTAATGCAGTAAATACTGCTTATTGTTTTTCATAAATTCAGCCCCACAGTTAAGTCAGATTTTCTCACTGTCATTCGTGTGAAGCTCTTTGGGTTTGCAGTCTCAAGACACACTTCTTGGTGCTAAAGGACCAACTGAAAGTGATTCTGAAGTGATCTTCAAGGTAGGAACTAACCATTAATCAGAATGGCTACAGGGGGAGTACAGCAACAAAATGAAATAAAGTAGTCCTGTCTTGCTGCCTAAGTTGCAGAAACTGTTCAAATACCTGCAATACATTTCAGTTTCTGAATTGTTTTTCCTCCACATTTATTTATTTGTCTTGGTAAACATTTGATTAATAGTGCAGAGTGCATTAAAATATTTCCACACGTGTACATGTACACACAGTGGGTCTACAAAACAAGAATACGTTCCTTTTCAACATGCTTGCTACTAGGTCCTTTATTGCACCTCTGCTTATTCTAGTTGTTACTGTAACAAGCCTCAAAAAAGTATTTCTCCCTACACTGTAACAAGCCTCAAAAAAGTATTTCTCCCTACATATAACAGTTCTTTTCATGCAGAGCAATGCTTCAGATGGGGGATGTTTTTGTGTAGAACAAGGCATTTGCTCTGCTGGGCTTGAGCCAGGACACAGGAGTGGGGCTGGGGTAGGGATGGGGGGACACGGCACTGTCCCCATCAGGCTGGCCCTTCCCAAGTGTTGTGAGTTCAAAAGCAAGTGAGGGGCAATGCCTGAGCCCTGTTTTTTGGGTCCAGGTATTCTGTATTCATCACACATTTCTTTTGGTGGGGTGAAAAGGGTGTCCAGTCTTCCTTTATCCTCAAGGTCCCTCAATGGGACCAGACAGTTTCCCATGGAAGACAGGTGGCAGCTTCCTTTGGGATCTAGTGGCAGCCAAGCTTCAGATTTCCCTGCTGTGGGTAACAGTTGCCAGCTGCTCTGGTGTGACATCCCACAGACACCTCATGTGTCTGACACTACGCCTGTGGAAAAAAAAAAAAAGTAGGTTGGCCTGGAACACTCTGTAAAATGTTGTATTTTTCTAAAAAGGAAGAAGGAAAATTAAATACTCGTTGCAGCTTTTTTGTTGTTGTTGTTTTTTGCCTACAGAGGAAGGTAGTAAATAACTAACAGAAGACAGTTGTTTCTAGTGCCTGTTTTTAGCTAAAATAATGGGGGTTAATTATTAAACCTTTTACTTGGTCGCTCACTTGTGCTCCTGATGCTTTAATCCTGGGTCACACAAAGTTTAAGAGTGCTTTAGAGGGGAGACTCACTTCTTTTTGCCTCAACCTTTCCATGCTGACAGGATGTTACGGGCTTTGCTGCTTACACTCTCTATAGTTGCCATTGCTCACGCTGAGCTCTGCAAACCAGGTAAGATTTGGAGCTGATTCCCATCCTTCTTTAGGTAAAGTAAGCTATCAATTTTGATTACAAAGTTGCCAGCTTGCAACATTTTTATTTTAACTGATTGTCTTCAGTTTGAAGATTGAAACACTGGCAATTCAGTTCTTTTAAGTGCTTGCAAATTAACTACAGAAGTTGGGCTCACTTAAAGAGGTCATGGTAAACCTCACTGAGACTCTGTAGGGCTTTCTTTCATGCAAGTAACTTCTGTTCTCCTAAGCGGGTGAGTCCTTAAGACACATTTAGAAACTGACATTTGTGAAATAATCAGAGAAGTAAATGATTTAAAATCCTATTTTGAGTGACTATCAATATATGTTTGCTTTTTTTTCTCTTTGTGTCAGATGCACAGAATGCTTTCAAAGTACGGATTAGTATCAAAACAGCTTTGGGAGATAATGCAGTAAGTAAATCATCTTCACATATTCTTCCTAACTCAATATCTGCCAAAAGAAAAGTAATATATACTGTAAAATTTCTGAATACAGCACCAGCAATTTGTTCTACAATGTTAATTGTAATGATTTGCTCAGGTCATGATCCAGGCATCCGTTTCTTGACATTTGACTAGTTCACTCCTTAAAATGGCATCCTTTAGGAGAAAGATAAAGCTTGCTTGTTCATAAAGATAATTTTCTGTTAAATTTTTTTTTTGTCCCCGGGAAAAGTGGTAGGGATGCTACACTTTATGCATGAGAAGTGCTGCATAAATGTAAGTCTGTATTTTGGGAAAAGCACTTTTGCTCAAGAGTGCTAATTGTAAAGTCAAGCATATCTAGGAAGAGAAGCAGGAAAAGATTTTTAGGTTTTTATGAAATGGGACTTTATATCAGGCTCTCAGACAAGCATTAATTGCAGAGATCATTCAAGCATGTCTCATCAATTGCCTGCTAATGGAGAGCTTCAGATAGTGGGTTTTCTTCTCTGCCTGTGGTGCACAGGCTTGTCTCACGAGGACTGAAACGCTTTGGCTTAATTCAGATCTTTGGGCTTAATGTAGAAATACTGGTGTGAGCAATGAGAGACACGTAAGACATTGGGACATTAGATGACTGAGTGGTCCTTTCTGATCTAAGGTGCTATTTAATATCTCAGAGCCCAGTACTTTGTTTGTAGTTTTCAACACTTAGAGCAAATCTGCAGCATGTTAACAAGGCTCAACAGAAAATTAGGTATGAAACATCCTAGATGGTCATGTCCACTCTAAGTCTGGTGTCTGTTATGAGCCCTGGGAAACAGAAAGCAGTAGGTTACATGTTTTAAAAGACTGGTGATATGAGAAACTCCCTATGACTGTAGAAACTGTTCTAAAATTATCCTGAAAGATCAGGTAATTTAAACTAACATTAGCAGGTACCTAAATTTCACTGGTAATTTCATAAACCAGACAAAGTACAAAGAAATATTCAAGATACCTGCTCAAGTAAATGTCTCGAAATTCATAGTGAAGTCGATTCTCTTGGGTGGGGAACTTTAAACAGTGGTGCTAGCCTAGGGGTTTTTTTTAATTATTAAAAATAGTGTAATACTATGGCTGAAAATATGTCAAAATAATTATTAAAGCTCCTCTTGATGATAACTGCTAATATTTTGATTTAATCTTGGTTCAACATAGTAGCAAAGAACAAAAATTCAGTTCCCAGTAATGTCCTTTTTAGTGCCTTTTCCTTTTCCAGCTACAGCTTTTTTTGTTTTTCATTTAAAAAGGGTATGAGACAAATAATTACCCTTGAAGGCACTACATATTGTTAGGAAAAAAGCGATTACTGAGGAGTCTATTTTTTTTGTAGTCGTTTATGTCATATAACAAAGTATGTGAAAGCTCAAAGAATGGCACAATCAAGAACAGCATTTTAGAACAACGGCTTTCTGAAAGTGGTATGATGCTATAGAAAATCATCCACTAGTAATAAACAATTTATTAAGTACGCAGGTAGTAGTAGTAGTTCCTTTCCATAACCATTGCAGTCTTCTCTGTGAATGACTGAAATTGAAAACTGAAACTACTATGAAACCGAAATTAATTTCTCTTAAAGAATTTAGGGCACTTCTTTGCGTTATTTATTTATTTACTTTAGCAAAGAAGAGTGTAATATTGTCATTGTGTCACAGTAGGACACAGTCAGCTTGGTTCATTTCCAGGTCACTTCAAGCTCCATGATAACAGAAAGCCCTGATACTGTGGGAATTTTTCTCTAGGAGTGGCAGGATAACTCCAGTGTCCATTCAGGGGCAGAAAAAATAGGTTGATGCAGCTTTTCCTGTGGTGTAGTGCATGCCATCCCCTGTGTGTGAGGCTCATACAAACAGGACACCATTTTTAAATTTGTTCACCAGGTAAGCTGTACTCTGAGGCAGGGAGTTCCATTTAGTGTGTTTATTTAGTTCTTATCACAATGGAGCTGGAAAGATCAGCTCTGATGCAGTAGTTATTCAGCCATTATCATTTTATTTGCAAATAATGGGTGTACTTGACAGAGATGTCATTTGCTGATCCATGGGAGGAAGCACGGTGCCTGTAGGCCTGAGTGGATTGTGATTTATGAGTCTCCCTGAGAATGGTTTTGACTTTGTGAGTGGCTTCTGGAATAGCTGCTAGTCACTAGTTGCTTTCTGTTTATGAAGCCAGCAGAGGGGTAGAGAGTAAATTCAAAAGAGACAGAGGGAACTAGAGAGTGAGAAGTGATGGCCCTTGACAAGTCTGTGTAACTTGTCATTCACTCATTTTATCCATTTATCCATTCACTCATTCAAATGAATGAATCACCACTCATTTTAACCATAAGAGTCAAAGAGTTGGCACCTCAGGGGCTGCAGCCATCTGAAGCAGACAGTGCACTTCGCCTCTGGCTCATGTATTCAGGCTGCTTCTGGGTTAGAGGATGAAGAGGAGGAAGGCTGACGTACACCTTCTGTTTTGCCCCCAGATGGGATCAGAAGTGTGCTTCTGTGTCTGTAGCCACTCTGCAGTCTGAATGGCTGTATAGTTAAGCACAGAACCATTCAGGAGGGAAGAGATCTTGGATGGTCCCTAGTCCTCTCCTGCTCAAAGCCACGTCAGCACTGAAATCAGGTCAGGTTGCTCAGAGCAATCTTGTAATATTATATTTTCATATCTTAAATTCTGTCTTTTACAGCAGTATTACAGCATTTCACCCCATCAGCAACCTACACTCATAATATTTCATGCATTATCTCATCATCTTCTTCATTCAGTAAGATTGCCTTTCACAGTTAACTGTGTCCAGTTCTGCTCCTCCTTAATGGATAAAGGATAGCAAATGCAACTGAGCCAAGGATCCAAGGATTTTTTGTTCGTTCCTTTGTAGCGCAATGAAGATGGTAAATTTAACAGTTCAGATACCATCATGTATGTAGTGTTTCATTGGTAATTGATAGTAATGTTTACAGCCTGTGGCTGCAAATGATATTTTAATGTGGCTGAAAATGATATTTAATGTTACCTCTAGAGCAGGTGTATCAATGGCTGCACTGCATAGGGAGATGCTCAGTCATCAGCTGTGCTCCAGGCCTTTGCATTTGGAGGATAAAGATGAAGCTGATCCAGCCCCAAAGTGGAGTGAATCAGGTCTAGTGGAAGCTGTCCCTGCCCATGGCAGGGGAGCTGGAACGAGATGATCTTTAGAGGAGCTGGAACGAGATGATCTTTATGGTCCCTTCCAATCCAAATCATTCAAGGTTTCCTTGCACCTCTGATTAGAGGAAGCTGCTGATTAGAAACTGTTTTCTGGAAATTCATGCCCACCTGTCCTGTGTTCATACAGTTTGTCGGCTTAAAGTTGTTCTTGCCTTACTTTTCCTCCTCATTGTGTTGCCTCCCCCTTGTATATTCCTGTATGTCATGTACAGAGGTTCTTGTTCACCTGGAGCCCACAACTGTCTCCAGCTCCTCTACTTCCTATTTAGTCTCTATTTTCTTGGGGCCTCTTGCCCTTCTGCCCAGAAGGTTGTCTGCAATAACTTCTCCTGACTCAGGCAGACCCCTGGTTTCTGTTGAGCTTCTCTGCCAGTCTCCTCCCCCTCTTTCTCGCAGTTTTCTGTTTATTCTGTCTCTTTTCAATTGCCTACTCTTCCAACTGGGCCTGGAATTCCTCACTACAAATTATCTTCTCAGATTTGAGATACCCTTTTTGTTACTGTGACTTAAAGAAGCGCTAGGCTTCTGCATTATTTATAAGAGCTGTGACAAATTGTGCATGTATATATGCATCGCACTAAACATAAACATACTGAGTACATGTACTTGGTAGCGCTGCATTGTATTAGTGTCCATGTGAGCATGAAATGGAGTGTGCTTCATCATTATCCATTTTCAAGACAACTGATTAAATTATCTCTGCAGCAGGTTTAATCCACTGACTAACAAATTGTTTTTCCTGTCCTTTTGGACCTGTTCTCAAAGAAAGCAGATGGCATGTAAGGATTCAGTCAGTAGTGCCACACACAGAAAAAACAGATCTTCCCTTTTAGTACTGCAAATTGTGCTTCATGGTTTTAATATCTTTAAAATGATGATAAATAGTTCTATGGCTTCGATCTGTATTAATTCCTTTACTTCACGATCTCTTTTTCTTGCAGGACTAGTTGCTCTCATTACTGTCATGTTTTCACCAGTGCAGTGGGATCAAAACATAGGCTTTTATAAATTTTTTCCAAAGAGTTTCTCTGTGGGTTTTTTTTTTTTCAGTTTAAGTTCCCAGGTTGGCAAGTGTTATCACAGTATGCTCACAAGCCCCTTCATTCACGAGGCAAGAGGGTGAGTCAGGACCCAGGATCTCAGCAGTGCAGCTGCACTTCAATGCTGCTCAAGTTGTCTGCTGCCTCAGCTTTGTTGTCCCTGTCCTATCTCATCTCAGAGAGCCCATTTCACTCAGCATTCATCTAGGGATGATCAACAAGATCACTTTCTGCCCTTTAAATGACTGCATCCTCCCCTGATCAGTTTCCCAGGATGTCAGTACAACATGAGGGTTGCAGATATCCAAAAGTTGGATTCTCTTTTTTTTTTTTTTTTTTTTTTTTTTTTTTTTTTTTGGAGAGGTTGCATCTCCATGCACCTAAAATCAGAATTTAAAAAACAGAATTAAGATTTGGAATTTTCAGTGCTATTTACTGGTCTTTGATGCACATTGCTGTTTTTTGAATGTGTTATAAAGGACCATGAAAAAGTAGGTCTAAGTTGACAACAGAGTTAAGTGTCCACACCACTGGGTTTCTGGTAGTTAAGTGTCCACACCACTGGGTTTCTGGTTTGGATTATTACAGAGCAGATTTTTTTAGTACTGAAAGTTAAAGATTAGATTTGTGTTCTGACTGACTGAAGAAAGCTGTTTCTAACCTCCCTTGATATAATTCCAAGAAACTAATAATCTTTGTAATCTGCTTAAAGGGGAAGAAATTCAATCAGTATGCCTCAGTCATGGCTCCTGTTATAAAAATGTAATAGATGCAGTTCTTACAGGTCATTAGAATTGCATATGTGAATGAAAGCCCAGGGGAACCCAGTGAAGCTGTCTCAGAAAACTTAAATTAAGAAAGCATGATTTTTCATCAAGACAACAGAGAACAGTTTTTGGAGCCTACATTCTTCTTATTGAAGTAGTAAGGATGCTATTTTCTTTCTTTTATCTCACATGCAATATAATAATTTGCAATATCGTTGAGTCTTCTTGTAATCAGGACAGTGTGCAGCAATAGGGCTGAAATCTCATTTTATTTCCTGGTGTCCTAATGTCCAACTCCCAGAGACCACTTTAAACATTAGGGGGGGGGTTTATTATTATTTGTGGCCAGAGCCAAATAGTCTTTGAGGGTGGATTTATACCCTCTACTTTAACTGAGTTTCTCCAGCAAAAGCGGCAAGGCCATGAGTGCAGTGTGTGGGGAGAACTCTAGTAATATGCCTAGTCTTTGGTATAATAAACTTTACATCTCCAGTTTGGCCAGCTTTTAGAAATATTCAGTTAATTCAGTTTTTGGAAACATTATTTGCAGTTTATATTATTTATATTACCGTTTATATCGCACTCTTTTTTTTTCCATTAGAAAAAGTCCTTTGTCCATACTGAATAATGGGCATTTGTTTTCTTAGCACAACCAGAGAATTTATTCATTTTCTTGATCAATGCAGCATTTCAAGTTCAGCAACTCTTTTCCCTCTCTGTACTGCCAGCACTGGTGCTGAAATGAATTATTTTCCATTTTCCTTTACAGTATGCCTGGGATGCTAATGAAGAGTACCTCTTCAAAGCAATGGTTGCTTTTGCAATGAGAAGATATTCCAGCAAGAGCACAACTCAGTAAGCATCTGCTTGGATTTGCCTTATACATATTAACAATGCTGCATGTAGTGGCCTGTCCTCTGCTGTACCAAGCTGTAGAAATCATTATACAGAGATTCTAAAAGCAGGCTGTTCCAGTATACTTCTGACACTCAGATACATATTCAACATCACACTGTCTCCATCTTAAGCAATGTTCAGTCTTTGAACCAGTGTCCCTGTGGATGTGAAGTGACACAGCTGTGGATCTCACTGGGATGGTGCCAGTTCACCTTCAGCAGAATGCAGCAGGAAGATTTGACACCTTCTGGAGACCCTACTGGGAGGAGGTGAAGGGACACACTGGGAGGTCAGGAAAGGCAGCACAGATCTTTGAGTGAGCAGCTCTGGTGCATGCTTGCTTAGAGCTCAGCTTCAGCAGTGTGTTGAAGATGAGCTGACTCAGAGCCCTGGGAGGTGCATAGCTAAGCCAGTGCTGTGCTCTGCTGGGTGTTCCTATCCCTGATATCACAGCAGTTGAGTTACTTACCATCAAGAAGTTTCAGATGTTGCAATGCAGATAGAAATCAGCCTTTAATTGGTTTTGGGATTAAATCTACCCTGAGGTATTGAATATTCTTTTCAGACTTCTGATCCTTGATACTCTATGAAATTAGATCCCAGATTAGAAAGAGCACTTAGCGAGCTGTATTTTCACGATGTTCTTATCTTTCTTAAATGAAAAACCTTGTCAGTGCATTTCCATAGGCCTGTTATTTTTTCCATTGTTTTTCAGTCTGAAATGAAAGATTGATGATTCTGGTAGGCTAACAAGGATAAAGTTTTCAATTTACTTAAAAATAAAACTGCTTCAGACTGTCATTGCATCGGGTAAACATATTCCACATTTGAAAATATGTAAGTTAACTTTAGTCACATGATTATTGTGGCTGCTGCACTTCTCTTAAGTAGAAGGGGATTTCCCCCTCCATGAGACAGGAGTGTTTGATTACTGCTGTCTCATTTTTATTCCTCAGAAGTGGTCTCCTTTGAGCAAAAGAGCTTTTACATCAAGCTTAACAAAAACAACCAAATGTGCTACTCAACCCAATTAAAATGGCACTTTAAAAAATGAGTTCAAGCTAATTACGGATGATTGGGACTTTTTCTCAGGTTTTCAAAGCAGCAGAGTTTTCATTCAGCATCTGATCCATAAAGGTTCACTTTTGTATACTTATTTTAGTCCTGGGTCCTTTTTTTAAATTATTCTCTTCCTTCAAAGTCATGCTGCTTTCACACAGCAAAAATCCTGTGTCAGAAGCAAGTGATCTTTTTTCTCTTCAAGCACCGTGGTTTTCTGCAGATTAAAATAAGTTTGCTGCAGAAATAGGAGTAAATCAAGTCGGTATGGAAGGAGTAGCAGTTTTAATGGCAGTTATCTGTACCCACTCTGGGCAATCATAGAATTTATACTCATTAATTCAGTTTCCTATCGAGAGAGTTTTCCCTATGGACAAATATGATGGTGCCAGTGTTACTCCAGTTTGGAGATGGTGTTGTTGCACACATCAATAATTCCTTGCTACTAAGTTGGTCAGAAAAGTCAGTGTGATACTTGGATGTTGTAGTGTATTTTAGTACATTTGGAATCAGCCAGCTGTGGATTGACCTCTTTTTAAGGTGGTATCAGACTTTCTCATGGGGTATAACTTGGGTACACGCCTCATGGAGTGTATGTTGCATGTAAAACTGATAACTCCTGTAGTACTTAGAGACACCTTTGGGGTCATTATAGACAGCATGTCACCTGAAGGAGAGCTGTGCAGCTCTGAGATCTGGCACAACTTCCTAGGCAACAGGCTGAGGAGTTTCTTATGCACAGATCTCTCTCAAATCCCAAGGGACCTCAGAGTCCCTGTTTAGTGATGGAGAGGCTAAGTGAACCTCCCAATACACCTCAAAAAAATCTCCCTGTTACATGGAAGCAGGAAGGCTGTGAAAGCCTCCATCCTGTTAGATGCCCTGGGAATAACACAGTCCTTTCCCCACGCCTGTGGCTGGCAGCTGGAAGGAAGGAGTGCAGTCCCCTCTGCAGCAGGCATGGAGGTGTGGGAGCAGCCAGCATCCCAGAGGGAACAGCAGCATGCTGTGCACAGGAACAGCACCCTGGCAGAGCTGGTGAAGAGACTTCACTGTGCTGAAGAGGGAGGCACAAGCAGGAGCTTGTAGCAAATAAATTACATTGCAGTGCTGGCAAATAAATTGCATTTTACTACATGAGCTTTTGCAGGAAAATGTCAACAGATTTTCTTCAGGAGATGTAAAAGAGCAACGACCAAATATTCTGTCATATAAGAACAAACAAATTGCCTGTGACTGCATTCTGGTAGCATCTAAACTTACAGAAATTTTGCATCTGGTTAATTGAAATTTTTTTGTCCAAATAAAACCTATGAAAAACATCACTGTTATTTTACATAACTAAATACTGGTTCTGCCAGGGTGTAAATTATGCATGTGGCCATAGCCAGGATGTGACAAACCTCCCCTTTAAAATCCCATTAATTTCTAACACACCCAGCCTTGAAGTCACTCACAGCCACAACTAACTTCCACATGAGACACAAATGCCATTAACTTCAGCAAGCTGTATCAGGCCCCAAAATAATTTGTCTGGTGGATCAGGATAACCATTGTTGCAGTCTTCCCATCATTTTTGATATTCCAAGTCACTTCTGATTAGGTTTCTGAAGCCGGATAAAGGCCAGCCTGTGATGACAAGCATTTCAATGTGGTGCTGCAAACAGCAGTTGATGCTGTTGTTGCCCTTGTGTAACCACCGAGTGACACAGCACAGAATGGGGAGGATTGCACGTTACATCTCAAGTTCCCTGAAGTTAATTTCCAAACTGAAATTTAATAAATCACGGAGCAGTGTTTAATGTTTGAAAGGCTTGTCAAATTTTCAAGTTTGCACAAAACAGAAGAAGGGTACAATCAATCAAATTAATCAGCAACTATTAATAGAGATACAAATAAATACTTCTTTTTCAGTGAAGAATTAATACTCCATTATTTCCTGCTTTATATAGGGCTTTCAATTGATTGTCAATACATATGGTCATGAACTACGTAAGCCAACCTTTGATCTCTCAGTGTTAAAAAATTATTGTTGTAGCCTGTGTTGGTAACCCTGGTTTATCTAATCTGTGACTCATTTGAAATAATATGCATCTCTTTTGGGCCTGAGACTAGTTAATCTTTAGAGCAGAAAGAATGTCAACACATTTGTTTTCATTCAAATAACAGAATGTATTTTTGGTACATCTTCCCCCCATTTATAGATAACACTGAAATATTCCTTTTGAAGTGGCCAGAAAAAAAAACATCAACATTATCCATCTTCCTAAGATGGGCTTTTTTGATACTAAAAATACCAAAATATCAAAATATGTGACCATTTAGAACAACAAAATAAGTGTCCAGAGTAAAGCTGTTAAACCAAGGTAATCCCATGGCTGCTGGGAAGAAAATAATGTTCCTTTGCAGGAGCAGGTGCAGAGCCCTGTGTTGCAAGAGGTATGATGCTTTTGGGAGAGGCACCTGGGACTTGGGGACTGTGGTTCTTTCATGAGCTAACAGCCATTGTGGGCACTCAGCTCCCTTTGACTCTCTGACAGCTCTTTTTTACCCCTAAACAATCATTTAAATCTCCATAAGGAGCAATGATGGTGTTTCAGGCCAAGGAATTGCCAGGATTTCCTGCACTCTACTCACTGGTATATTAAAGGAAATTCAATTTTGGACTTTTGCCATGGTGCCATAAGGCCAAACCAGGATCTTGTCATTTTGATGATAACAGTCTCCTATAATCCCCTGTCAAAAGTCCATCAACTGCTAAGGAAAGGAAAAAATGTCCACATATGTATTTACAAATACACTTCATTAGTGCCTGGAGGAGCCAGGTTTCTCAGATCTATAGAGTGTGACGGCATAGCTCTAACAGTTCTTCGTGTTGGGAATCAAACCTGCAAGCAAATGGCATGGGAGAAAAAAAAGTGCACCACTGCACAGAAATTGCCACCTTGGTGCTTGTGGAACTGTTTTGTTGTTTACTCATCCATGAACTTGTCATGAGTGGGATTATTCTCTTTGGGGCCTGGAAGGGTTTAAGGCATTTGTATTCCACTGATGAAAAAGTGAAACCAGAGTTTGGATGCTTGTAATTGAGAAGGATTTTAGAAACAACCAGGAAAAGAAGAGAAGCCAAATTTATATATCCTAGTGCAGTCCTTGCTGCCACTTGTTTTAGTGCTGTTTGTTCTATGGAGAGATGTTACCCCCATGGTGACCGATTGCCTTGTCTCATGCTAAAAATCTTGGCACTTTAGGGAAGACCCCAGCTTGAAGAGTTCTTTGAATGAGGGTATGAAAGTCAGGGTGTTCTTGCCCGTCCTTGTCTGCTTTTATCTTTCTGTTTGGGAATCAATCTTTCTTGCCCCATTTCAAGAACATCTGTGGGGCAACACTAACTCAGATTTTCTACCTGGTCCAGTTTTTGACTGCACCACAGAAACTGCAGCTTTAGGAACTTTGGCAGCATGAAGTTGGGTCCTATTGTTATAAACACCCAGACAGAAAACTTCCTCTGCAGTTACAATTTTAGATATTCTGTGAAGTCAGCAAGAGTTTTTCAGTCACCAGCCAAAGGTAGGCATTTTTCCCCTCTCCTGTAAATTTTGTGCTTTCTTTTTGTTTTGCAAAGAATAAATCTGCTTTCATCTTCTGACTGTTGCCAGCAAACTGACGTGAACATCTTTTCAAATTCCAGAGGATGGCTTTCCTCTTTTATCCATAAAAATTCTCTGTAAAATTAATACTGTTCTGGAGAGGTAAAAGTGATCATTTTGTCTCTGCAAAATCATCGCTTTCCATTTTATTGCATATCTCTCTGGAATGGGTGCGTATAGCCCAGAAAGCCAACTGCATCCTGGGCTGCATCCAAAACAGTGTGGCCAGCAGGGCAAGAGAGGGGATTCTGCCCTCTGCTTTGCTCTGCTCTGCTGAGACCCCGTCTCAAGTGCTGCATCCAGTGTTGGGGTCCCCAGCACAGGAAGGACATGAACCTGTTGGAGCGAGCTCCAAAGAGCCAAAATGAAATCAGCTCAGTTGGTTGGAGCATGGTGCTAATAATGCTGAGGTTGTAACTTTGATCCATGTGTGCATCACTCCCATAAGAGTTGGACTTAATGATCCTTGTTGGTCCTTTCCAACTCGGAATATTCTGTGGTTCTGTGATTAGAGGACTGGAGATCCTCTCCTTCCAGGAGAAGATGAGATAATTTGGTTTGCTTAGCCTGGAAAACAGAAATCTGGCATGACCTTATAGCACCTTCCAGTACCTGAAGGAAGCCTACAAGAAAGATGGAAAGAGACTTTTGACAAGGGCATGTGACAGGACAAGTGGGAATGTCCTCAAACGGAAAGAGTAGGTTTTGATTAGATATTAGTAAGAAATTCTTTACTGGTGGTGACTCACTGGCGCAGGTTGCCCATAGAAGCTGTGGATGCCCCATCCATGGCAGTATGCAAAGCTGGATGGAGCTCCGAGCAGCCTGGTCTAGTGGAAGGTTCACTGCCCCATGGCTTGAGGGCTGGAACAAATCTCTAAGGTCCTTTTCAGGCCAAGCCATTCTATGATTCATGAGATAGATAGATAGATAGATNACAAACAGACTGACCTCTATAAAATTATATCTTGCACTACCTTGGGCACCCAAAACATCATTCCAAAAAAATTTTCATCGTGAAGTAGGACATTTCTACAAAATATTCATAACGAGGCACTGTGATCTGCCTTATGAACAGATCCCTGGCTGGATGGGGAATCCCCAGGAATGGGCGTTCTCGCTCCCTCCCGTCCCTCTCGCCCCCAATCCCACCAGTATCACCAGTCCCACCACTCCCACCAGTCCCACAAATCCCACCAGTCTCACCAATTCCCCCAATCCCTCCAGTCCCCCCAGTCCCACCAATCCCGTCAGTCCCAGTCCCACCACTCCCGCCTCCCGCGGGGCCGGGGCGGTGCTGCCGGCGGCCGGCAGGTGACGCTGCCCAGCAGAGCGCGGGGCGCGCCCGGGCGCGGTCCCGGCGCTGAAATGGATCGGCTTTCACTTCCTTTGCTCAAATACTCGTGATTGTGTTATTCCAGAAGGGTTTTCTGATGTTTCCACCATTTACTAGTAGAAATAACAACAACAACAACAACAACAACAACAACAATAATAATAGTAAGTTTAAAACGCATTTCACACACTATTTACGTAGTATGCCATGAGAGGCGACTTGCCTGTGCCCCTCCACATTTAGCTTCACATAAAACTGAACAATCTTCCTTTAAAATAGATAATATAAACATTTGACACCGCATAAGCAAAAGGAAGAGGCCAGTGCCAGCAGAATGACTTATATTTAGCTTGTTCCCCTTACTCTGTGCCTGGCTCTGTGAACAAAGATGTCAAAAAGAATCAAAAAGAATAACATCAATTCCACTGATCTTCCCTCCAACAAATGTGTCTTGTAGAAGAACTGCATTCACTTGATAATCACGTGGGCAATTCGCAATGACTGGTTCCTGTAGTGGTTGCTGTCAAAACCAGAATTCTTAGTTCACCAGTGCGCTTGTTCCATTATATGGCCTTTGTCACAGCCAATGGTGATTGTTATTCACATGTTTTTTTCCATTTGATTAAACTAAACGTATGTCCAAGACCATGCAAGTCTGTAATAGATTTAGAAATTTGTTTGAAGACTCCTTTCGTCTTCATAATCTTGATTTCTTTAAAATTATATGGGAAATGAGAAATGCTGTGAGTGGTATTTCTTTCTTGAGTATTGCCTGTTAATGTTTTTAAAAATAAGAAATTTTTCCCCCATAGTTGAGAGCAATATTTTAAGAAAATCTAAACTATTTCAATAATTCCTTCCATGCTTCTTTAATGATGATTTTTGTTTTAACTGTCTGCAGAATTTCCAATGTGCTGCTCTGCAATGTGACAGACCGGGTGTCCTTTTGGTTTGTGGTCACAGATTCTTCCAAAAATGTGACAACTGTTCCTGGAAGTGAGGTAGAGGCAGCCATCAGGTACAATCACTACTTTTGCAATGTTTTCTTCCTTGTTTACTGAGGATGTTTTCTCTCTCTGAGACTTGTATGAATGAGCACTCTGCCTCTTTAAGGGTGAACTAATCCAAGTTGCTAAAACACTGAGGGTCAGTACTCTGTAATGAATGTGAGATTAGAGGATGTTTAACTGTCCCACAGAATGCAAAGAATGTGAGTCTTTGGATTATAGCTTTGGAAAGAGTCTTTGTTGATGTTGGAGACTCAGAAGAAATCTAGTCCCTTTCCAGAGCCCTACCTGTGATGTGCTGTCCAGTGTGTGGAACACTGCTCTCATCCAGCTGCTACATTTCCCAGTAAAACAGCCTTCTTCCTCAGGTGATGGAAGGGCACACTTTCTGGGTGGGATTAATATAATTTAGCTTTCACTGGATGCTATGTGCACATCTACATCTGGGCTGATGACAGCACGCTCCCTTCCAGTGCTTCTCACTAACAGTTCATCTGACTTAATTTAGAAGTCAGCTTTCACATGAGGAGAGCTCGTGTGAAGTCCTCAGGAGCAGAGCTGGCCGTGTCCCAGCTTGGTTTAAGCAATCTGATGCTCACATTCTTTTCATACCAGCTTGTTCTAGAATGCCAGTCAATGCCACAGTTGAGCATTGCTTGTACAAAGTACAGTGCACTACAAATCACTTTGCCTTCTACTATCAAGTTCTCTAGCAAGTAAAAGGAAGAATGTGGAGCTGACAAGGGAAAAAGAAAAAATGGGATAATCTGACTTCAGTGGTCCAAAAAAACCTGCACGGGAGGTTTATAAGGATGAGTTCCTCGAGCAGCATAATGCACATGTATTTCTCAAGCATGGAGTGGAAAATGGATCTCTTCGTTTTCAGGCATTCTGTGTTCTGTCTTGAAAATTTGTGTTATCTCTGTGGAGGTGTAATGCCTAATTCCTGATGAATAAGTATGCGTTCTTTTGGAAAGATTAATTTAAGCTTATGAGCAGATTAAACTGTTTCCTACAGAGACACCAAACAATAGCTTCATAGCATTAGTGGAGGAAACAGATTATTTATTCACTGAAGCTCTCTGTAAGAGTGCTGGAATGTGGGGTTTTGCATTTCTGGTATTCTTTGATACATTCAGTAGCATAAGCTGATTTATTTAAGTCTTTTATGTGCCCCGTTTGGCACAGAAATTGGATGCTGTTATTGTTTGGTTTTTAACTGTTATCTGTCACCTGATAAAGAATATGCTATTTAGGAAAAGTTTTAATTCCTACCTAATTTAAAAACAAGACATAAAAAGGTCTATAAAACTACAATGCTTTTTGTTCAATTGCTTCTGATTGCAGGCTTCCATATAAAACCTTTATTATAATTCTTCGTGCTAGGGTAGCACATAACACTAGTCATGGACTAGAATATTGTTGTATGAGATTCCTATAAAGTAAGAATAAAGAGGAAGGTAAACCATGTCAGAGCTCTGTATGATACTCAAGATTTTGCACAAATACACACGAGATAGTTATGCATATGCAAGCATGAAATGCACTTGTAGCTGCCTGAATGTGTTTCAGCACATAATTCTGAAACTCAAGCCATTAGATAAGGGTACACAATGCCTATTTCAGCCATTCACAATGACCCTTTCATATCAATAAGGAAATCTTTTCTAAATGGCAGACAGCTTATGGAATTATGAGTCTTAAAACATGCCATGGCTTTCAGTCCTGCCCAGGAATGCTGACTTTCCATTAAGGCTAAGAACTTCCTGTTCAAGGGACAGCCAAACATTATGATTTCCAAGAAGAGAAATTTGTTAAATCTTACTTGTATTTCCCATATATCTTCTTAGGAAATACTTGCTCTGTGGTAAATAAATCAAATTGTATAAAAAAAAGAGCTGCAGTAATTCATACAATTGCTATCAAAAAGAATATCTCAAGACCAATATATGTAATTCATTTGCTTAAAAAATTTTAACGTTTTGAAAAAGCTAATGAAAGATATTTCTAAAGCCTCTTAAGCCCGCTTAGATTTAGATCCAGAAATATCTTACAAGCAATGAAATGCTTACAGGCAGTGAAAATGAGTGAAGATATCTACTACAGGATAGCAGTTGTATTACTTCTGTAAAAAAGCATATTTCTCAGACTTCCAGTTTCTCATATGGAAATGTAAAAAAATGTGGAAAGTACAAATTCCTTTAGTTGCATCCTGCAGGGAAGAAGGACGTGTTGACAATAGGTGTGGATTCTTCCAGACCAAATTGTATCCTGTGCCTCAGGGATCTAAGAAAATCTACAGCAACAGGGGCAGAGGTAGCAGCCCATACCATGGGGGATGGTTCAGTTTGAGGGACTAGGGGCAACTGTAAGTAAATCCTGCAAGCATTGAAGGGTAGATGTGCCACTCCTGTGCTAATCTTGAATGCTGCATGAGCAAGGCAACAGAGCCAGCCTTACAGCTTACAACCTGCAATGTCTTCAGGACATGGTTCAAAACAGAAATCAATAATAATACCATACTTCAGGTCTCATCTGTATTTCCCAGTTTTTCAGATAAATGCATACGAAAGTCTGGTGTTCAAAGTGTTCTCAGTGTGTGGGTGTCTATGGATTACTGAGGTCTCTGGTATAGTCAAGGTCTGTATAATCCTGCCAATATCATAGAATCACAGAAACATAAAATCATGGAATCACAGAATCATTTAGGTTGGAAAAGTCCTCCAAGGTCATGAAGTTCAACCTTTGAATCACCACTGTGTCAAGCAGACCATGGCACTAAGAGCCATGTATGGTTGTGTCTTGAACACCTCCATGGATGGTGACTCCACTGCTCCCTGGGGAGCCTTTTCCAATTCTTAACCACCCTTGCACTGAAGAAAATTCTTCCTGTTGTCCAACCTGAGCCTCCCCTGGTGCTGTTTGAGGTTATGTCCTCTTGTCCTGCTGCCTGAGAGAAGAGGCTGATCCCCTTATGGTAGACAGCATCCTTTTCTTCATCATGCTGGATGACATTCAGCCCTGCCTAACTTGCAGCACATTCATGAAAAATCCTTTTATTTTCTACAACCTTTTTAACTTGTAAAATATCCTTATAAAGATTTTTGATGTTTTTCTGTTTCTGTGTTGTTTTTTTTTCCTGAAGGATGAACCGGAACAGAATCAACAATGCCTTCCTCCTGAGTGACAAAACACTGCAGTTCCTGAAGATAACCTCAACCTTATCACCTCCTGTTGAACCCTCTACACCTGTCTGGCTTATTGTATTCGGTGTTGTTCTTTGTCTCATTGTGGCTGGGATTGTTTTCCTCATTGTTTCAGGGATTCAGAAACACAAGAAGTAAGCAGCCTAGCCTTTCTTCTGTTCTAATGGAATACTGGTTAGTTAGGCCAGCTGAGCTGGTTTTGTGTTTCAGACAGATTAATTCAGCCTCAGACAGATTAATGCTGTGCATCCCTCCCTAGCTAGGCAAAGATAACCCATCTCTACTTTTCTGAGGAAAAGACTTAAAATTTTTAACTGTATAGATGCCTCAGTAATTTTAGGATGTAAGAAGGAAATGGGGGGTGCAAGAACATGATCCTGGAGGCCACCTAACAAGAGATGAGCTTTAAAAAGACAATTGATGTCATCATTCTTGTGAAGGTTTATTGTGGCACGAGTGAGTCTCCCCTCACAGACCACCCACATAACTACCAAGAGGGGGATGGCTGGCAGTGACTGTGTCCCTTCCAGGGCACTAGTGTCAAAAGCTGGTAGGGCTAAAAAAAACTGTGCTGCTGCAGCTTGAGAAGACTCAGGGGAACACACAGTAATGATTAATGTCTGGCTGAAGAGGTTCTGCTCACTGGGACAGCAGGGTTTCACTTACCATTCATGACCTGATGAGCCCAAAATACCCAGCCCTTCACAGGTTCATGGGCAGATCTCCCCATGGGCTTAGGAGTTTTTCTGGTGGTAGGGTAGGAGAGAGACACTCTCTTTTCCTCTCCATTTCTACCCTGGTGGCACTGGTGAAAAAGAGAAGAGTATTCACGCTTCCCTAGTGTGAGCATGTGGGAGCAACACAGAGAGCAGGTGGGATTTTGATCCTGCCATCTCTGCTGGCTCTGAGTTGAGCATAAGGAATAGAAATTTCTCAGCTAAGTTGAGATTCTGCTATAGAAGTTCAACTTCTTCCATGCTTTTGGCTGCCACAGAGTTTAGGTTTACACAAAATTATAACTTTAGCAATAGATTCATACAGAAACAGCAGAAGAACTGAAAAGGGTAAATTCCTGCTGATAACCAGATAATATCAAAAATAGTGACTGTATAATGGATTGTATCCACAAATATATCAGAACAAGGAATTAATATATGAAAAGTAGTATGTTGCTGAGACGTCTCTTTTCTGCCTTTTTATTATCTTGAAGAATGTTAAAAGACCTCAGAAGAACAACGCTTGTGAAGGTTAAGTGCTTCTCATAGAGAACCTTTAGTAGTGTAGTCAGAATGCCTTCAGTTATATTTTGCAATCAGAAGAGTTGCATGAATTTCCAAAACCTCTTTCTGTTTTCAAAAAAACCCCACAATATTCAGCAAACAATAGATGAAATGCTGTTAGGGAATGAGTCTGGGAAGGTATTTGGAATCTGAGGACTGTTAAAGCCCTATCATAGCCATGTTGTATGGACTGAATTATTTCATGCCCTAAACATGGGTAACCTCTTCTGTAAAACTGAATGATGTTGCTACCTGAAACCCATACCTGCCCTCTCTGCCATCATGGCTCTGTGTTTCTTTATAGTGTCTAACTTTAAGGGGGTCTTTGAACATTTCACATAAGTGTAATATAAATAAACTATGATAAATAGCTGTGATTTTTCTAGCTAAAATAATCACTTGTGCTGCATATCATGCTGAAACACAGAATTCCCCCCTGTATTTTCAAAATAACTCATCTGAACTTGAACAGTTCCCCTCAATATGGTGTAAACTGCATGCTCTTATCATCACACTGCTATTGAAATGGCTTGTTGCTGCCTGCCTGTGCTCACTTTGCACCCTCTCTGTCTCATGCTCTTGTCCTTTTAGTTGCTATGCTTTTTTCATTTCTCCCTCTGTTTCCCTACTCTACCATTACATATAACCTTTCCTCAGAGCAGGTTCATCTGTGGCTGAACTTTAATCCTCCTGTCACATCAATAACATCTGCAGGCAGGGGCGGGGAAGTGAGAGAGAGGGTAAACCAAGCATGTATTTCTTCTATCTACTGTTGCAAGGACTGGAGAGGTAAAAGGGATGGTCTGGGCTATTTGGCTTCCGGGGAAAAAAAATAAACATCAGAGAAAAGGATTTCAAAACTGCTGATCTCTTAGTCAGACACTGAAGTAAGTGACCATGTTTTCAAAGACTTCAGCATGTTCAGTAATTAATTTTCTTACAAGTCTCTCCAGAGCTTACATAATGGGAACCTGCTTGCCTTGTAAGCTGTGTTGGAACTCTGGCCCCAAGGATGGTGTTGCCTTCTCATAAATGTGGCATTTTGTCTTTAAAGGCCTTTAAAGCACCATTTAAGTACCTCAGTTCAGATAAGACCAAAAGCACATGCTCCAGGCTGTCCGTGCTCAGGGTGTCAGGGAAGGGGAGCTGGCCTGCAGAGGAGTTTCAGTATTGAGTTAGACTCGTACATCACTTATTGAACTGAGATTTGCTGAATTCAGTACCTACAGTGAGCTGAGTCAGACACATTGTCTCCCAGCCTTGTGCTTGTTCTCCTGTCCTTGCAGCAATAGGACACCTCCCCCCACAGCAACAGATCTGCCATGTGCCCGGGGCAGGATCATCCTCTACAGTCTGTCCTGAACTAGCCCAAAGTCTCCCCTTATCCCCCCAAATCCCAGCTGCAGCAGGGACCATAAACATTTGCCTTGGGACGAATGAAAACAGTAAGCACAGAGTCTTTCCCTGTGTTAGTTCTCCCAGGAATTAATTTGCAGCTGTGGTCCTTCCTGAGCTGGATTTGGTCTTCTTGTATTGGGTAACTCACAATGTTTTCTCTTCCCTTAACTTGAGTTGCCCCTTGGATTCATGGAAATTTTTACCTTCTCTGAATTCCTCTGGCAAGGAGTGTCACACATCTACTACTCCTCTCATTTCTTTTGAACCTCCTTCTTAGTAACTTTTATGTTCTGTCCCTGCAGTTTTGTATTAGAGAACACTCCTTTTTATCAATGTAAGAGCAGCCAGAGGTCAGAGGTTTCTGCTACTACACCCCAAGTTTATTTTAACAAGTCTGTAATGACAGGAATCTCCCAAAGGCCAATAAACTTTTATTATTGTTAATATCTCTGTCATTAGTAGTTACAGTGAATCAGATTTTTACAGTTGTCCTGAGTCAGACTGTTACAGTGCATGTTGTGAGATAGGAAGAAGCAGTGCAGCTGACCTTTGAGTTTCTTGTCCTCTGAAACCGCTGATGCTGCAGGCCATAAAGTACAGAAGGTTTTTCAACTATGAACTAGTTGTTCTCAAGGTCAGAATAAACCTGGAATTAAAGGAACATCATGACCTGTTGACTGATATTTATTACATGTTTTCATGTTCATATTTTAGATGATTTTTAAGTGTTTTTTTGGGTTTTTTTTTTTAATGTAGATAATTTTGTTCAACCACTATTAAAATGTGGTTTTGGGACAACTGGAGTCTGGAAAAGTGAAAGCCATGCAATTGTTTGATCTGGAAAACAAAAGTATAAAATATTGGGTAGGAAGGTGGCTGCTAATGAAGTTTGAAGAAAAAAAATGCAGATTTGCAGCACTGAGATTACCTAAGAAAGTAATCATGAACGTTCTGAAGAAGGTGATCATGGATGTGAGGGCACCCAAGTCTCCACGTTTGGAGGCTCTACTTAGTTAAAGACTGATATGTTTCTAAAAAATGTGTTTTATTTTGTACCAATCATGGGGTGAGATCTGTGACATACATTGCAGGGTCAGACCTACATGCTTAGTGTGGACCTTCCTGAGGTAAAATAAACCAAACAGACTTAGAGATTTTTCTTCAAATTTTGTTTTTCCCCAGCTTTTCTTTTGCACCTTCTAGTCATGTTGCAGAATAAGAAGGTGAAATAATATTTAAAACATACTTACAACCTGTCTACTTCAGGTTTTCTGGTCTCCAATTTTGAGGTCAAACTGCTAAACTAGGGCTTCCAATCTGTGGGTCCCCCAGCTATTGTATTTAGATACACCCATGGTGTATTTACTGCAGCAAGGAAGTACACCAGACTGTGCCTCTAGGAGCATAACCCATGACAAACTTCTAACTAAATATGCAGTTTTCTTTCTGTGGAATCATGGTGGAGTCCTACAGGTCAACAGAATAAGATGATCTTTTCTTTCTTGTTTCTAGAAAGAATAAAGATTCAACAGAGAGAGAAAATTTAGAAGAGAAAGTTGAAGTGACACTAGAAAATGGGATTCCTTGTGAAGCACTGGATTTAAAACCAGGCCACATTAATGGAGTCTTTGCTGCAGATGATGAACGGTTCACATCTTTATGAAGTGCTGCCACTGTGCTCTGGTGGTTTTCTGAAAGACTCCTGTGCCTGCCTTTTCTCGTCACTACTCCTGAATGTCAAACATGAAGACAAGAAAAATGTTCTTTCACGTAATTTCCCTTGAGAGAACCTTTTGCTGATAACACATACACTCAAACCTCCATTACAGTTCACTTTTTCATGAGCAATGCAAATAAGAAGGCTTCAGATAATATCCAGAAAAGATTTCCAGAAGATGTGTGGCAGAAGAGGGTTGGAACCTACTTTGTGCCAGACATCTCATTTTTAATGATTATTTAAATATGTCCATTGTTTGTTTTTCCCTGACATAAATGTGAAATTGCATTATTCCTGAAATGTCACTGGAGACGATCTATCATTGCCAACTCTTGATGGGTTTTCTTTCAAGCCATATGCAAAAGTTTCTCTGTAAAATTATTTTTATTTGCTGCTATGTAGTATGCCTTTGGATGGAACAGTCTTCAGTGCATGAAAGTTTTAATTTATTGAGAAAAAAGCTTTCACAGCCTCTGTCAAAATACCTGGATCATCTATAGCTCTGGGGCTAGAAAAAATCTGGTACTAGAAGTGTTTTTTATTTAACTGTCAAAGTTACCAATTATGTGAGCTAAGCTAGAAATTAAAAAGTTGCAAAACTCTGAAATTTGTTGGAATCAGAAGTCGCAACAAAGGGCAGATTTTCTACAGGTGCAGTCAGTGTTTAGTGGCCCAGCTCTCATTAAATCATAGAATCACAGGCCAGCTTGGGTTGGAAGGGATCTTAAGATCATCTAGTTCCAATCCCCCTGCCATGGGCAGGGACACCTTCCCCTAGACCAAGTTACTCAGAGCCCCATCCAGTCCAGTCTTGAACACTTTCAGGGATGGGGCATCCACAGCTTCTCTGGGCACTCTGTTCCAGTGCCTCAACAACCTCACAGTAAAGGCTTTTTTCCAAATATCTAATCTAAACCTGCCCTCTTTCAGTTTGAAGCCATTCCCCCTTGTCTTGTCACTACATGCCCATGTAAATAGTCTTTCACAGCTCTCTGTAAAAGTCTTGCTTACAGTTTTTAATAATAAATCTGGAGTAGATTTCCAACATAGCCAGCCTGGGGTCAGATGAACCTTCATGTTCATGTGATAGGTGGATAACTTTTGAAAGCATTCAAGGTGTGAAACACCAACTTCTGGGTCTGGTGCTCCTGACCTGGATAACTGATAAAATTCTGGCTGTCTTCAGAAGCACTGGTTTGCAGAAAAGGGGAGTTTTGTAAGTGGGTAACTGTAAAAACAGAATGGAAATGTGTTGAAGCAAAATACGATGTCTGCAGTCACCAAGCATCTGTCCACATCACTGGAGGCAGGATTTGACCATTAGCCATCCTGTTTCCAGTGTCATGTTTAGAGGCAATATTAGAAAGCCTCTTTGCTTATTAGGATTATTTCATCAGACTCCTCACCAAGAGGAACAGGCTTAAACAGAGTAAGAGCTGCTCAGGACCATCCAGTGTCCTGAAGGGTACAATGGTTTTTTGTTTCCTAATGTGGAAATCATTCAGCCTTTGGATGTATTGAGCATCTTTGACTTGTCTCAGTGTTGGCTCTTAGGACCAGTGTCAGCAGAAAAAGAGAGGAATGGGAAAGAGAAGGGAAAGCAGCAGGGTGAAAGGGGAAAGGCAAGCAGGGGAAGCCCAAGGCCAGGGGAGGCAGGGGAGAAGGAAGGGTAAATACAAAATAAAACTGGAACCCACTAATCATTTGCATCATGTTGTCTCATTTGTCAGTTGTCTTTGATGTCCTGCTGGGGGGTCCCTCTGGACAAGGACTGCATCATCTCTGTGTCCCAGTGTGTGCTGCTCCATTCCAAAAAAGATAAATAAAGTTGGTTATTAGTGATGATATCTCTGTGCCTCAAAATTACCATCCACAACCTGTGGATGTATTTCTCACAGGAATGTCAAAGAAGAAGCTTGCCAGTGTTGGAGGGGAATTATAGAGTACAGTGTTATTATTACTGCCTCAGTCGTTGCTCCAAGGTCTCTCATGCAGGCAAAGTTTTATTGAGGTGATTCAGATCCCATAATTTCTAAACCTTCACACTTTTCCCATTCTTTGCATGATAGATAGCTACACCTCAGTGTGACCACAATGGATTGTGTGACTGCACCACCTCTGCAAGAACCTGTGAAAGATTTTGGTGAAAACAGTTTAGTGGTGCAAGAGCAACCTCAAGCTACAGATTAAGAATTACTGTTATCCTGTATCATACTATATGATACTGAAATACAGCTCTCTTGAGATGAAAAAGGGCCAGGATTATCTGAACACACTTCTCAAGGCCTGAGTAAAGGTTCAGTTCAGCCCATGGCAATGGCCAGCAATTTGAAAACAGATTGAAATCCTCTAAACAAGACATTATGCAATGTGGACTGACTGTGGTGGTAAGTATTTAATCAGTGTCTTCCTTACAGCTCACCTTTTAGCTGCATAATTACTCCACAGCAGTTTAGCTTAATTTTCTGCTAATGATGATATGGGAATCACCCGGAGCACACATCTACCTTGCCTCTCTGCTGACAGAAAATGGCTTGAGAGAAGCAAATGATACATGAGCAGCCATAAAACACGTTTAGCAGCACTTTGAAGTCAGAGTAGGTATTAGCTCTTTCACTGAAATAGGTACCACAAATGAGGTTAATCAAGGTCACAGTGCTACAGAAGAAATAAATCTCTTTTCTAGTCTGTGCAGTAGGATCATGTTAGAAACAAAGAACACTTTGATTTGGTACAGTCTGTCCTCCAGAGCCTGCAAATGGTACAACAATTTATATCCCCTGAGGATCTGGCCCAGATGTTTTATGTAACTTCCACTTCTTTTTTTCTCTAAACCACCTGCATTCAACCCCTGATAATAAAGAGGAAAATGAGTGACAAGCAATATAGACTATATGGTGAACTGCTTCCTAAAACAATGAGTTGGTTCTGCTTTCAGTTACGTTTGTACTGTGCCAATGAATTTTGAAAAAGATAAATGGTGTGCCCAAGACTGAACTGTTTCATTTTCAAGAGCTGTGTTTGAGAAAAGAGAGGCGAAAGTAAAATTCAATTAAAGGAAGCAATAAACCCAGAGAAGTTCTGTTTGAAGAAAATCTGCAACGTTTATCAGTAGCTCCACATCCCCAGCAAGTCGACATTTCAGAAAGGACATCTACAGTTCTGTTCAGCTTACTTGAGAGAGATCATTGATGTCTACACTAGAATGGGCACAAATCATGCACGAGTAAGTTGTTTACACTGTCAGTCATTAGCTACACATTTGGAGTGCTGAAGAACGTCGGTATAAAGAGTCTGTCTGAGGTACTCAGCCCTAAACATCTCTATCAGCCTACCTTGCAGCCTGGTACTCACAACTGGACCTGATATTCCCCTGGGGCTCTGCCAGTGCTGAGGAGCCTGCAGAGATGAGCTCATGGGCCTATGCACACTGTATGCTCCTGTTTGTCTGTCCAGGTACAACATTTGCTTCTCTCATACTGATCTTCATGGAGAACTCTTTCCTGGCTGAGCCTTCATAAAGTAGTACCTCTATTCTATTTGTGTTGAGGGAAGTCAGTCCATTGTTTCTGCTCTTGTTCACAAAAGAGATAGGTGAAGTGGGTTCAAGAAGTCTCAGAGCAGGATTCAACTCCTGTTCCTTCATCACTGTGAGTATGAAATAATTCCCAAATTAATACAAATCACAGTATTAGCTCAAGCACTTTTGGTTTGATGATTTCTTTCAGGAACTGGGTGCCAGTTTTCACCAAGCAAGGAGAGTTATCACATCTTGACAGAAAAGGTTTCTCATGTGTAAACTCCCACATTTGGGAAAGCAAAACAAGTTACTTTCAAGCTCATGGAAGAAGTGCAACAAAGACGTGAAACAACTTAGTGAAAAGTGGGAGTCTGTGATTCTAGATACTCTTAAAACATGGTTCGGATGCGCTCAGAAATTTGGTCAGTGCAGTAATCTGTGATTCATGAAATGAGCTGCTTTAAATATGCCAAGTTTTTATAGAAAATGCATTGACCAACTGTCCACTGTCCATTAGCAATGAGCAATCTGTGCTTGGCTTTCTATGAGCAGCTCCTTTTGGCCTCTCATGGTTTTTGTTTCCTTTTAATGTGGCGTGCAAGAAGGGATGTGTGCAATGGAGTGACACCACAGCTTCCTACGCAAACAGACAATTGCTAATGAAAAATTTGCATGGCTAGATATGCCTAATTTGATGGACTAAACTTGCTATTTTTCAAACCACATGAAGCTAAAGTACATTGACAGTAATGAGTGGTTCACTCTTGCCAGCACAAATGTGTCAGTGTGTTCAGTTTTGTGAATACATTAAGCACTGTGGATGCACTTTGCATAAAAGACTTGTGTTTTAACTGGATATTTTGTGTCTGCATTGACATTTGCATCAATGCAGAGTAATTTTTCCCTTATAGCCCAGATTCAGCTTTGTTCTGAGTAAAGTAAGCAGGTTCAGTAGAAACTGAATTTGACCTAAGATCAAAAAGTAAAGTTTGATTTTGTTACTCTGTCCTCTTCCATCCTACCATGTTTCCCTTTCCCTTAGAGGCGGCAATTTGAAGCTCTCAAAGCGTCTTGCTAGTTACAGCAAAATTAAATGGAAAGCATTTAATTTTGGAGAAACTGCAAGAGTGTTCTTGCATTATTTCTCTATCACCATTGCTTTTTGAAGTATAATTACTACAAATTACAGTATGTAGCTCTTATCAATTGTGGACCAACAGGAATTTTAGACTTTGGACTAACAAGCTTGTTGATATTGTATCTGAACAACTTTGCAAGTGCTGATGTGCAAACATGGTCACGGTAAAATGAACTGGGACCACTCACTTAGTAAAACTAAAGTGAGAAACGCATGTTTCAGAGATCAATACCTTTCTCTTTATTGTTGGGGCAAGGTGGTTTTTTGTAAAGGGCAAGGTGTAAGGGATGCAGAATATTGTGCCCCTGAGTGGTTGCTTTTCCTCTGCCTTTAGAGTGTATGGTTTTGATTTTTACTATAGCCTTCAAAGTAAAACTTTATGATACCCTAATTCAATCAGGCAAGTTGTACACTTATCTTCCTAAAAATCATTCAGCTTCTAAGCTTTCTCCTAAGCTTTGCAAAAACACTTTGGTTTTCCTGATACTTCAGGAAACTGACAGCATCCTTACGCAGCTCCTGATATCCTCAGATCTGAGGCTGGCCCCTGTGCATGGGGCACTGTCCCCTTGGCAATGCTGACCACCCTGACTTGGGAAACAGCCTGTGTCAACCTCGGAGTGCAATGGAGCTGTGTGAAGATGACCGCTTTTTTTAGGTCTGAAAAAGGAAAACAGGGAGCAAGTCAGCCTGTCTTGGGACAAGAGGTGATGGAGAGATATGGATTAGTTGTTCAAGGCATTGGTCCCAGGCTCGGACCAGTGGGGTACAAAGCCCTTCATGCTCTGGGAGGTCACTGGGTGGTGGCTGGGCAGCTGGACCAGCTGCAGGGGGTGGGTGCTCTCCAGATACCAGCCTCCCCTCTCTTCTTCCCCCAGACACAGAGGTCCTGAGTGTGGCACAGCAAGTGGGGACTTTCTCTTGCTGCTTTTACCTCCATTCCTGCTGGGCAACAGGGAATTAATCCATCCACCAGCTTATCGACCTTTCTCATTCCTGCAGAGGAAGAGCCAGCTGAGCCCTAACTGCTGATGCTCGAGCTGGGACTTTGTGCTGGTCCCTTTGGTGGCTCAGATGTCCAGCTGGGCAGGCTGTGCAGGCCTGCAGAGGGGAGATGCCCACCCTCCTTACCCACACAGCTCTGGTCCCCCGAGAGAGTGGACACGAGGATCTCATGGAAGCCTCCTGTTGCAGACAGGGATGCGTCCCAGCGTGGGGAAAGGTCCTGTTGAACAGGCTGAGGCTCGCAGCTGGGGAGCCAGGGAGCCAACATCCCAGTGCCAGCACTGGCGGGAGGGCTTTCATCTGGGAAAAGGAGGATGTCACGCATGCAGAAGAGTTAGTCATGTGGGAAAAAGGCTGCTCAGGGGATTACAGGGACGATTTGCCCAGCCCCCAGTTCGAAGCACGAGGAAGAGGAGAGGATGGGGGATTGCCCCCCGGCGATGCCCAGGTGCAGCCGAGGCAGCACGGCCCCTCTCCAGGCACTACTGCGGGGAGATGTGCGGAGGAGCTGAAGGCACCCCTGGGCTGTTCACTGCCTCCACAAAGCCACTTTACGGGAGTCCTCAGAGCAAGGATTTGCCAGGTATTTAACTGAAGCGAGCTGCTCTTTGGCAAAGGGCAGAGGAGTGGCAGAGAGCGGGGCGGCCGCAGCCCTGTGCCGGCGGTGAGGTGCCTCTGCCTCGTTATCCCTGGGAATGCTCCAGGACAGGCAATCCCGGCGCCGTGCAGCCACAGCCTTTCAGAGCCCTTCCTCACAAAGCGGCCACTGAGTAAGGCTTCTGCTCGCCTTTTATGCACTAGGCAGACTGACAAAGTGTAACAGAGAGCTTAAACAGCGCTGCTGTGTGGAAAAATTGTCCTGATAATGGTGTTTTAAGCCATTTTAAGGGTGTGTGGTGCCCAATACACAACACAGAGGGGTTTTATTGAGGCATGTCCTAACTGCAATTCTCTGTTATTGCAGTCCTAGTTTCATAGCACAGTTCAGCCAACAACATGAGTGGTGAGGCAGAAAACTGCTCTATCAGAGCCAGAGTACAGATGAACATCGGTGGGCAGTTCTTTCAGCAGATGTCAGACAACTCGTACCCTGGGGACAGGACTGGGAGTATCAGGTAGGAGCTGGGAGCCACAGCTCCCCTGCAGACGGGAGGGGTGGAAGGGAGAGCTGGCACACGGCAGGAGAAGGAGCCTGTGTCAGCATGTCAGGTTACAGGCAGCCTTTGTGCCGTGGCAGTGGCAAACTGACACAGCCCTTTGCTCCTGCCAAGCAGGCTGGCTGCCATCACACACAACTGTGGATTTCACTAAAACATGGTTTAAACCCCCAGCTGCTCTCCTATCACCCAAACCCATGGCTCCTGCCTTGCTGCCCTTGGAGATCTGAATTTCCTGAAAAGGCTCTAGGTACTTCCCTTTTACAGCTGTTTACTGTTTCATTTTTACTGTAGTACAATTGTCTTCATGCTCTCATCAGCTTTCAGACCAGCATGAAGGTCCACCACATGAAATGCTCCTCACTCAAGCATGGATGGCCATCACCATCTCTGGCTATATAGATACTCCCACCTAAGAGCCTGGCCAATCTGCAGAAAGCCTGCTGTGCTAGTAAGGCTGACACAGTCAAGTCTCTATCACCCCAGAGGGTGATTGGGCTCTGGAACAGGCTCTTCAGGAAATGATCACAGTACAAACCCTGTCAGAGTTCAAGAAGGACTCAGATAACACGCTTAGGCACATGATGTGAGCCTTGGAGCTGTCCTGTGCAGGGCCATGATCCTTGTGAATCCCTTCCAACTCAGGATATTCTAGGATTCTATGATTCCACAAATCTAGTGTTTCCCACAAGTCTTCTCAATGGGAGCAAAATAATCCATGAAGGTTTGATGTGCTTGAGGTTCAGTGACTCCTCATTGTTCCAACACAGTTTTTCAAAATGTAACTTTGTGCTAATTCATCTCACAGCTTATTTTGTCTCTCGTGTAAAGGCAATGGCAAGAAAGGTGGAGTGTAATTATTGTATTATTCTTCTGATATGATATCAGATATGATTTAGGTATGCAGTAGAAGAGAACTTAGAAATAGGGCTGAGAATTTGGAGCATAATTCAGTGTGACTCTACCTGCTCCATTTCTAGCTCACTACAGTCCTTGCAAACACATTTAAACGTACTTGCAGAGGCAAGCCCTATACAAAATGAGGTGACACCCTTCTCTGCCCTGCAGGTATCCCCTAGAAGAATCCTTCTTTTGGGGGCTCCTGAGTTCTGCATATACCCCTTGAGGTTTCAGGCTGTGCATGGACAATTGGCATCAGCAGGCAGGAGTGAGGAGCAAAGGTGACTCCTGCATGATACCAGGGAGGTGATAGCTACCAGGGCTGCCTCTGGACATTGTAAAAGGAAGAAAAATAACACCTGCATGTAAAAAGGGAGCTTTGAATCAGCCAGCCCTGTTTCAGTACCCTAAAAAGTACCCAGTTCAGTGATTGTGTAATTAACTTGGCAGCACAGAAGAGAAAATAGGAGAGTTGAAGTGAAGGGTCAACATAGTCCCTGTTCTCTGCTGAGGAAGAAGAAATCAAGGTAATAATAGGCATAATTCTCTGCTCTGACAGACAACAGCTGAAACAACATCACAAAAACCTTTCATCATTTCACCATGTGACAGTCTCACTGGCAAACTGAGATGCAACGAGCAAGAGAAGAATCACAAAAGGCACATAATTACTTAGAAAACAGGCTTTGTGGTTCTCGGTCAAGAAGAGGGGTCATTTTAATACCACTCTTGAGCTTTACTGTATCCCATATCATCTGGATGTGGGAAGAGAATATCTATCTATTAACAGTTTTTTGGGCATTGCCAAGCACTGCCACAGGAGTCCTTCAAAGGATTACAATTCCAAATGATCATAAAATTTTGAAAAATGGGCTGAAATCCATGCAATGCGCTTCAGCCCAGACAAATTTACAATGCAGTAATTGGTGCCACCCCTAGAGCCAGATATACAGAGGCAAAAAACGGAATGGCTGAGCAAGTAGCACTACCAGAAAGGTCTCAACTGGAATATGAGTTGATGTTGGCTAATGTTGCCAGAAAGACGGTGTGTATCAGTGAGGCACTGCATGTTAAATGTTCCTGTGATGGATTCCTGGTCATTGATACAGTTTCAGTTGTTTGCAGATACGAACACCATCACTAAGGAAATACAAAACCTGGCGAGTCTGGATGGCGCCAAGAAGAGCAACATGAAATTTAGGGAACGTGACCTCTGGGGAACGGTTGAGAGAATGTTGTTAACTTTCACTCAAAAAAACCCTACTGTTAGAGGATTGCACGTGGATGAGAGAGATCAGTCACCCCTGGTCCACAGCATGTGGGTACCACAAGATATTGAAGTCAGGTGTTTGCTCAGGGTCCCTGGTTTCTGGCTGTGCTTGCCAGAAGCTTGTTGTTGGTGTCCCTGCTGAGGCTGTGCTGGGTCCCAAGGGCTCCTGAGGGCTGGACCTCCAGGGTTTGGCAGTGAAGGGGCTGATTCCTGCTGCTCCTGTGGAGGCAGAGTCACAGTGGTTTCTCTGCTGGGAATGGGAAACCAACCCTGTGGATGTGGCTTCAGAGCTGCATCTCAAAACAAAGCCCCACAAGACCCAAAACAAAATCAACCATGTGATCCTGAGCAGAAATAGGTTAATTTAAAAAATACTAAGGCATTGTCTGGTCGATAACACTCAACCCAAGCTGTATTTCCAGAGCTAATTCATGCATTGATTTTCCCATTGATTTGCAGTAACTGCTGGGTTCCTAGCTAGATTGGCAAAGGTATTTAAATATTAAGATGGAGTCGTTTTAGTAGCCTTAGTCACCTTAGTACTTAAATCCAGTTGATTTATAGTTCAGATCAGGTCTCTACACAAGATGCTGTGATCCCATGAAGTCTCTCGCTGCATTATGATGGCTCAGTGAACACATTTAAAATTCAGGTTTTATATGCCCAAATTGCTTTGAAAAGGAGGTTTGTTCCCCAGATCACCTGGGCTTTGCAAAGTCTTTTAAAACATGGCCCTAAATACCCAACCAGGTACCCCGTCTCAGACTAACTGAGGTTTCTTCCTGCCTGGGAGTTAAGGTTCTTGGCTTGGTGTTTTGGTGAAGTTTCTAAATATTTTTACAGCTTATCACCAACCTGTTAAAGGATTGACAGATTCTGAGCTACCAGAGACATGGGTAGACTATAGATAAAGTGACCAGCTGTATCATTGACAGCACATTTGGGAAACATTAACCAAAAGTAAAAGCCTTTTATAAGAAGGCCATAAAATGGCAGGAGTAATTATGTTTTTCCAAAGTTAATAATTGACTTTTGTTTATTTGGCTTTTTATAAAAAACTTTTTCCTTTCTCTCCTATAATGAATAAAACCTATAAAAGGTCCAGCAAATTGGATTCAGCCTTTCTTCTTCACAGTGGCCATGCTTGAAGGCTGATGAGGCAGAGGCCAACAGAAAAGCTTACCTGAGGAAACCTACTTCCTTGAGAGGTTCTCATCCTGCACGTGAATATGTTGGTCCACTTCTGGCTTCTCTGTGGCCTGAGTGCTGTTGTGACCCCTCAGGATGTCACACAACAAGCCCAAGTGTTTTTAGAGGTGTTTAACAGCAGGGCAGAAGATATCAGCTATGAGAACTCCATTGCCTCATGGAACTACAACACCAACATCACTGAGGAGAATGCCAATAAAATGGTAAGTGCTCCATCCTGAGGGTTTTACTGTTCTCTTAGGAATATTACACTCTGGTTTGTTTTGGTTCCACCAAGCTTGGCTGAAATTGGAGTGTTACTTCTGTGGTATCTGTGCTTCATTTTGGGGAGGGTAGAGGAGCTTGCTTTAATGCAGCAATGCTCACTGGATGTGCCTGGGCCACTACCAGCCTCTACAGCCCTGTGTTAGTACCTGGTCTACCTGCACGGCACAGGGATGTCCAGAAGCTGGACTGTCCCTAGCCATCACTGCAGGTCACTCCAGTGAGTAGAGGGAAAAAGCAGGGGAACACTGCGTGTTCATCCTCAAAATCTCTGTTGGATGGAGGGAGATGTTTCCTTCTGCTGAGTCCAACACCACCAGTGCCTCCTGGTGTAGTGTTTCCCTTTCCTCTTGGAGAGGGCATATCCTGAGGGTGAAGATCCTCTCCAAGGGCCTGGGGTAGGTGCTGTCTGTGGTGCAAGGAAAAAGGATTTGAATCTTGCACCCACATGAGCTCGGGTCTCCCATTTTCCTTCAGACCAGACAAACACTGGGCTTTTTACTGACACAGACAGTTGCTTTACTTCTCAGTGGACACGTAAATATTTTCTGGATGCAAGCATTCTGTTAAATGTTTGCTGATGGATTTATATAGCAGCCCACACCAGTTACCCAGTGTTGGACCTTCCCCCCTGCCCCCATCACTCTTCTCATAGTCAGGGCTCTTGGTAGACTGCCTGGAGGTACTAGACCAGGAAAAATGAAGTGAGATCACAGACTAGCAAATGCCAGCAGTGGAGTTTCTATTGCCGTGGTCTTGTATATTGGTTTGAAAGCCCATTTCTATCTGCAGGAAGGACCAGAGCATTTTTACTTATGCTGTCTTCCAACACAGTTCTTGCGTCTCAACACCAGCCTCTGTCTGCGCCCCAGCCCTGGGGGTCTGTAGGCAACAACTTGTCAAGAGCAGGCAGCCATGGTCTGGCTGGTTCTGATATTGCCACGCCTCAGTATCTTGTAAGCTCAAAGCCTTTCAAAATGAACAAAACCACCTTGAATTTTGCTTTGTTTTGAAGCAGCATATTTTTAAAAGTTAACTCAAGCCTTAGAGAAAACAATTCAGAGCATAACAATGAAGCTGAACATCCTACATCTATTTTTGCTTAATGGCTGGTCTTTCACTTTGTGGTCATATAACTTAATTAAAACATGTTTTAATTATCATATTTCTTAATTAAAGCAAGAGGACTGGTGGCTGGAAGAAATCCTAATGACTAATCATTGTCAATCTGGAATTTTTTCCGAGGCACCAGATACTTAAACTGTAATGTTTCCAAACACATAAAATGAAAGCCCTATATAGTCTTTTCAGCATTAATGAGATGATAATAAAATACATGAGGAGATACCAGCAATAAAAACCAATTAGTCTAGTGCTTAGAGAGAACTTTTTCTCTCTCTTGATCTCCTCAGCAGTGCTGGTAATGAACTTACTGATTCCCCTCCTCCCATTCTGCTGGAGGAGAGTTAATGAATACTGTCCCTTCTGGCTCCTTCACATCCATTTTCCTTGTAAATCGTGTCACAAACCCTACAACTCTTCCTCTGACTTATCAACGAATTTCTCTAATTGCAGAGATATCAGACAGCAAGATAACTGCTTTCCCCTGGCTTTTGTAGCCAATGGATCCCCTCTTTTGCCCTGCTACTCCTGAGGCCCCTCTCTGTTCCTGCTCAGGACAAGGAGCTCAAGAACACATTGCCAGAGCTCTTCCTCCGGGTGCTTATTAAGCTCTTGCCCACTGAGCTCTGCAAGCTGCTGAGGAGTGTCAGGACTGTTTGCTCCCACGAAGGGGAGAGTTTGGAAAGCCTCCCAGTGATGGCTGTCCTCCTGCAGCTGGGATGGAAGAGATGCGGGGATGGGATTACCGTGGGTTCACGTCTGCCACCACCCCTCTCTGCTGGAGCCTAGGGCAGTGGGTGCTGTACTCCTGTCACACATGGGGCCGAACAGCTCGGGCACAGCCCTGCAGAAAGTGTTGGTCTTACTGGTGTGCCTGCACGGGGGTGAAGGGTGCCTGAAAGAGCTCTTCAGGCACAATGAGTTCCCTGATGGCTCGGCAGGGGGAGATGGGTGTTGCAGGTGCCCTGTCCACAAGCTGGGAAGCTCTGGCATAAGCACAATTAAATAAACTGTCCTAAGGACCCAGTTTAATTATGCTGTTCCTGTTGCTGTTTGGAATTGGTGCTGATGTGTTAAACTATATACAAACTTATTAGAAAAAGGTGAATAAGACAGTCCCAACTCCAATTTGTATTCCAATGGTGCTACTTTGTGCACTGAAATTTGAGAGCTTCACATACCATGGTCTGTAATTGCAGAAGTGTTAAAACCAATCTCATGCAAAATGATGAGATTTTGCACACCTACTTTGGGCACCAGTTTAGAACCTCCTTTGCCCAAGTATAATCTTTTATTTGCCAGGATTTCAGAAGAAAGTGATATTTGCCTTAAAAACAGACTCAGTATCACTATCTTGGTTGCTGAGTGTTCCTGCTACTGCAGCAGAAATGGGGATTGACATCTGGGTCACAAATCTCTTTGTGCCCTGGCTTATCTCTTCACAAGTGGGTGAAGAAAAGCACTAAGGGAAGAAAACGTGATTTAGAGTGGCAGGAGACACAACAAAGTGAAGCTGGACCAATTATAACAAGCAAGGTGTGAATGGACAGTCATGCTTTTTGCTATTCCCAAAGAAAAATGGTTATCTGGATGTGTGAATAGAACAGCCAAAAAGCTCTCTAGCCATTTCATAATGCAAGTGCTCAGGCTGCAATCCATGGGTGTTCTTCACAAATGCAGCTCTTCTAAGAAGTGATGTTTTTGTCCACTGAGTGCATCAGGCCACTGCACCCCTTTGGAGGGATTAATCCCGGGTTGTGTGAACCCCTTGCAGAGCGAGGCGGGCGCCAGGTGGTCCGCATTTTACGAGGAGGCCTCCAGGAATGCCAGCAGCTTCCCCGTGGACAGCATCACAGATGACCTCATCAAGCTCCAGATCCAGACTCTCCAAGAGAGAGGATCATCTGTGCTGTCACCAGAAAAATATAACAGAGTAAGTCGTTGAATGTAGTCCATTATTTTTTGGTGGGTGCTGTCACCACCCTTGTGCTTGTTTTGGGATGATGCAGTGTATGGTGTGGAAGTGTACCTGTTCTAGGTGTTCACAGCAATACAGGACTGTGGGGTCTGGCATTTCTGTCAGCAGTTTTGCCATGGAATAAATTTTAAACATGCCTCAGAGCAGTCCTTGCACTTATAGCTGGATTAATCATAAAACCAAGAAAGGGCATGTGGTGAGTGCTTGGTGAAGTCCAATGGGCAATGAGCAGAAAGAGATGGGTAAAAGGCCATTCAGTGAGTCAAAAAGGTGGAGATGGAGGAATTCATTCTTTTTCTGAACATGGTACATAATCACACTGTGAAAAAGAAGGAATGTTTCATTGCACTGGGCACCCTGGGATGCCTGAAAATGGGGAGGGTTCCACAGAAAGCTGCTGAAGGTCAGCAAGATTTGACATTTGCACTGACAAGTTCACCTAAGAGGCAGGTGTATGGATAATGAAGTTTCACTATACGTGAAATTGGAGTGAGCAGCTATGTAGACTTAAAGGGGATTTATATCCAAACACTTGAGTGTTAAATTACTTTCCCTTTGCTGAAAATCAAATTAAAACATAGCACTGAGTCATGGGAACCTACAGTACAGGATCCTACAGTCCTAATTACAGAAGAATCCTGAGATTTTTCTGCTAAGGTCAGCAGTTCTAATCACCATGCAAGGGAAGCATGGATTGGCTGGATCTCTTGTCTAATCCAAATAACATGAATTTCTGAAAAACAGATTGTGTAGGTGGGAATGCTGGCAGTTCATACAAACGTATATTTATTTTGGATGACAACAGTGCACCAATGGTAGTGTTGTCTCTGTTGAGTAGGCATGTTCTTCAATGCCCTCCCTGTTTAGACACTTAGAATTTCCTAGATAATGGCCTGTGGGACCGAAGTTGTTGATTCATGTTTGAAAAGTGACTTTTTTTATACAGTCTGATGGGGTTCCATAGGGATATCTAAGTATTCTCCACTGACACAAAAAAATTGCCTGGGCACTGATTTATTTTAGTGCTGACAGAGGTAAAGTTAGAGCTGCTCACTAACTACCCCTCCACTGACAGCTCTTCAGAGTTCTGATTTAAAATTCTAAGAGAGAAATTGCATAGTGTTAAAGGGAAAGCTAAAAGTGGTATATGTTTTCCTTGAGGCATGAAGATGTGAAAACATTAAAAATATTTAAAACAAAGCTACATGGCATAGGTTCTGAGATAGAGATGAATGATTTCAGGTGCATTTTGGCCCAAGACCTGAGCCACAGCTTCTCTGTGGTGGAGTCTAAGCAGATCCATGCAATTAGTGTGATGTGATGTTAACACCCACAGGCAACAGTCAGCCTGGCAACACCTGCCAAAGGAGCCCTTTTTGCTACCACTCAAAGCCACAGCCTCCCTGCAAAGCTTATGTGGATTCATGCTTATGGAAGCACATTGATAAACTTCATTTTTTTATTGCTGCTGTGTATTGACAGCACTCTCATGACAGTCAGTGCTCATTGAATCCAGAGCTCTGCCTGATTGGATATTAAGAACCTGTAGGTTATGTCATATATTTGGGAGATTATCTGTCTTTTCCAGTTAGGTCTGGTTCAGTAATGCGTTTAGGAAAATTCTTTCATCGATCTCCCCTGAGCTCAAACATAGACTTTAATGTTAAGCTGATAGGTGAAGTGTTGATTCTAGTTCTTAAGGAATTAGCATAATTGCCTGTTATTTTGCACAGAGTGGGTTTCTAACAGGCTGTCTTGCATCTCACTTGCAGCTGGGAACCGTGTTAAATACAATGAGTACCATCTACAGCACTGGGACCGTCTGTAAGATCAACAATCCATCTGAGTGTTTGGTGCTGGAGCCAGGTATGACACGAACCACTGCCCTGACTGTGCTCTTCACCCTCAGGGTGCAGAGAAGGCCAGAGGGTGGCTCCTGACTGCAAAGGAACAGGCTGTAATTTCAGCAGATATTTCCTGCTATCTAAAGCTTAGTCATAATTTAATTGCACCTTGCAATTCAGGGGCCTCCATTGGACTTTCTGCCCACGAGACATACTGTCTCCTGTTTGCAGCAAAAAAAGTTGGTGGAGGGCTGCTCAGCTTGTGTAGCAGCCTGCCTGTCTCCTGGGGTTTGCCTATATCACAGAAAATCTATTTTTTAATCCCTGCCATCAGGGGTGGACTCAATGTTGCGATGAGGCCAGTCCTGAGAATTGTACCATCTTAAGGGAAGCTAATATGGAGAGAGCACTTAAGAGACTCATGATGTGCTCCATGTTTCTTACAGACAAGGGGAAAAACTTAAATTAAGAAAGGGTGCAATGAAATAATGGGATCTTTTGGTATATCAAATACAAAATGTTTTCTTCTCTGTTCATGAATTTCTTTCATTTTGGTTTGTATGCCTGCTGTGAATGAAAAATTCTGCTTTTTCAAAGCCTAGTACCTACTTTTTTGTTCTGACAGGTCTGGATGCTATTATGGCTGAGAGCACTGATTATCATGAGAGACTGTGGGCCTGGGAAGGCTGGAGAGCTGATGTTGGCAGAATGATGAGACCATTATATGAAGAGTATGTTGAACTTGAAAATGAAGTTGCAAGGCTTAATGGTAAGTCACTTTTTGCTTTCTTTTTGTTTGTTTCTTTTTTTTTT
>VZDJ01007754.1:34582094-34650097 GCA_008694505.1 Cyanoderma ruficeps | reverse complement strand
TTTTTTTTTTTTTTTCCTTTCTGGCTTCCAGAAACTAGCAAACATACTTCAGTCTTACACACAATTTTCCCAGGACTTCAAAACATATACACATTCGAGATCTCCACACGAATCATATGGAACTGTCTTTTCAAGGAACAGTAGCAGCTGCCTTCTAATTTTCTTTTGGTGTCTTTTAAGATAGCTTCTGAAGTAGCTACATCATCTGTCTCTTGGCCAGATTGCAGCTGTATCACCTGCTTTCCTATCCTCCTTGTTTTGCAAAAACTGTCAAGCTGGAGCTGGATAAGCAAATATGTCCCAAATAGTAAGACAGGGAAAAAAGCCAAACATTAGGAAATGGTCATTATGGCCTTCCTCCTACCACTATGGGAGAGACTTCAGCTAGGAGCCATTTTTACTCCTGGCTTGATGGAGCTCAGTGGACTGGAAGACTTAGTGGAACTAGGAGCTGAATTTCACTTCTGGTGTCTGTGTGTGTCCTGGTGGTTTAGTTTCTGGAAGAGGAGGCCCGTATTCAATGTCCACCATTTTATGCCTTCTGTGAGAACCCCTTAGCATCCAGCCTGAGCGGAGGCTGCTGTCCCTCATAGCCACAGGAGCTCCAGTCAGGATTCCTGATTTCCTTTGACATCCATTTCCACTAACTAGCAGACAACCATGACATCAATTTCTGAATTTCCTGGAAATTTTCCATACCTGCATGTTCATGAGACGGACCCTCAGGGAGGCTTTTTCCTCTCTAATAAACCCAAACTATCTTGCATTTTGCTGCTTTGCTTTGGGGTCAGGCTGCAGGTCTGCATGGGATCCAAAAGGAGCTGCGTTTCTGCAGATCTAAGCAGTGCCACATGTGGTGTCCTCATGTGATGCATCCATGCTTTACAGGTTATTCTGACTATGGAGACTACTGGAGAGCAAATTATGAAGCAACATCACCAGAAAATTACAAATACAGCCGTGACCAGCTGATCGAAGATGTGGAGAAGACATTTGAGCAGGTAGAGGCAGGAAAAGCTCTCACTGGGGTTGCAGGGTTGTGTTTTGGATTGGTGGGTTCATGTGCTGATGTTATGAATGGGAATGAAACCTGCTTTAATCTGGCTTATCTCAGTCTACGTGGGTTTATCAGAAACAGATGTGAGGAGACATAGATGACATTTCTACCTCTGTAGCCATTCAAGGACCAGCTTGGTCCTCAAAGGCTGGGAAAGAGGGAGCTCTGCAGGTCCATGTCTCTCCTCCAGGTAGGGTCCATGGGGTAGATGGCATCCTTCATACTCCAGCTCAACAATTAGCAATGCTCCCTCCCTCATACCTGAGCAGGACTTCTGTGGCTGGAATCTGGACTCAGTGCCTGAGCCCTGAGGCAGGGGGCAAAGCTCAGCTGCAGGTTTGGGGTGCATTTACCTGCCAGGAGCGTTTTGTCAGAGAGAGCTTCAAGGCTCTCTGTTTAGGAGTAATGAGTGGAAGAGAGCAAAGTGAAAAAAATAATTGTTTCCTTCTCTTCCTCTGCCTCCAGATCAAACCTCTGTATGAGCAGCTGCATGCCTATGTGAGACACAAGCTGGGGCAGGTGTATGGCCCCGAGCTCATCAGCTCCACAGGAGGCCTCCCTGCTCACTTGCTGGGTATGTCAACGCATCCGCGTCGCGCAAGCCTGACTTCATACACAGGACAGCCACCTTCAAGGCACATGGGTGCTGAGTCATCTGACTGCTTCATCAGGATAGCAACAAAAAGCTTACAGATAAGAGGAGGGTAGAGGAGAAATGGATAAATTCCTAGCAGAGATGACACAAGTGCTTAGCAGCAGTGGCAGGAAGTGAAGGCAGGTGTTCTCATCCTCGCCAAACCTCACGTAGCACAAAACTCCAGCACTTGGCTGGGACATTTCCCTCCCCTCTGCAGCACTTGTCTTCCTTAGAAATGAGAGTTTCAGAGAGCCTTGTTTTTCTTTTCAAATTTTATTCTTAGATCCCCCATTTCCTGACTTGGCTTTCAAACCATGCAGCATTAAGCTGTCGTAACTGTTGTATACCTGAACATGGCACAACAATCATGTGGACTAACAAAAAGGGTGTTCAGTTTTCACACACCTTTAGGAGTGTGACCAGTCCTGAAACTATATTATCCAAGAATTGCTGATACTGGGTAATAAAAGGATCATTGATCTGTGTTTGACCTATGCATGACCTTCCAGAACTGCTCCCCTCCACATCTGGGTCAGGCCTGGCTAGATAAATAGAAGTCCCTCTTTTTGACACTGCACGATTTATAGACCTGTCTGGCACCTTTGAGCAATACATAATAAATCATTTAAAGTATTTCTTTGTTTTTCTCTTTTTATGAAGGTGATATGTGGGGTAGATTCTGGACAAATCTGTATGCCTTGACTGTTCCCTATCCAGCCAAACCAAACATTGATGTAACTTCTGCAATGGTTGAAAAGGTAAGACATGCCTGTATGCAATATGCATTATGTAACAAATCTAGAAGGTATAAAAATTATGCACCACATGTCAGCTGCTCTCTAAAAATCCATGGCTGCCCTCAGGCAGACATACTGCCAACAAAGTGTTGTTTTTTGCATCCTTTTTTTTGCTTTTCACCTTTAAGTGTTTATGCATTTTTCACTGTACCTATCCCCTTAGTGTTCTGTTTTCCTCCACACTTTTTGACCCCCTTAATCTTATCTCCAAGTCTATTTTCCTCAGAGACACTTTATCTCATTAAGAGATATATTTTGTACTTATGAATATTTCAGGACTCCTGGAGTGGGCTGATATTCAATATGACCTTTTCCAGTCATTACCATAATCAAATAGTTTGTGTACCACAGTTTGTTTTATTTTTGTCAGTCTTGTTTATTTGGATACAGCTAGAGAAACTGCAATGCTGCCTGTTATCTTTTGATAACTGCATACCACCATGAGTCTGTGTTTGAGATCTGTAGAGTTAACAGCTGTGACAGCACCTTTACCAGACCAAGAGCGTGGGTGAAGATAATTCCCTGTAGTCTTGCCAAAGCCTTACTCCTTTTTTAAACTAAAGGGTGATAGATGGAATTTGATTTCTGAAATGCAATCATTCACCTGAAATCTACTCCTCTCATAGGCAGCACTCCATGAAAATGTTATTCTGGTAAGAGAAGAAATAGTTGAATTTCATTCATTAGCAGTTTGTACAAGTCTTCATTACTCTCACCTCTGTTTTACACTACTGACCCCCTTGTAGTCATAAATTTGTGTCTGCTGCAGTACCACTGCAAGAAGGGAAGCATTATTTACAGACCCTTTGAGCAATGGGTGGGCTCATCCTTGCTGGTGGGTGTGCCCCATTTGGGATTTTCATCCAAATGAGCTGTTTGGCACCCAGGTCTCTGTGAGAGCTCAGTCCAGCAAATACAGAGCTCCTGCTGGGTAGAATAATAAAACTGCTGAATGGCTAAATTATCCTGAACATAACCATCAATTTTAATCTGATAAGCAACTCCCATAGATAGTTTTGCCAGGTTTTATAGTTCTGGCTGAAATGTCTCATGGTCATCTGCTGGAAATGGAGCTCCACTTCTTCAAATGAATTGTCTTCAAGTTAACTGATGTGACTGAAGAGTTGGATCGCAGATCTGACATACTACTGCCAGGAATGCATTTTTTATCTTACCTTATCTTTTATTGAGGGCTTCTCTGGCCTGAGTTAGGTGCTATCTGCTGAACCTCTGAGTGCAGAAACCTATTTTATCTGCAGGGAAAACAGTCAATTCCAGTTCCCAGCAGAATTCCCAGAAGTGCCAAAGGCAGACACTACTGACTTGCTCTCACTAGGCCAGGTGCAGGTGGGAAGTTCCTGGGATATAAATAAGAAGTCAGCTGCCCTGCATTAAGCATGGTACTGGGAACAGGCTGCATGCAGAAGCAGAGGTTAATGGTGGCATTGTCTCTTTCAGAAATGGGATGCAATTAAAATATTCAAATCTGCTGAGGCCTTCTTTGCTTCCATTGGCCTTGATAACATGACTAAAGGTTTCTGGGATAACTCCATGCTCACAGAGCCGACTGACAACAGGAAGGTTGTCTGCCATCCCACAGCATGGGACCTGGGCAAAAAGGATTACAGGTACTGAAATTGCTGTGACCCCTTTTTGTACCACCTCCTAGAGTGAACATGTTTTCACTAAAGGTGCACCATGCTGTCTTAAGTTATATTAATTTCTCCTTTATTTTTTTTTTCTGGCTGAAAAGAGGGGGAAGGAGGACAAGAGAGCAGGGATCCTGTGGGACTGTAAACCTTTCTGTGTAACTTTTCCTGTGAAGACCTACTCAAATTTACTAGTAGATCTACTCAAGATCTACTCTCAAATTTTAGCTGGGAAGTGACTAATATTTTTATGAATTGGAGAAATAATGACTATGTTCCAGGGCTTAAGGAATAAGCAGAAATGCGGGTGGATAGGAGTGAGATTTGAGGAAAACTGCACATTTTACAGCAATGGCAGCGGGTCCCTGGGTAGCAAGGGAAAATCTGCTGAGAGTCCACTGTCTATCTTTAGCAGAGTTATCCAGTCATGAAAATCCATCAGTCTCTTTCATATTTGGGAAAGGAGTGGGACAGCAAGTTCCCACACAAGGAATACTTCTTGAAGAAACTCCGACCCCTCTTGCAGGTCCCACAGTTACCCAGGGAAAGCAGCTGGTGCACAGCAGAGCCTCAGTGAAACACATCAGTGTTCCACCTCAGCAGTCTGGGGAAGGCGAAAAGAAAATGTATTTGGAAGACATTGCTTTAGTAAATAGTACCTGTAAGAGGATGAAGTAGCAGGAGGCACCAACACACAGGGTTCTATGAATTACTATCTTACTGAAGTTGGTGGTAGTTACTCCCACACATACAGTGAGTTTATCGCCAGGTTTTAGGGAACAGCTGTTCTCACAAAACAGCAGGTTTCTCTTACTCCATGGACAATTTCAAGGTGGCTGAAGGTGTTTTGCTGAGTTCCCCGTGAAGTCTTGCTGTAGCAGGAGGATCTGCACTGCATACCAGAATGCAGCTGCCCAGGTTTTGCAAGGGGCAAGAGGCGTTTGCAAGCTCTGGCGCGGCTTTGCCCCATAGCTGTAGTCAACAGGGCTCAGGCAGCCTTTCTCTGGGCCACTCTCTTTCTAACCACAGACACTTTATTCTGGAGTGTAGGATCAAGATGTGCACCAAAGTGACCATGGATGACTTCCTGACTGCACACCACGAGATGGGCCACATTGAGTATGACATGGCGTACTCGGAGCAGCCCTACCTGCTGAGGAGCGGCGCCAATGAGGGCTTCCACGAAGCTGTGGGTGAAATTATGTCACTTTCTGCAGCCACTCCTCAGCACTTGAAATCTCTTGAACTCCTGGAGCCAACTTTCCAAGATGATGAAGGTAAATAAAGGCATAAATATTTATGGGAAAGCACTTGCTGGCCTTATTTTGTAGCAGAAGATTGTGCCTGCAAACTCAGCAAGCAATGGACAAGCTTCTGAAAAATCTTACTCCTCTGATTTACCAGAAATACTATTTTTTTTTCCCAAAGCACATTGTGAAGCAAGACAATGCTGGTACATAATTTAAAAAGAAATAGCTAGCACTTCACTACCTTTGGTACTGAACAACTCATCCTTGAATCTTCATAGTTCATTTAGATGAGTCTTCAAAACTCTTCACAATCTCTGTTTCATGAATCCACACATATCTCTATCAAGATTTGTATTTAGCAGTTCAAATGAAACTGAAACCTTGAGGTTTACATCTCCCACTTAAGTGAATATTGAGTGACAACACTGAGTGGCCCTCATTATAATGCAGTTCATCTGGCTTCTGAGTACTGCCTTAGATGGATGAAGATGCACACTTTATAACATTTTGAGATGTCTTCAGCTCAAAATTCCTTGGAGACTGGAAAGGTACTCAATGATGGGTAACTATATGTAAATGCCAAAGGACTAGGTTATTTAAGGGTTTGGGGTAAAGAAAGAGAGACAAAACAGTGTACAATTCTTAAATGATCTTCTCTCATGTTTTTTTCAGTAGTATTCTTCCACTTTTTCTTTAGTGAAAATCTGTAATTCAAACAAGATGTAAGCATTAGCTGTAAAGGGAAGCAACTTTAGCCATCTAATCAGACACTAATTGCTACCATAACCATTGCCTTAACTGCTTCTCTCTTCAGAAACTGAAATCAACTTTCTGCTCAAGCAAGCACTGACGATTGTTGGAACAATGCCTTTTACTTACATGCTGGAGAAGTGGAGGTGGATGGTGTTTAGGGGTGAGATTACAAAGCAGGAATGGACCAAACGCTGGTGGGAGATGAAGTAAGTTTGAGAAACAAAGGGGATTTTTTTCATATGCAAACTCAACATACTGAGGTGTTTGTGCCCCCACAGGGCAGGATGTGTGTCTCTGGGTGTTTCTGTAAATACCAGTAGAGTGCCAGATAGAAATACCCAACTGTGGTGCAGACAATGTGTCATAAGCCATGAATCCCCATTAACTCTGTCCACAGCCCCTGGCAGTTTACCCTGCCTCTCAAAAGACTTTCTCCCTGTTTCTAATGTCAGCTTCCTGAAAAAGACAGCCCATGGCCTTAGCATGGCCTGTTCCAGATCAACATTGCTGTCCCCTGGACACATTTCACAAGCCATCTCCACAGCTAAAGCACAGCCTTCTCTAAATCTCATTGGTCATGTGCTCTGGTTTGCTCCCCGCATCCTTAAGGACAAGTGGAAAGTGAAGGTCATTGTACCTGCCAGCCAGAGAAGCATGCAGATCTCAACCCACCAAGTATTGAGCACACTTCTCTGCTTTGTGTTTCCTCCCCACCACATAGTGCTTTTGGAGGCAAATTGTCTGAAAGATTTCAGACTGAATCTTTTCTTTCTTGTGTACTAAGATACCACCTTTCTTGGTGGAGAAAATACAGTTTCCTTGGCAAGTAACAGCCAGAGGTGCCTTTTCAGGTTATGCCCATCAATCAGTCTATTTTCAGCAGCTTGGAGCACAAGATTAAAAATGAGTATGATTCAGACTGGAGTTTGTAATTTCCCAGGTTGGTTTTAATATAAGGGCAGAAAAATGCAGAGAAACCAAACAAGCCCCACACTGAAAATGGAGCCTGAACTCTAAGATGAAGAGTAAACCCCCATCAGCAAACAGAATCTATAATAAAACTTGATATATGCAAGCCTCCTGACCCACTGTAAAAATCAATCAGCTTCAATGTATTCAAAAGTGGCAGAGATGTCAGAGAAATAGAGAATGACAAATTGTTCAGGGAAGCTTATCACATCTGTTGCAGTGGCACTGCAATGCTCTCTACTTGATATACAGGTTTATGAAAAATATTTCCATGGAAGCTTATTACCATTTTCAGAACTCAAGGCATGGGTTTGTTTTGTAGTACTTCTCAGGAAACAGTCTCAGGAGAGGAAAATAAAGAGAAAGCTCATTTCCAGCCCAGTGGCACATGAGGCCTTCTACCTTTGGTTTGCCCAGTCTCTGCATGCCCTTGCCTGGAATGAAATACAGGTCTCTAAATTCAGGATGGCCCAGGGCATGATGTGGTTGTGTGAAGCTCATGTCTTGCAGATTATTTCATATCACTAATTTATCCCTGCACACCCTGGTATCATACAAATCCCTCCCTTTCACTATGAGTTTCCAAACAGCTTCCCCTCTGTGGTCTCTAGCTGTGGAGCAGAACTCGCTTGGGGTTCCTGGGAACTGTATGAAATTCTTCTGTTTGCAAGTGAGAGGTGTCCATGTGTGTCAGACAAAACAGAAGAAAAGCTGAATCAGATTACCTTTGCTTATTGTCTACAAACAGAAACCCTGTGTTTTTCCTTCATCTCCAGGAGAGCCATAGTTGGTGTTGTGGAACCAGTCCCTCATGATGAAACCTACTGCGACCCTGCCGCACTGTTTCATGTGGCCAATGATTACTCCTTCATAAGGTAGTGCAGTGTTTAATTCATGACTTGAGTTTTGTCTACAGAACAAGCCCCATCTACCTTTTCAATGGAGTGTTTCTCTGCACATAAGGGGTTGTTTTCAATGGGAGTGTTTCTCTGCACATAAGGGGTTGTTCCATAATAGTCTCTGAGCAGTGAGGAGGCTGCTGGCCTTCTTGCTGAACAGAAAAGTTTTATGCTGCCATCAAACCAGCAGGAGCACTTCTGTATGAGGTGTTTGCCTCCTGGGGAATCACTGTGCCCTCATTTCACTTGGGCCATGAACATGCAGCCCTGAATGTCCACTGAGTCCCAGCCACCTCATTTTAGAGGGGTCAGAGGAGAGAGCTGGACCTTAAAAACTTTACTCTGATTTATGTGGCAGCAAACAGATTTGGGGTTCTTCTAGTGCATTGGATCTTGGCATTTTGCTAAATTTGAGTTAGCTTAGCCTATAAATATCAGCTGGCGTCTCTCCCTGCAGTGCAGTCTCCCAAGCAGGAGTGACAGCTGATGCAGCAGAGCTTGCCAAAAGCCAAAGGCCTGCAGGTTTCCTTGACAGACAACTAATAAAACCTGTGCCTCCCCTTTCCTTGCCCTTCCTTTAGGTATTACACCCGCACCATCTATCAGTTCCAGTTTCAGGAGGCACTTTGCAAGGCAGCAGACCATACTGGCCCTCTTCACAAATGTGACATTACCAACTCCACTGCAGCTGGGCAGAAACTCAGGTAATGAAGCAAATTTATCACATGTAACAAGTCAGAGTATAACAAAGCTTCTGGAGTAAATGAGGTTGCATCAAGAATAAACTTGAATATTTATTTAGTATACCTGTTATATACCTGAATATACCTAGGCTCAAGAATAAACCTAGTGTGGAAATTGAGCCTATACCAGCTCAATTCATTTTGACAAGTTGACTAAATTTATGTACACTAAGGTTCTAAACATCAAAGGTTCATTTACTTGTTTGTGGGAATAAAACATTTTTATTAATAAGAATAATGGGAGAAAGGAGTGAATCCAGAAGCAAAGAACACTTTTATACTGATCACAGTGTTTTTCTTGTCTAGATGAAACATAGCAATAACATATTACCCTTGTTCCACATACACAGACAATTGCTGGCATTAGGGAGATCCAAGCCCTGGACTCAAGCACTGGAAAGCGTAACAGGAGAAAAATACATGAATGCAGCTCCCTTGCTCCACTACTTTGAACCTTTATATGAGTGGCTGAAGAAAGAAAATTCTGGCAGATACATTGGCTGGAAAACAGACTGGGCTCCATGTACGTATGGCTTGTGTGTAATTTAAGGCCAGCAGTTATTCTTCACAACCCTTGGTTAGCAAAGTCCCTCTGTCTTGTAGCTGTTGGAGGCTATTCTCCCTAGAAAAGCAGGGCTATGGGAAATTATCACCGAGATGAGAGTTTTACTCACAGAAAAACAGACTGGCATCCTCATGGCCAGAGCTGGAGAAGTCAGCACACACTTTTGTCAGAGCCCCATCCAGTTCTTACATTATAAGGTGTCTTTTTGTTCATAATGGGAGCACTCAGAGGGTGGGATGGCTCTACAGAAGGAAGATTCAGAAGCCTGGTCTTATGTGACACTTTCCTGACAGCAGTGTGCCTGTATTGCAGGGCTGGGAGTCACTGGTCCTGTGAGCCAGGTGTAGGGGCAAACCAGTACAAAAAATTACTGCTGTGCTTTTTGCTGACGTGTTAGTCAAAGAGGGGAGCACAAAGGGAGGAAAAGGAGAAGACTGGAAAAATGCATTTTTCCGCTTATTGTGACACTGAGTGATGAACCAGCCAGGTTATATTTGTGTAATCATTGCCAATACTAGAGAGCACCAAAACTCTTACAGCCCTGTGCCAGTCTCTGATAGTGGGATTCACCTAACCAGGCACCAGCATCTGCATCTAAGCTGCTCATTCCCAGTGGTGAGAGAGAGAATTTTTCCTTCTATCTGCTACAAAACCTACTGGGGAACTGACAGCTCAGGTCAGTGTGTTTGCAGTAGAGGTGACTGAAGGGAAACAAAATCAGTCCCACCAAGGTCTCCAAAGGGGAGCAAGGGAACCAGTTAGCCACTTCAGCATTTCCCAGCAGAAGACTTTTTGTTGCTACAGCTCTAACACAGCCCTTGTTTCTTTTAAAACCAGATTCCAGCAATGCCATCAAAGTGCGCATCAGCCTGAAGTCAGCTCCGGGGGGCCAGACGGTGAGTGTGCTTGTCCTGTGGCACCCTAATTATTGCTTGGGCAACAGAGGTGTTGTGATAATGGCTCAGAAAAGAGTCAGGGTATGGCTGGTCTTTGTGTCTGAAGGAGGGTGTCAGCTCCGGTGAAGAGTTGTCACATACAAAATGTCTTGTCTGAGTTTGTGGTCAAGGCTCCCTCCAGAGTTAGTGGAGGAACTTCTCCAGGGAGTGGGCCCACCCATTTTAGGAAAGGCATCTCACTTAGATGAGTTATTCTGTAGAGATACCAATCATGATTTTTTGCCTCCTACAGAACAGGCCTGGAGGAACCTGTGTACATGAAAATGGCTGTATTTTCCCCAGATTTGCTGATGTATCCACTTAAAGCTCCTACCTAATTTCTTCTAATTGCCATTATCATGGCTATGGTGGCTGCCTTCAGAAGTTATTAGAGCAGCTAACTTCACATTTAAAAGCAGGCTGGTGGCTCCCACTCTCTATCCTTAAATGCTCTTGATTTCAAACCAAAACACATCTGTTAGCATTTCTCTGTAGATTTTTGTTTGGCTGTTTATGGTAATATTCCCAGGCCCTGATATATTCAGCTGCTTCCCTGCCCTCCAACCCTGATGCAGAGACAGCTTTGTTATTGAGATTGCGGGGGACAGTGCAGCGCAGCTGCTTCTGTTTCAGATTAAGAGAAGGGCTTTCATTCCCAAGAGCTTGTCTGCTTTCCCCAATTATACCAGCTGGTCCAATAAAATCTATTACAGCAATGAAAAAATCTCATCAAAGCCAAAGATGGCTTTTACGATTTTAAACAGAGCATTGGCTTAGCCCATCTGCTTAACCCAGGCTGAAAATTCACTCCTTATTCTAATTCTTTTTCTTTATGCTAATCTCATGGAGGCAGTGTAGAAGGTTTAAGTGCAGACACTTCATTCCTGTTAATAGCCATTTTCACCTTGCAGGACATTAGTAATTTTCCAAGAATGAGTATGTCATCAGGCCGGTCATTTAGACCTGCATTTTGGAGCCTATTGCAATAGCAAGGACACAAACCACGGGCTCATTTTTTATATGAATTGATGCTCTTGCTTCAATCACTCTCACATGCAAGCCCCACTGGAGTTTTATTGCTTCCTAGACTGCCTAGTCAAGTTAGATACAAGTCAAAACTGATATGAACAGCATAAAAAGGTTCCACATTACAACACATTTATTAGTCATTATGGTTAATGTTTAGCTTAATATCATTTTTATGCCTGCCTTTAGCCATCATAGTATTTTGTTGTGCAATTGAGCAGCTGTAAAACAATCTCCTACAGATTACTTAATTTGAATTATAGTATGGACAGTAGGTTCCTAAGCTCTGAAGAGCAAGCCATACCTTTTCCTCTTAAAACCAGTTCCCATCACCAACTTGCAAGAAACCTTTTCTATTTGGTTGCTTTCTGCCTCCCCAGAAATTTCCCTTTTGCTGAGCCCCCAGGGACATGGCTGAACGCTGGTAGGGCAGCAGCAGGAAATGCTACATGCATGAACTGGCACAGAGAGAAGGCAGGGGGAATCTCGGGCAGGAATCTCAGCCCAGCTACACAGAGCAATGTGTTTTGGGTGATGTGCACAGCTCACAGTGCACAGAAGCTGTGGGGCCCGTGCAATTGTTTTTTTAAGGTGTACTTTGAGCTGCTTTTCACTGACCTAACAGCACAAAGCACTCTGAGTACCCAGCAAACTGTTTTGCTCGTTATCTCTGGAGCGAGCAGGCAGGGAAAGATTCCTGTCCTTGGGCTCAGGTACAGCTCTGCCGGGGCTGTGCTAGGGCCGTGGGGCAGCTGCAGCTCACAAGGCTCCAGGCCCTGACTCAGCCCTGGCTCTTCCCAGCAGGGAGGTTTCAATAGCTCCAAGTTCTGGCAAATTAAGCATCCAGACTCTCGGATGGGCTCCACGCCAGCTGTACCAGAGCGTGCACTGCCGCAATTACCCTGCTAATTGTTTTCAGGCTGATGAGATTAGAGCTGCCGCCCCAGCAGCGCTGGCTCACCAGTGCAGCTGATGAGGCTGAAACATCCACAGCTTTGCTTCAGCTGGGGCTTTATGAACGTGCCCCCACAAGGGAAAGAGCTACAAGGTCCCCACTGAATCACTTGGGGTCTGTCATATTTAAAATAAACAGTTCCAGGAGTGCCAGCCCCAGACTGCCACGTGAAAACCAGAACCGTCTCCAAACATTAGTTCAAAATTCTCCCCCAGGTCAATGCCATATGTGTGATCATGGTGTAAAGGGCTGTCACAGACAGTGTTAGGGAACAGAGAGCTGTCAGCCTGCAGGCATTTAGATGTGTTTTACAATGAAAAATCCTTTTTGAATCAGAGGTCACACTTAAACTGTCTTTAAAATCCCATATGGGATCTTGAAGTGAACACACTGTAACAGAGCAGAGGTGCTTGGCAGAGTTCATTTCTCTCTGCAAACAAAGCAGGTTCTGTAACAGTGTACAGTGGGTGCCTGAGATGCCTGGGGAAGCTGTGTGAGCAGTCATGACTCAAACACAGATCAAAAGCCAGCCAGGAACTTCCTATCCACACAGCCAGTAATAGTATTTATAAAGACAATTGAGAGGCACAGTGGCAATTAAAATACATTAGACTGAAAAAGAGAAAATATAAGCTAGAGAAATGAATAAATTATTTAAAAGCCAACATGCTAACTACAGAAAGCATCAGAGAGGAATCAAGCTCAATTAGATCCTGGTAAAAATAGTAATAATAAAAAAGCAGATGTTGGGCATAAATAGAAAATTGAGAAGCCTCAACAACAGCCTCTTAGCTGTGATAGTGAACAGTGCCAGCTGCCGGGGGCAGCAGCAGTAACAAGAAAGGTGCTTTCAATCCAGGGCTCTGCAAGCAAGGGAAAGTCAGGGGCATTTGCCTTACAAAGGGAACTCAGCCTCAGCCTTTCCTAGTGGGAGCAGCCAGGGCTGGCACAGGCCCTGCCCTCCAAATGCCCTGATTGTCGTGGCTTTGGCTACTTGTGTCTTTCCTAGGACTTGGTCCCGAATGGACTGACAGCAGTGGGTTCTTTCTGCCCTTTTCTCCTCTTTACTAATAGAATTAGGACTCTTTAGGTTGTGAGGGACCTTTAAAAATCAGCTAGCCCAACCCTGCTGCAATGAGCAGGGACATCTTCAGTTGATCAAGTTGCTGTAAGCTTCACCAGCCTGACCTTGAATGTGTCCAGAAACTGAGTATCCCCCACCTCTCTGGGCAACCTGTTCCAATGCCTCACCACCTTCACATTCCTTCACATAGAATTTCCTCCTAGGAACTAACCTAAATCAACTCTCTTTTAGTCTAAAACCATTACTCTTATTCAACAGACCCAGCTAAACAGTTTATCCCCGTCTATCCCTGTCTTCCTCAAAGATATTTATACACCTCTCTAATTTTACATCAGTTTCAAAAAGTGGACACATTTGAAAAATGTAGCTGGGTTTTATAAAGCCTGTTACAACAGAGCTGCCTTCTACCACACCTTCCTGAATAATACTCAAGACAGTCAGGAACTGACTTTCTATCACTGACAGCATTTATAGGCCTTCCTGCCCAGGTACCATAAACACAATCAAATCTATGCCTGAGGGGAATAAAAAGATATTGCCGCAGAGTTCAGTTGGGAATTTTCCCTTCGTGCACACATGCTATTTCACAATGGACCAGACTTCTTTATCACCTCCTGTGGTGGTTTTTGCCCCCTGTACAGCTCTTGGTTCCTGCCCCAGAGAAGCTGTTTTTGTCTTCCACTGCGAATAACTTTGGACTCACAAGGCGGGCCAGGAGAAGCCTGCACACAGGCAATACATTTTTTCTATATCACCTATTTATTCTCCAGGGAAAAAACCCAAATATGTCCTTGTTGCAGAAGTACTGATGCAAAGAGTTTTTTACCAAAACAGACCCCGAACAAGAATCCGAACTCATCAAGCAAATAAATTAGCCACAACAACTCTACCACAAAGGTTCTCCTCCTTAATAGAACAGATAAAGCTATGTGATTAAAACAAGATAGAAATTATGAAAGCTTTAAACTTCACAGAAAATGCACAATATTTAGTAGGAATAGCCTTGCTGCTGCCTTTTCTCCCTGTAAGGCAGGAAGGGGTGCTGGGAGTGCAGCATCTTCAGCAGTCCTCTATAAAGGTGCTAGAGATTGCAGAGGGACAGCATGATGACTGGCAGCAGGGATGCCTCCTTAGTTATTCTCCTGCACAATGCCCAGCTGAACAGATCCAAAGGGTTTGGGCTGGTTTCTGATGTACCATCATGGCACAAATAAATAATACTGAAGTGCATGGCAAGCATTACAGTTGCTATTTCTTTTTAGAAGGATTTCTTAATGTCTTTGATTTCTTGCCATCTCTGAGGAATTTCTCTTATGTTGTTCCTGCAGTATGAATGGGATGAAAACGAGCTCTTCTTGTTCAAGTCATCTGTGGCCTATGCCATGAGAAAATACTTTGCAAAGGAGAAAAAACAGGACGTTGAATTCCAGTGAGTGGCTTTCTTAATTGTGCCAGCTATGCCTGCATTGCTTCTGCTTGGCTAATGGCATGAACTGGTGGGATTAATTGTGCCTTCTGTCAAATGTAAGGTGACAGAAACAATGTCAAACATCAGCTGTTTGTAAAAGGCAAGATGCCAGCTTGGGTAGATGGTATCTTTCCCCTCAAGAGCTTGAAGTTTAGGAATAATGTGCTGAAGTTAGGTAAGGTGGCTTTGTCTCCCACAGCTTATCAGTGATGGAGATGAACCTTAACAATTTGTGCCCAACACTTACACAGGAATATCAGGGAAGGTACACTGATCAGAAATAAACATTTCTAGCAGTGTATGTGTCTCATAGTTAATATCCAAGAGGTTTGGGGCCAAGGAAAGATAAACATGTTGACTATAAAACACTAGAATTTGGTACAGACTTACTAATCTTATCTAGGTTCAGTTACAAGCATAAAATCTTTCACCTGAAAGTGATTTTAGTAAGAAAAACAACCCTTTTGATTAAGTATCTTCAATAATGCTTAGAAGCTATCTACTCAAGCTATTCGATATTACTTTATAGAACATCAGTCATGTAATATTTAGAATCTACTCTAGAAAAATAAGGAAGAAAACTGTTTTTTTTTTTCCACTTTGTACTTCATACATCACTTGATTCAAGGGACCAACTGCAAACACTCTCTGTTCTGCTAGTGATTATTTGCTGTGGAAAATTACACCAAGTCTTGTGCTAGGTATGAGGGAGACTCTCTCCAGCTCAAGTTACAAATTAGTGCATAGAAAAAGGAATTCTGGCAGGAAAATTGATTTCACTTCCCAGCTGATTTCACTAGAAAGCATTCCCCCGGTGTAAACTAAACCCATGGCAATGCCAATTTAGCATAACTGTTCACTTGCCCGAATGTAAAGCTAATGTCACCTCAACAGTGAAAATAACCTCTTTCTTCTGTTTCTCCTTCAGAGTTACAGATATTCATGTCGGAGAACAGACACAAAGAATCTCCTTCTACATTACTGTCAGCATGCCAGGAAATGTCAGTGATATTGTGCCCAAAGCTGATGTGGAAGATGCCATCAGGTGAGATTTTGCTCTCTGGGGGAAAAAAACAACCAACCAGATGGAAGGTTGGAAAGGAAAGCAGTGCTTAAGTCAGCTGAGGCAGAAGCAGTGACAAGAAAGGAAACTCTGCAGTTAAAATGGAAATGGTGGGATGAGAGATACTAGGATGAAAACTGTTATGACAGAAAGAAAACAGTCCATCTATCAGATGGTATCTTGGACAACAGCCAAAGTAAAATGCTTCAGGGGTCTTGTAAAATTGCCAAAACACATCTCATTGCATCATACCTTGTCAGCAGATCTAATTGCTCAAACTTTACCAGGAATTATTTTATATCCTGAAATACAGAATACAGTAATGATGTATGCACATGTGTTATTCCTCTCATTTTTGAAAAGACAATGCAAGATATATTGTTAACAAGGACTCCAGAATAATGGTATACTGGAAAGACAGCCAGATGTATTTGATTATATAGAAGAGGTCAGAGCAGGAGCTAGTTCCCTCTTACAGGTCAATGAACAGCTCTTTTATAGCACAATGTGACACCACTGTAAGTCATTGCTATAAAAATGATAAGTAAAACTGCAACTCTGCAGAAGATCATGGGTAATGTGCAGTGGGAAATGAAGAGGGCACAAATCTAAAAGCAGCATCAACATGAGATGGGGTTGAAGAAGCAGTGAGATAAATTGGTGAACTAAGGGAGAAGAATATGGCTGTGAAAGTCACTCTTGAGTTAGCACTCAATAGCAGATGTGGAAGTGTAAGGAAAAACAAGACACAAATGATACACCAGGGGAAGGGTTTTCAGGGCAGTAAGAAACACACTGATCAAAATTGTATAAGATTGTAGGAGGGAAGCAGATAAGATGTCAAAGCTGTGCTTTATGTAGCATAACTAAGAAACTTTTCAATAAAGAAATGGTAAAGAGAATGAAGGGCAAAATACAAAGAGAGAAGGAGATCAGAAGGTTCATTTGATAAATGTTAAGAGTGAGTTTAAGAGTCTATACAGTGTCTGAAGATGTCAGTTAAACTGCAATAGGTTCAGGGTTTAAGTTCCTGTGGTTGTCACTCATATGCCAGAAGGAATGTGGGTTTAGCAGGACCTCCTCTGCAGCCTTTTCAACTGAGCAGTTCAGGGGAAGCTTGGCATGCTGGAGATTTATAAAACAACTGAAAACTGTTCCTTTCCTTCCAATAAATGTGTGAAACTCTTTGAATTTGTGTGATGGCAGGATGTCTAGAGGACGAATCAATGAGGCTTTCAGACTGGATGATAATACCCTGGAGTTTGTGGGAATACATCCAACCCTGGCTGCACCTTATGAACCACCAGTAACCATCTGGTTAATTGTATTTGGGGTCGTCCTTAGTCTGATTGTTGTTGGAGTTATTGCCTTGATCATCACTGGGCAAAGGGATCGCAAAAGGTGAGTAATGTTTTTGATACTATGATGATGACTGCTGGAAGATGTCCTGATAATTCAATCACCAGGATTTTTACAAATTAGGCTTTAGTTTACCTGCAGCAAGTTAAGAAATGAAACCCTGTTATCCCTTTCCCATCCACAGTGATAGCTAAATGTTCATCTCCCTGTTTCTCAGTACAGGACAGCTTTGGCAGCTTAATGCAATTTCCCCATCACCATCAGTTTAACCAACGCTTTGGCCGCAGGCAGCTGCAGGGTGGCCAGGCTTCTGCCAACCCTGCTGCAAGGAGGAGGGGATGTCCTGCTGGGAAGATGGTGCCTTCTCCAACAGCAGAGTTGCTCACATTCATCAGCACCTGCAGTTTTCTGTAATCTGATCGTAGGCTGTCCAGTAACTACATTTTCCTTAAATATTGCTGCATTAACAAATATAGCTGGGTTGGTTTTCTATGTCCCTCCACTAAGAGGGTTTCTAAGAATATAGCAGGTTTGCTACAGTTCTTCTTAAACCTGACTCAATTTTTTTAATATAAATATTTCCAATTAAACACAATATTGTTTACAGTCAGGGATTCTGGGGATCCACGAGAACTTGAACAGAACAGCGACCTTCTAATACAAAATTAATATTCATTACAGGAGAGCAAGAGAGAGCAGAGGTGAAGCAGGATCAAATAATGGAGAAGTGAACCCTTATGCTGAAGAGGGAAGAAGCAACCTGGGCTTTGAGCCAGCTGAAGAGACACAAACATCATTTTAAAAGGTGTGGGTACACTAAGGGCTTCTGTTTTTTTTCATTTCACTTTTAACAATAGTGCCTAGCAAAGGAGCAAAACACTATAGATGTCATCAAACAATGTCTTCTGGTTGACCATTAATCTACTTGTTCATGGCCAAAGCAACTAAATCTGCTGTCTTTGTGGTAACTAGAAAACATGCATGGCTTTTCTATGAATTATACATTACACACCATTTGTGCTGCTTTTCATGTGCGTGGTGCATCCAACTTCAGTTTCCTGTGTAATGAGATACAAAAGCTTGGAAGTATACAGTTGTATACAGACCAAGAAACACATTAATATAACTCTCATACTCCTGAAGGACATCTTGATCTTTTCAGATGGAGACGTCAAAAGTGTTTCTAAAGACAGTGACGAAAAAACCCTTGACTAACAGAAGAACCTCAGTGATAAAGAACTCAATTTGTTATGAGATAACTGCAGTTTTTGCACCTTCAAGAAATTTGTATCAATGTAAAATGGATACTGGATGAAGACTAACAAGCACTGGAAGTTTATTACAAAATTATAACATAAGTTATTTTTCTAACTGTTTGCTTGATAAGTATTGTAGAGACAAAATAGCCCATGCTCCCTAAAGAAAAAAAAATATCTCTTTTATGTTGACATTAAAAATGGAAAGTTCCATAATACTAATGATCAAAGTGGTTTTGGTTATTTTTCTCTATACCTTGGCCATTGCCTCCACAGTTACAAATACTGCATTACAATGCTGCATACAACAAATACAGTTGTGCTATTACATACAAGGGACAGTAGACTGAGGCTTGGGAAATTCTGGTTGCACCTGAAAAACAAAATCTGTTCACATGGAGGATAAATCAGCACTGGACCAAGTTTGCTGTTCTGTACTCTGGGAGAGGCAGTGGGATTTCCACCTTTAAAAGTGTCCAGAGATCACTTAGATGAAAGTGTGGATGAAGGTATGGATGATGGAGCAGTGGGGATATTCCCACTCTGACTGAGAAGTTTGGCTAGATGACCTCCAGAGGACCCTTTCAGCCAGATTTTCTATGATTCTGAGTCTTGCAGGTTCCCCACTGTAGCTGCAACCATCCCAGTGTGTTTTTTTCTTGTACACACCCAGTCACTGAAAACCTCAAGGTTTTCTGATAACTCAGTCCCAGATTGTGACAAAGAGCTGTTAGCAAACAAGATCCTGCATGAAAAATGATCTGAAAATCCATGGACTCTTAAAATCAAGGGCCTCCAAAACGATCATAATCTGTAGAAAACAGCCAAATGTGTATCTGAAAAGTACATCTGGGGTCTACAAAAAACTGTTCTAATGCTCCACATTAATTTCCTATTTAAAAGACAAGACCCTTAAATGAAGCAGTTCAAAATAGATGATACTAATTAACTACAAACTAGACACTAATGCAAAGGAATGAAAATCCTTTTTTAAAGTTGCTTATCTATACCACATGTTCCATTGCCATAAAAGCCCCAAATCTTTGTACTTGAGCTGAAATTTCAGGACAAATAAATCAAGTATTTAAATAAATCAAGTATTTGTGGTCTTCCTACTTACTTTGCAGTAACACAAAAAAGGAAGAATGGCAATTCCGGAAACAATCAAATGAAGTAATTAGTCATGCTGGCCATCTTCAGGTCTGTTGTTAAGAGTAACTTTGTCATTTTGACAGGGCTTTGATTTCAGTACAATTAATTTTAAAAGCTATGCTATGAATCAAAAAACACCATTTAGAACTGTTAACACATAAAGCCACTATAAGAATATAGCAGGGTGTTGGAAGAACATAAAAAAAAATAATGTTTATATGAAAAAAATCACCTGCGTGCCTTAGGCCCACCAATAGCTCACATCTTCTGTGCTGGGGGAGCCCTCCTTCTCCTTTCTCAGTGTCTGCACTCCTTCCTGACCCCTTCTCTGAGCCAGCACTCCTTAGCCCAGGTTGGTCCATGGGCAGCATCAAACCAAGCCCCACTCCTCTTTCCTGTGCAGCCCCCATGGCCCCCGGGCCTGCACAGATCCCCAGGGTCATTTGCATGACCCCAAAAGCAGCTTTCCCTCAAGCACACCTGCAGCTCCCCACACGGACAAGGATGTGCTCTCAGAGCCAGCTCCCAGGGCTGGGAACAAGCAATGCTGGCAAGGCTCTGTCTGGCCAGAGACCTTCATTTCTTTCTCCTCTTTCCCCACATGTCTGCACCCTGATTTTCTTATTCCTTAGGTTCAGGTGAGCTCAAACTAGAGCTGCAGAGAGGTCCCTGTTAGGGCTGGGCCAGCTCCATCAGAGAAAGGGCAAGCAGACATCGCCTGGACTCTTATGGGCATCACACACTGAACTAGCTCAGATGTGAGGAGAGAGAAAAGGATTTCTTTCAGAAATTACTTTATTTTAAAGTCTCTTTATACATATTAGATCAGCATTTTACAACTGTCAGTGTCTAAGTTTAGATGCCTTTGTTATGTAGCTTCAGATGTATCCGTATCTCAAGACTTGCTGAAGTTAGCACTAATTTTTGTAGTGCTGTGCACATTTGAAAGTTGGGTGCTCCTATTTAAGCACTAACTTCAGAAGCCAAATTTCAGTGCCTCAGTAGTAAAATATTTGGCTAAACAATTATATTAATAGCATTTCCATTTATCTTCAAATTTTTGCTTCTCAAGTTTTATAGAGATCAGCAAATATACCATTTACTCTTGCAATGACTATAGAATTCTGCATAAAACATTATTTTCTTTATTTCTACCTGTTATTGCAGGAACCAATAACACTCTACTAGATGACTCATATGTTGCTAAATTGAAAATATCCTAAAAATGAAGCTTAGAATGAATTCCAAATCAAATATACACCCCGAGGGCCAAAACTAGAGTCAATAATACTGCTGAGAAAACAGATATAATATTTTACCTGTAGTAATTTCTAAGTAATTGAAAGTCAGACTATATCTATTTATGTTGCTGTCACTTGCAGTAGTTCTAAATTCAACTTTAGGTGTCGGCTTCAAGTGATTATGAAGAAAAAACACATTCAGATGAGTTATGATAATCAGAAAACCTACCAAGCATATTTTTCCCTGTTCACATTTCCAGTTAAGGCCAAATAATGACAGTTTGGAGGCACTGAAGGAGTGCACATAATTGGTGTATATATATCTCAGTGTCTGAGAAGTCTTTTGAAAAAATGCTAACAAAATAAATTATATTCTTCCACAGTATCCTTCCAAATTCTGTCACCCACAGAGTGTCAGAAATGCTTTCTTCATATGCTTCTTGGTCAACCCCCTGATTAAATGAGAAGAACACCAAAATACAGAATAATAAGGGTGGCTAATGTCAGGCAGATTTCAGCTCTTGTGTAGCAGACAGGTGATGTGGAGCCAGTGTGCACAATCATCTGTTTCTGAATCTTATTTTTCAAGCTCTGTTGCCTTCCCTCAATGCCTCAAAAAGGTGGTAACAGCTGATAAAAGGCAGGGCACTATTCTGGTAGCTAAATGAAGCAAAGATGATAGGTATAGTTACTTAATTTTAAAATTTTTAAGTAATTCAGCAACTGTAATTTGCATTCATTTTTCTTGATTTTAGCATGCAGAAATTCATAGACGGTGATGATGTACAAATTTCTGCATGCTAAAATAAAGTTGCAGGAGGTAAATAAAATTTAATTTACTTTTTATATCTATCTTACATTGTGATAATTTAATGTTATTTCTTTGCATTAATATGTCCTCTAATATAAGTCACTTTACTCATTTTCCTGGCAATTATATTAAAAAACCCAAGAGAACATCACAGTCATTTCATGGTGTTATCAATAATGTGCAAAACAGTTCTTTGTTGCTGGTGAGAAACAAGTCCTGGTCTACAGACAGCTGATCAAAATTTAGGTGAAGAGGAACAATAAATCAGGATAATTTTTGGCACAGAAGATGCAGATCTCAAAATAAAATGTGCATGATCTGAATTTGACTTACACCTCCTAGAAGACTCATGGATGGGGTAATACATCCTTCTGTTGTAAGGGCAGGGTTATTTCTAACACATTTAGCTGTCTATAAAACTGGAGGTCTGTCTCCTCTATGCCTGCTGTTTAAAATCTCTGTACAGGAAAGAAGATATCTTTTATTCTGTGTCTGCTAAGAGAAAAAGGGCAAATGACCATGGGGAGGTACCAGAAATGGTTCTGTAGTCATGGAAGAAATTTAGACAGTTAGTTCAGCTCAGCACACAATTTTTAAACTGTTACAATTAGGTGAGAGGAATCTCATCTTGTATTTGTTGATGTTGAAATGTGTTGTGTTTAAATACATGCTTCTGAAAAGAATAGAGCCAGCCTGCCTTTGTGCCTCATTTCCTGTATTAACCATGTCCTGAACTAGATAATACAGAATGTATTGCTTACAAGCAATGGCTTTTATTAAAGGCTATTTTCATTATGAGCATCAGTTCAGCTATCAGCAGGGACTCCTAGTGACTCCTGTTATTTTGTTTGCTCCAGTTTGGATGTGCAGATGTACATACACACCCCATACCAGCAGTTGTCTGTTACCTGGTAGGTGATATTTGAAACCCGCTGTGGTCTGTATAGTCCATATCCTTGAGAAACTTTCTGCAATCCTCATGAAGCTCATAGGGCTGCTTTCCCAAGGTGAACACCTCCTACCTTAAGACACAAAATTAAAGTCAAGGACTACAAAATAAGTCCTTTTTCACAGAACAAGATACACAAGCAACATAAAAAAGATCAGACTCTGAGAATATTGTCCGAAAAAAAAAAAGACTGATGGTGTGATTCTGTATCTGAATGTAAAACAACTGCATAAGGAGATTAACTTAGGTGATAAAATTAGTTAGAAAATATATTTAATGGGGACAATGTTGAGCTGAATTTTCTGCACAATAGATTCAAAAATCCTCTTATGAGTGTGTGTGTACACAGAGGGAAAGAAAAACAAATTGATAACTATAGGTATCTATGTCTTTATAAAATAATAAGAAAACAAATACTGATTTTTCTGAGTGGGACATACACTTCTTTGGTATCAGAAAGATTTCCAAATATTTTACAGTGTCAGCTATATATATACCTTTAAAAGCTGGAGTACACTGAATAATATCATAATCACTAATTCATAATTATAGCCTTTCAAGAAACAATTTTGCTTGTAACTGAATATATGTGATAAATATGCCTACCCTAAAAAAAAAAAAAAAAAAAAAAAAAGGGAAATATTTATTTCACAATGATATATAATATTGGCTGTAATTTTTTAAAAAATAAATTTATGGGATCTTTGATTTCACTCCAGCTTGAAGACTGGAGCATTGTAGTGTCACAGTGACACTTAAATGGCATCCAAATCCCAGCTTTCCTTGATGAGAACATAAAAAACTAGGATTTTTTGTTCTCTGACATCTGCTTTTGGGATATGTATACATCAGTTCTGTTCTTTAGCCCTTTAAAGGCTCATTAGTTAAAAACAATCAAACAAGAACTGACTGATCCCACACTCCCTTTGCTTCCATTGAATCAATGGAGAGTGTTAAAATGAGGAAAATATCTTCTAAGGAAAAATAAAATTTCTCATTGAAGTTAATGCCAATATTGAAGTTAATGAAAGTAAAGCCTGGGGCCAGGATTTAATCAATAGGAGCAAAAAGAAAGCGTATCACCACAAAATCCAACTTCTGACTTAATTGTATATATATAAACAAACTTGTAAAGGGCATGAATGAGCTGTTTTTCTGCCAGAGTGGTTAACACTGGGAGACGAGCTGAGGTTAAAGATAAGAAGCAAGCCAACATTCAGAAACACTTTTATCGGCTTTATTCACTGTGGTTCAATGCCAAGAGCAGTTGCCAATCTTTCATCAATTTGACAACTGCCAAAATTTTCCTTCTGGAGGAGCAGACCCAGATAAGTGGAATTCAAGCCTGTTCACAAAAGGTTCCCTTTGCTTTGACACCTTTTGCAGACTTTTAGAAACACTGAACAGACTGCAGGGATTTGGAAATCACAGCTTGAAACCACTGAAGTAGAGGTTCAGATATTTGAAATTCCTGGTGGAAAGTGATCTGCAAACAGATATACTTTTCACTGACATGCAGAGCCCCAGCTCACAGAGAGTCTCTTCCACAGCTGGGCAATACTGATTCATGGTCTAGACAGACTAAAGATTCTACTTGATCTCCTCTGCCAAAGTTTACCATATTAAACACACATGTAGCAAATGTGGAGTGGGCAGAGTTTCTGTTTGCCTGAAAGAAGAATCCTAGGATTAAAAAATCCAGCTATGATAGGGCTTGTTTTCATAAAAATATTGAACAAGAACACAAACTATAACTGCTTTTTATAGCACTTCAGTGTGTTAAATGTCTAACATTTCTGCTTAACAAGCTGGTGAAATCCAAATGTAATGGAATATATAGATGCAAACTCATATGTCCAACTCTATGCATAACAAAGGCCCACGCATCTGATTTGCTGCTGAATTTGGTGTGATGAAAAATTTTTGGTACTGAGCACTTCACTGGAAACTTGGTTCCTAGAGAACTTATATGGAGGTTATCCAGAACATACCTAAAAACACAAACCAAACTTGGTTGTGACCGAGTTATAGTGAAATACTATTTACTGCGTTTTCCTTGAACATTATAAGGTTCCTAAAGAAAGGCTAGGCAGAATGTCAAGTTTCCAAAGGATACCTGATAGAGGCATTAGCTATAATCTAGAGCAGATCATGGCTATCAACTTACTAGGGAAATAATGCAGAATCACAGAAACACCTGTTGTCAGAACAATTTAGCCCACCTTTCTGCTCCAGTAAGGTTACTCTCAACATCAGAGCAGGTCAGCCATGGCTCTGTGTTGCTAAGTTTTAAATGCCCCTAAAGACAGCCATTTCCATGGACAGCGTGTTTCACTGTCCCACCACCCTCCTGGAGAAACAACTCTTATTATCCAGCTTGAACTTCCTGAGTTGCAACCTGTGGCCAATGCCTGCTGTTACATGACCTGGCACAGATAAGACTTCCTTGCCTCTATTAGCTTTGTAACTCTAAGTGGCTATAGCCAGCATTTGGATCTCCTCCTGCCTCCCTCTTCTCCAGGCTAAGCAGCTCTCTCTCTCAGCCTTTTCTCAGAGGACATGCTCCATAGGCTGCTCATCCTCTCCAACTTCTCTTCATTGAGGCCACTGATTAAGATTCTTGGTCCCCAAATTGGGGGCAAACCTTGTACTCAAAGTAAACACTGAGATTTCTTTACAATCATGACTAGTGAAATCCCTCAGCTGTGATTTGCCTTTAAGCCTTAACTTTTTGAGCCAGCTGTGTGACTTTATTCTCTATTTTTTTATTCTTATTCTGTAATAACTTATGGAATAAGTTATTATATGGAACTCATTAATGGAAAGAAAACACAAAGTGCTGTATCAGACCCAGTGCCTTAACTTCCCTGACAGCCAGCTGCAGCTGATCAATCCCAGTAAACTGCATATACACCAACATCAGAGCTTCTAATTGTCAGGCTCCCAATTCTTCCACCTACCTTGTCATCCCAAGGTCAGACACTTTCACAGTGTTTGCTGTCAAACAGTTCCTAGCAGCCTTTAGTGGAGAAATGGAAAGAGATGAGTGGAAAGAACACAAAGAAGACCAGGTAACATCAGGTGTTTGCCAATAATTGCTGTCCTCTAGCATTTCAGTGAATAATGACATCTTTGATTGAGGCAATTAAGTTTGAAACTGTTGCTCTCTTGTTTCACTTTTTGACTATTGAATGAAAGGCATTCTGTACCATTTTCCCAGCTTAAAAAAAAAGGAAATTGAAGGATGAGAAACAGAGGGGAGAAACCCACATTCATCTAGAAAAACAGCAACAGAGTGAGAAAAATATAGATGGGCAGGAGAAGATGTTTCCTCCTTTATATGCCTTTATTAAAGAAACAGCTCTTTTATTTATATAGGTGCTTGGGAGAGTGGTATGGTCTTCGTCCGTCGAAATGCTGAGAAGGAGGGGGGGCTGAGCACCCTGCCGCTTGCACGGCCTGGTGGGGGAATAGCCACTCCCCCCTCACGGGAGACAAGCTCCCAAATTTCCCAATTTCAGTCAATTGCTGCTGAGGGGTCGGTTCTTTAGATTGTCTTTCTTGTCACGGCTAGATGAAGACGGCTGGTTTTGAGATGAAGATCTGTCGGCTTTCACACTCCTGTTTCCATTGCTGCTATTATTTTGGTTGGGGCTGTTGTTGGGAAGAATTATTGCTTGATTTTGGAAGTTGTGTAGATCTTCCGTGAGGCTTTGCACCTAATTACCATATGGGCGTCTTGTAACAGAGCTGGAGGCTTAGGGTTAGGAGTGGGGGTTACAGAGGGCCAGGGGGAATGGGATAGTGTTGAGACCTGATAAGGATGGCCAGATGTCCGAAGTTCCCATGGAAACCACATACCAGACTGACAGAAGGCTATATGATAAGACACATTCTCAAAGTAAAAGTTTCAAAATGAATACAGAGTTTCTAGTAACTAATATTATTACTAATTCTTACTACAACTTTACAATTCTATAACTAACAACTTTTTACTTTATACTTCAACCTCTAAAAGTTGTTTGAAACCTCATTTTCTACAAGAGCAAGAAACTCTTGTCTTTTAAAAGGCTTCGTACTCCAGATCCTTTTCAGCAATCTCAGAATTTAACAAGGCATCAAAAAGTGAACAGCATTGATTGGATTATTTGTAATGCACTACAAAGAGAGTGAAAGGCAATTTAAACAGCTTGATTTATGAAAAGTTCAGTAGAAGCCTTTTTCTGCAAACCATCGCTTTATCTAGGGCTGTATTCTCTGTGTGCATACTCATTAACTTCTGTGATACTGTTTGCATCCACAGTTTTCAATCTGAAATCAAGCTCAGGTTTTGTTTCTGCTTTCCCATGGTGCATAGCGAATTTTCAGGAAACTGACTATATTTACAGCTTGAATTCTGCTACTAAACTTGTCTGATATTCCTGATTTTGGAATCAGTTTGTGAAAACTGGTGACGTATGGCCTTAAAAACTTTGTTTACACATAAAGACGATTCTTTGAACGCATCAATAATACAACTAAAATGCTAGCTGAGGGACTGCCCCCCTATTGAAAAATGAAGCAAGTCTGCAACATAAATTGTCAAAAATCTTCCAGTACATTTTTGTCTAAAGTTAGTACTGAAGCATAATGCACCAGAAATTTGGTTGTGTTCACTATTGTTAAGTCAATAAAATAACAGCTTATTTCCCCACTGAAGGACAGCATTTTTGAAAGCAAAGTTTTGCATAAATTTTAGGTAGAAGTCCTTGAAAGGACTGATCCCCTCATCAAAAGCAACTTGAAATGCTTGCAAACTGGCAGATAAATGTGGGGGGTTCCCACCATTAACGCCACACTTTTGTGCTGCTAAATCCTGTTTCAGGTTTTGGCTATAAGACTGTAATTTCATCAATACTGAGTTTTCTTTTGACTGTCATCAATACCAAGTTTCAAAGTAATATGCAGAAGGAAGCTCAATCCTTTTTGAAATAGAGTATTTGAAGTCTGAGGTGGGATCGTATCCAGTTTCAGCAACTTCTTTCAGTCCATTTTATTGATATTTGAAGAACAAAACTTAGAGAGATGTACATTTTTTTTTAATTGTGGGAAACTTAATCATCCCAAACACTTTATGTTGTACAGTGTATGCTCAGAATTAGATTCCATCTATTTATTGACTGAATACTTGTCTAATGGCTGTTTGGTCAGCTAGGTAGGGAGTCATGGGATGGCACCCTTCCTACGTTTTACCTTTCTGGAAGTATGTTGGATGTCTGTGCTGTGAAGTGGCACATTAATTCCAGAGCCCACAAAGGCAGGTAGCACAGGGTGCAGTGCTGCAGACCTGCCAGCTCCCCTCTGAGGCAGAGTACCTTAGAATGAAGGAGATCCTGGACTGGAAGGGCCCCACAGGGGTGATGGTGGGCAGTGCTGGTTACATGTGACCCTAGTTGTTCCTGCAGAGCTGCCCTGTGCTGAGCCAGCTGTGTGTGTGTGTTCAGCACAGCACGGTGCTCTCTGGGGTGAATGCCAGCAAAGGCACTGCAGTTGTGGCTGATCCTGAGGGGTAGAACTTACCCAGGTTAAGTCACAGCCCTGCCTGCCCAGCACCACTTCTCCTGTAGGATTCCTTACAAAATCTCCCTGCCTGAACTGAGAGCTCTTCAGAAATAGCACCAAAAAATGTCCTAACATACTTCCAGAAAGCTCAGTTGTGCTGGTGGGAGTGTGTAAGTTTGGGAATCGATTTGAAGCAGTAATTTTCAGCCAGGTAGTACTTCTTCTCAGGGGTTTGTACACATATAATGCTTAACTGCTCCTTTTTTACTAATTAAAAACATCACCACATGCAGTACATGTCAGAACCTCACAAAGTGCCTTCCAGCCCTTGTGTTAGTAGATTAGTTAGTTGTTGCATGAGCTGCAATCCTCCAGCTGGCCAAATAAAAAAATATGTAGTAGTGTCACCAGGAAAATCTTAGCTTGCTTTTTCCTCCTTAGCCCCTGGGATATGCAGTGCAGGCTCCCAGCCCATTGGAGGTTCCTGTAGGATACTCTAATGGGATCTGATGGTTAGTGCTTGTCTCCCAACAGCTGCATCTGGAGCAAAAGACTTCCACATCCTTGCAATGTATATCTAATTTTTAACAACTTCCCTTCCTCCTCTTCATTTTCCCCTTCCCTTTTCCCTTCCCCTTCTTCTTCCCATTCCAGCTTCCATTCCCATTCCCATTTCCTTCCTTCTCCCTCACTCTTGAGACTCCTCTATTTCCCTAGATTATGTGCCTGCTGCATGCCATTGTTTAGATGAGACAGTTCTGGACTCCTGTTTTCCCCTTCAGGGAGCCACTGTCATGTTCAAATTCAAAGCATGAACATGGCCCGACTGAATGTACCCCGGGTTCATTTTTAACACAATGTAGGGATTTTGGATCTTGTTATTGACTGGTCACAGCAAGCACACGTCTGTGGCACACTCCCAGAAATGCTGCACATTCACTGGATACTTAGTAAGGAACCTTGCTTAATACAGACACTGTGTATATTCCTGCCTAGCCAGACTGAAGGAGGAAAGCACCTTCTTTTGCCTAATTAAAAAAATATAATAATAAAAAATATACATATTAATAACTTACAAGAAACAAAGAATCAGTAAGGTTGAGATTATTTCAGTGAGCTTTAGGCTTTTACAGCATTATATCCAGAAAGGAGACATGAATCATCTGAACTCCTTAAAGGACTACATTAGGACATGATGAATTATGCCTGAAAAATATTTCTTTCCATTAAAGAGAGGGTATAGGAAAGTGGTTGTGGTATCCCACTATAAATATTTAAAATTAGATGAGTTCTAGCCCAGCCCAGACATGAAGCAAGTTGTCTGCAATTTTGTTTTGTTGCACAGATACAGAATTGTAAGTGGGGAAATGAAGAGTTATTAACCTCATGTCTCCTCCAGAGGCTGTACAGTTTATAAGACCCAAACACTGCCACATATAAGAGCCCTATCCACCACACTTAGTTTATTTATATTGATTAATGTATCTTATATTACTTTAGTGGTCTTACATCAATTATCTTACATTTACATTAGGTTAATGTATTTTCTATTCTCCAAGTATTTCTGAAATACTGAGTAAGTAAAAAGATTCTCACTGTATTTTGTATTTGCACTATTTTTAGTCTTTATGGGGTACTCCAATCCTAACTTTTGCTATCCCGCTTTATTCCTGTTAATGGTTTGCCATATTGGGCTGGAAATTCTGGTTTTCAGAGTTCATTTAACAGCTCCCCCTCTATATTGCAGGGAGGAAAGAAGAAATCTGGAAGTTCATTGCTGTGAAGTTTGAAGGAAATTTCCTATCCCCTAAAGTTAAACAGAGCCAGTGGTATCCAGCATCTTTGGGGACTGGGACATAACTGCCTTTCCCAATCTTTTGGCCACACTTGAATTTCATTCTGAACCTCTTGTACAGGTCTAAGGAAAAGGATAGTGAGCCAAGGCTCCCAAAGGATCATGCTCCATCAAAGTTCTTGGTGGCTGAGTACCATCAAGACTGAGTGAGAGCAAGTAGCAGGCCACAAGAGGAAAACATGTTTACACAGCATTTCCAGGAGGAAAGCATGGATGAGGCTGTGTCCCTTCCAGAAAGGTCCATGGACAAGTATTTCTGCAGTCATCTCCTTGTGCACCTGGCCAGTCCTGTGGTGCTGCCCATCCTCGCCCCTGGTCAGCTGCATCCAGCCAACACTCCGTGAGCACAGGGCTGAGTTTGCCCAGGGCTGTCTTCTTGTCTGGGTGAGCTGATTTTACTCCACATCTGTATATCATAAAACTGTCTCAGAGGATTCCTCGAGACTGACCTGCAGAAAAAGCCACACTGGGAGCAAAAAACACAGGTTCTAAAAGTGAAAAAAAACAAACAGACAAAAAAACCCCAGAGCTTGAGGGGAAATGCACTGTGTGTGACTTTGTTCCAAGCCTATTTTACAGGTGCAAAGTTTTTTCATTTATGCAGAAGAGGAATTTTTTGAAATATGACTATTAATACAAAGTCAGCACAAGAATTTCTAACACTTTATAATACTACAGCTATTTGAAGAGCATCAGCATCCTCTAGCTACACAGTGGAGCAAAGACGACACAAAGCTGTTCCATAGTTGTTCATGTCGAAGCAATGAAGGATATATAGGACCTTCTGACAGAGCAGCTGTTCAGACAGGGCATGGGAGATATTACCTGCATACCAACTGCAAAGAGAAATATTTGGCTTTTTGTTCACAGGCTGGTTTTTGAATAAAGTGCAGCAGACACGCAAAAAAATGCCAGACATTGTAAATATTTTCAAAACTGCTTTTAAAAGTCAGAGGGTAGATCTGGGACTTGTCCTGCATATGTGATTATCTGCCATGAGATTACAGGGAAACCAATAGTTCCCACTTGCTTCTCCTCATCAGCGACTCTCTTTGCCCTAAATATCTGGGTCCCTTCTGTGACATGACTTTTTAGGGTAACTCCTTAGAGGAGGATCCTGCTGCCCTAAAGTTTTGCCCGGAGCTCTATCAAAAGCAGTTTGCTCTGTCTCCTGCAGACCGTGACACAGCTGTCTGCCCTAAACCTGGGAGGTACATAGGTCTCCTGTATCCATATTATTATTATGTAACCCTCTGGTTACATAATATTTAAGTAAACGAAATAAACTGAGAGTTGCCAAATGGGAGAAACAATCCAAACATGCTCTGTCAGGGAGCACCAATGAAAGTCTTTTTAATAGCAGTTCCCTTTCATGAAGCATCACTTTAGTCTACAAGACTCATTTGCCTAAGTGGCTTTTTCTTTCCCTGAAAACAAATACCTTCATGCCTTCAGAAATCTGTGGGCAGTGATGTTACTGATGAAAATATCTATATTTATTGTCACTATTGTGACAACCATACATACCTTACCACTGCTGTAGGTATAGTGGACATGTAAAGTGGAAATGCAAGTTCTGCCTGAAGAATCTTCTGATTCTTATGAAGATGGGTTTTATAAATTCACTCACGATTAGCAATACTCTGCTCTTCTGCCAATGTCAGTTCACTGACATTGGAGTTTCCCCTGCAATGAAAAAACAATATGTTAAAATTGTGAAAAACCTGTGGCCTTTCGATACTTAAAATGAGTTATCAGACAGATGAAGACAGACTTTGTAGTAAGGCCCGTAGTAACGAGGCAAGGAGTAATGGTTTTAAATTGAATGAGGTTAAATTTAGACTGGACATAAGGAAGATATTTTTCATGAGGAGGGTGGTGAGATGCCGGAGCTGTTTGCCCAGAGAAGTTGTGAATGCCACACCCCTGGAACTGTTTGAAGTCATGTTAGACAGGGCTTTGAGCAACCTGATCAAGTGAAAAACATCCCTTTTCATGGCAGGGACTAGATGATCTTTAAAGATGATCCTTCAAACACAAACCATCATAAGATTCAGTGACTATGAAAAATTCCTTTCTTGGGTTAAAAGTAATGAGACATATACACTTTTTGAGTAGTTATGCCATGGTCTAAGCTGAATATTTTAAAATATTGACACATTTGTAGATGCCTGGATGTTTTTGTCACTTGGTGAACACTTAAACAGCCTTCACTGTGCAGTAAGCCAAATATTAGAAAGCCAAATATTCTCAGTGCCCTAACAGGCAATGACACTACATATCCCTTGAGTGACCTTAGGAGGAGATTGCATCTACCTTTTCAAACATTACAGGGAGCTTTCTGAAATTGCACAACCCTAGACTTTCTAAACAAATGTCCTTAGCATGGCAGATGACAGGAGTCCATGTGACAGAGAAAGAGGCCTCTAAAATAACCTCTTCTACAGAAATAATAGAGATTGTTATTTATGATTCCTTTCAGGATAATAGAAGAGTAGAGATTTTTCAAGGAAATCTCTGAATTTTGTCCAGTATGGTTTATAGAAGAAAATCTGTTCTGTTTCATTTAAATAGTTTGGCATACACCTAATGCTTAAAATGTCACCTCATCTTACTAAAAAGGGAAAGATGGATCTGATCTGGACTCCCTATATCCTGCACTGGACTACTCACATACATACATACAAAAGCACAGGAGTGCTAGCAATGCAGATTTAATGTTGAAAAAAGAATACAAAGATTGAAATCCCAGTATAATTTAAATCAGTGACAAAACCCTACTGATTTAAACGAAACCGGGATGGTTTTTATTAATGTATGAGTCAAGAAGATTAACTTTATCTGATTCTAAACATTTCAGGAAAATTTATGCTTAATACTCAGAAGGTTATTTAAAAAGAAAAATATTCCAGAAATGTTGCCTAATCTTTACTAGACTGGTAAGGAAAACACTTAAACACTAGATGGCTGCATATTGATCACCCTTGGCTTATCATCATTCCAAGGCAGCTTTCTCAAGTAAGTACTTGGTACAAATCCTCATTCCCACAAGATAAGCAGTTCCTGGTTTCGGTATTGTACATGACTGCATCTTAAATTGGTCACTTGAAACAGGAAAAGGGATTAATCAGAGAGCCACTTTTTAGAACACCACTAACAAAAATGCTCATGGTTGAAACATTTTTGCTTTTACTTACCATGCATAAAAATACAGAAGCAATTTTTTTTCAGAAAATTGCACTTCAGTGAACAACCCTTTTTGCTAGTCATTGAAGTGGTTTCTTGCTCTGTGCTTGGTTTTATCAAGTGGGAGGCTGGAGCAGCTGTTCAAGGGTGTCCTTGTGTGCCATCTCAGGTGTTGTGATGGACACCAGTGACTAATGGCTGCCTGCAAACTACCCAAGGCTGAACACAGAGTCAACAGGGAGGCTCAGCTCTCTTCCCTGCATAGTGCCAGATGAAATTGAGAAGCTGAGTAAATATGGACAGCTGAGTTATACTCAGACACGATGAGTCTGTGTTATAGGGGCCAACAGGCATCTGTAGATTTAAGGTGGTGGGCTGGATGTTGTGCCCATCAAAAAAATAAATGAGGGGAATAAATTGTATATTTGAATATGGGTGGGCACAGAGGGAAGAGTTCCTTTAGCACAGATCTCAGTAGCACTAGAAAACTGATAGTTCATAAAAACAGGTGAAACAGCTAGCTCCTGATATTTGTTCTTACTGCATTCAAGAAATTGATATCTTCATTCTTTTTTTTTCAAGCAGAATTTAAAGATTTTTTTTTATGGTGTATATGTGACTTTTCCTTGTACAATCAACATCACACAAGTCTCAGTTTCCTGACCTAAAGGAAAAAAAAAAACTGTACAAGTCCTGCCTTTCTCTGGATGTCTCTCTGCTCCTTCATCCATCTTAGAGCCCTCTAATCAGGCTCTATAAGCAAAGCTGCCTGTATAATATGTTTTTACATAACCCTAAGTGAAGGTGTTTAGGAGCATATCTCAGCTTACAAATTTATAATTTTCTTTGAGTTGGTGGGGTCATGTGATGCTCTCTTCATCCACAACTGTATACAGTCTTCTGAGTTACCTCAACTTAGGTGGCTTTTTTTATTGGTTTTCTTTTTGTTGTGAACCTAATCAGGAAATTATGGGTAGATCAAGTAATTTCAGTCTCTTCCAAAGCAATTTCAGCATCCTCTAGCTCAAAAATTCTTCCCTTCCACATTTCTATCAAGCACACAAAATTAAACACAGCTAGTATTCATCATGAGACACACCAGGAACCTCATCTCTTCTAGGCAATTCCTGTTGTACTGCCTTGGTCTCCAGTGAACTCCTGAAACTGTTTCTCATTTAACAACTTAGAAAATGTGCTCTTTTCTGCCCCTAATGGATATTAATGAAAAATATCTTATTTTGATTTGATGAAGAGAATTTCTCCATTTATAGGCCTCTAAAAGAATAATAAACCCTGTGCAGAGTAGAGATGCCCTGCCTTTGAGGACAAGTATTGCTAAAGCTGAGTAGAGACTGAAGTGACCCAGGATTCATGCCTCAGCAGTTCTCACTGGTCTCCCATGGTGTCTGTGCTACTATAATTGTACTGGTACTGGTCTAAAATTGGTTTGCATACACACACAAGACAACATTTTTTAGGAGAGGTTTTATCTTCTTATTCATGTAAATTAAATAGTTGGAAGAAATGTATAACTTCTGTGTACACATATGTACAACTTCTTCAGGCTCATATAAAAAACAAGGCCACTGGATACTATCTTAGCTATTACACTAGGAAGTGACTGCTATAAACTTTATTCAACCTGCCAGCCAAGGTTGGAAATGAAAATGGAGCTGTACAGAAGACAACGAGGCTTGTAGAGCAATGTTTAAATCTACTGAGGTAATTCTAACACAGATCCTGGAAGGTGCCAGGACTGTCTGAAGGCTTGTCTTTGAGGGTGAGATATGTGGAAGACTTTGGTCATGGAACAAAAGCATTCTGCAGGGCATACCTACCCTTCCAAATCCCTTACTTTCCACCAGTCACAATGATTTTCTAGTGATACACAGTATTTATTGCTTCTGACAAGCTGGATAGCTGAATTTCCACTGTGTCCATGGCTGCATTGAGCCACAGCCATGTTCAGGGCTGGCTTGGCTGGTGGCAGCTCCTGCGGCAGGACAGGCTTCTGCACTTCTGATTTTGAAGACAGAGGAAATAAATGATAAGATGATGCAGCACAGGCTAAAATAAGAATTAACACATGACATGTACATGATGACTTACATCTTCAACATATATAATGACTAACCAAATTAATCAAGGCTCAGAAGATGGGCACAGGCATCCTTTATCCAGTTAGAATGGGTGAGGAAAACAGTCCAGCCACTGTTGTCCACACATGAGAGACAGGAGAGGACAGAACCAAGTTCTGTGATAATGGCAGCAGAAGCAATTAACTCTGGCTGGAGACTGACACTGCTGTAATAGGAAGCACTTGTTACCAGAAATCTGGGATACACCTGACATGTCACAATCCTGCCACCTCTCTGAACTGTTGCAGTTCCTGCACTCCAGACACTGCTTGACCAAGTTTTCCTTTATTATAACTGTGATGGGGTACTGTTGTATCAAAAGATACCATCAGAGTATTTAAAAAATAACTTTGGGGTTTTCTTTAACAGCTTTTGATCAATAGTAATGTCATCATCAAGCACAACAAGCATTAATCAACTGTTTATTACTAATCACTGAAAGCAAAAAGATATGCCAATTCTAAATCACTTTTTTTCCTTTACGTGCTTTTTGATGTTTCTCTGCCAAGCATGTTGGATATAAGGAATGTGACTCCTTGGTGCCTAACTTTGCCTGGGCAGAGCTGAATGTAATTGGTATGTGACTATGGGATTCATTTTATGAGATTTTGACCCATGTCTTCATATGAAATATGTCATCCTACAGAAATGTCTATCTCTCATCTGGGATTGTTGAGGATGTCTTCAAAAATGACTTGGAGGAAAAGCCTGGCATTAAAGTTAGGGGACATCAATCAAATCATAGGCAAAAGCTTATCTAAAATGAAGGGACTGAAATGCATTTAGAAATGAGGGAAATGTCACACATCAGAATTCTTTAATTAAGAGCAGAGAAAACTACACTTGAAACATTGACAGCTAAGAATGAGAGAAAATAAGAATGACTCAGGAGAAAATGCTGCAAATGCCACCTATTTATTTATTTATCACTAAAAAGGATTGTAAGGCATTGTCAGGAAATAATGCCGAGTGTCCTTCAGCAGGCTGTAATTCCTTTAAATCAAGTCCAACTGACCACGGCATTGTATGTATGCTCGTTTTCTTATTTATTGACATTTCTTAATTTAAACAAGAGGAAAACACAGAATTGGGTTGAGTCCACTGAGCCAGAAGGCACAGACAATCTCTTCTGCAAACAACAAATCTCAACCTTGTCTCCAATGAGATACTCATTCTTTACAGAGGTATCACTCACAGAAGAGTTATCTTGACTAGAAGCAGACCTTTTTCTCAGTGAGTAATGCTATTTGATGGCTCCTGTTGGTCATATCTGACTTTGGTGGAAAGGACCTTATAGCTGAAGGTCTGAGTTAGGCAGGACTCAAATCTTAGACTGCCTTTATGGCCTTGTGGAATAGTGACAGAACTAGAGTTGCCCACAGTTGTCAGAAAGATGGGAAAAAACATAGTGTAGGGATTAAACTGTTGTCTCTTTAGAGCACCTAAAACATCTAGTGACATTAGACAAAACTGATATTCAGTAATCATATTTATGAGCTGATGTGCGCCTCTGATATTAGACCTTTGTAATTTTTGAAGAGTTTTGAAGATTAAATTGCTCCTTCAGTTTACTGGGGGTTCTTTTGGACCTGATCAGAGTGTCATTCTCTGATGAAATTTTCATCTTTTTGTGTGAGCAGAAGAAACTAGAAAGCATTGGGAAAATAAATGGTGTATATAATTATAATGGAAATTAATTTTTCTTTGTCCAACCTGCCAGGGAAAAGAACCAGTCCAAGATGGGCACATCTGTATTTCACTGCTGGATGTATATTTGACTGTTGCAATATTCTAGACAGACTAAATCTGTAATCTTGTAGAGATTAATGTCCTGATTTATGTCCATATATACAGCTTTCCATGTCCAAAAGTGGCTGAAAGCCCCAGAGCATTTCCTGAGTAACTGAGTGGATCTTATTATTTCCTTTATGCTTGCAGTGGTGTTATTGTGGTTTTCATAATGATGACTGTGCCACTGCCATCTACAGAGAGCCACAGGTGACAGTCTGAGATTCAGCTCTCATGTGCAGATGAGGAATGATTATTATCTGCAGATCTGCATTCCTATTATACCTCTGGGAGCATGTGCTGGATCATTTCAGCTTCCATAAGCCTTGTGCAATCCATAACAATGAGAAGATATGTGTGCTCACCCAGTGAACTTCCCTCTGCTCTGCTGCAACACAAACCATTGTCCATTGCAAAGACAGTGGATACCAGGCACCAGCAGAAGTGAAAGTGTTTCTCAGGCAGGAAACTCCTGCTTCCTAAGGTTGTCAAAGCACAGAGGAAGTGCCCTCTGGCTCCCATGAAGGGACCTTTTGTTCCCAACATCATTTGTAATGGCATCACTCTTTAGGCACCAGCTCCTCTGTGGGAGATGAGAGGTATAATGCTGAACTGACAAAAGAAATGGAGGCATCAAAGGTGCAGGATGTGAGCATGCAAACGTAATGCCTGGTACAAAAGCAACACCTCAGGTCAGTTGGGAAGAAAGCAAAGGAGAAAGGCTTGCAGAGGCTGGAGAGGTGAGGGACATGGAACTGAGAGGTAGTCAGAAAGAAGGCTGGGGGGTGGTGACACCTCTGATGATCAAACTGAAGAGGTGAAAGGACAAAGTAAAAATGTGCTGAGAGCTTATAGAAGTAGCTCTTTGTCTAAATATAGACTGTTCCTCACTATGAAAGGTCAGTATTGGCCTTTTTAACCTGATTATATCATATGGCTTTGGAAAATGTGGTCAGTTTGTTCTACCCGGATGTGGTAATTATGATAGCTTCATTTACTGACCCTGTTTTACAAATACCCATCAGAAAAATGTCATGTCCCTGCTTTTTAAATTTTGCTTTCAAAATATCTTCTCTGAACTCAAGCAGATAGTATAAATGAATCATAAAAACTTAGCAAAATCCAGAATGTTCAGAAGCAGATTTGCATGACTGATGATCTCTCCAGATAGACAAAGCATTGCCTGATGGAGCCCAGGCACACCAGACCATGATATTCAAAACAAGTTATGCTGCTACATGTTCACAATGCTATTGCTTTCAGATCTATGAGAAAAAAATGTCAAAAGCTTCTTTGTTTGTAGCTTTTCTTGAAGGCTTTGTTATTATTCCTTCTCAAAGCTCTATGTTACAGCTCTTGTGATTTTTATCTTGTCTTGACAATCCTACGTATCTCTTAAAGATACATATCAATATGTTCATATCAACTGTATAAATAAAAATTCCAGCTCTCTTTTTTTTTCTTTATGTTACTTTTTGATTAACAATAGACCCATAGACCCATATCTAAATATACAGAAAAGAAGACAAATTTTAAAAAGTGCAGGAAATACAGATTTTAAAATACCATGATTTGAAACACAACCTGGTTAAATTTGTTGGAGGCTTTGTAACAATGTATGAGTACACAGTCAGAATGTTAGTCCTACTGTTAGTCCTTTTGTTTAAGAGATTAAAACATCATAACTTAAGATGCTTTGGTCTCTTCTTTTGTTATTGTTACCTCCTTCGCACCTACAACTGTCAATAATTAATTTGGGCAGTAAAACTAAGGTCAAAGATATCACTATTGCTGTAGCATTTGTCCAGGAGGAGGAGATAGATGAGGAAATAAACAGAGAAGAAAATCTTCAGATTTACTTCTATTCTTAAGTCTGTCAGCTCTTGACCTTGATCCAGCAGCTGCTGTGCTGGAGGGCTGAGGTCGAATTGAGCAGAACTTTTTGGCATCCTGGGGTCGTTTGCCTGTGGCTCTGTGAAATCCTGCCTTTCTCAGAGGGACAGCACGGCCCAGCGGGTGCTGCTGGGACACCACACTCGTGGGTTTCTGACTGATAAAAAGTCTGGGTAAAGGCAAGAGGACGTAAAGAGCTCAGATGTACCTCCCAATTCGTTAACTTAGAGGCTGCCTCTGTAAAGTTGGGCTAAACAGACATTCCTAAGAAGGCATCTGTACTCCTGACCCAAGGCCAGAGGAGCACAGCTTGGGACTTGCCTGAGAGAAATGCAGTTTGGCACCATTCCTCACCCTGCAGGGCAGGTTTAGCTGTTCACAGGCCAGGCACAAGGTTTGCCCTGCACTACTTTCACTGAGGAGGGTGGTGGAGAGGAGGTTTTGGGATCTCTAGGAACAGGGACTTCCTATACACTAGAGTGCGAATTTTGATGGTATTCCCTGATCCCTCTGGAAATAAGCCTTTAACTTAATAGACATTGCTGCAATGACAGTACTGCTGCCAACATTGGCCTTCTTGGCCAGCTGGGCACACAATGGATCATGTTCAGCTGGCTTTAATTTTGTTAAAGTTTTCTTCATTGATTCTTTTAGTCTATGAATCAGTGATTAAGAAATGCTGCTTTCAGTTACCCAGTGGTCACAAGCTCAAGGCTGTTTGGGGCTATCCCTACGGAGACAGTCTCCCTGTCGTCCACACATCCTTGTTTGCAACACCAGGAACTTATTAAGGAACAAATTTAGAATAGATACAGCACATTATCATGCATGCATTATTATCTGGCATAACTGAAGTGCTGAATATGCAAAAATTCTCCTTCCGTTCTCTTGGATAAGCCATCCATGACTGGTTATGGGGTATTTTCTTGCCCTTGCAGCTGACTGGGGGTTTCATGGCATTATTTGCTGTTGTAACAAGTGATTTTGAAGCTCTTCAAACTACTATTACAAATCAATTGACAACTCCGTACATTATTAAGTATTCCATAATGATGAAACTTGTGGTAATAGTAGATAAGCTGGTATCATTAATTTCAATACTCAAAATGGATACAGGCAGTCTCAAAATTGTAAATCAAGTTCCCAACTACGGACATCTACATTTTTTAGGTTAACTTTTAATTTTGGGTTCATACTTGTTTATTTTTGACTGTAAATGCTTAAGACCAATCAATCTACCAGTGTCCTACCATTTCAAATAATCAAACTTTAGAAGGCTAAAGCCTAAATATTCATAAACTGTTCTCTCTACCAAACATGGTCTTTCACTGCTAAGCATGTACACAACCATTAGAGAATTCCCTTCTGAAAATGTGGCACCTAGGGGGGTACTGTTGTACAAATGCTCCTCTTTAGGTCTATACAGATAAAAACTAGAATCCTGAAATAACTGCAACTAAATTGTACAGAAAATATGTCAGAAAAGCATGTTAAAATAAATTATGCAAATGAAAACACATTGTTTTGAAAAAAATATATTAATATAAGAGTTTAGCTTCTAAAACCGTACTGTTTTATACTCACCCATACACTCTCTTTTTCTCAATTTCTATTGCTCCTCCCTGTCCAGCTTATGGGACATCATGAATAGAAGGGTCTTACAACCAATGAATTTAACTAGAGATAGTAAGAATAAAGACAAAAATAATTTCTTCTGGTCTATTTGGTAGGCAAAAATGTCACTAACTTTTTGATCAAACATGGCAGATATGATTTAGTGTTTTATTTCCACTGGTTTTAAAAGCTATATTTTATAGCAGCTACAATGTTAAAAAAAGCTTAGCACACACATTAAAAGATATAAATTAAAATAATACAAATATGTATAAATTTAAATAATACAAATATGTACTGTCTTAGCCAAAGTGTCCTAAAGAACAGTTGAAGAAAAAAATGGATGGCATACAATATTTCTGGATATTCCGATTATCTGTGTACAAAACACCTTACAGTCCAACTGCAAACTCTTTCTTTCCACTTCAGTTTTTCCACATTCATCCTCCGGCTTCTGGGTCATGTTACACTAGGCCGGATCAAACACTCATCAAGCCCAGAAACCTGTCACTGGCAGCATCCAGTAACAAATACTGAGGAAAGATATCTGCTCCAGGCAGCTGTACAGTATCAGAGAATCCTGATCCAAAGGTAATCCCTTGAGAGGTATATTTCTACTCTGAATTCATTGTTACCTTTTCAAGCAAATAACAAGAATTTATATTGTTACAGCTTAGCTACTACTAACAATATGAACAATCAGCTTGTTTGGCCTGTTTTCAGCCTATCTTCCTTCAATGCCTACCTGATAATTACTAACATCTGCTTTGCTTTTTAGATCACGTTCAGTACTGGGCTGTGTCTGTGTATGTCTGTGTTAGGTCAGGGTTTCATTTCCCTTGTGTACGTTACTTTTCAGTCATCTGCACAGAATTTCAAATGCCACTTTACTGCTTTTGTATGTTAGCCCAAAGGGCTCTTGTTAAATGTTTGCTCCCAGTGGAGAGCACACACCCATTGATCAATGTGCTTCCTCTCTCCCCATGCAGTGAAATGGTGGAGCCCTGTGAGCTTTCCTTTTTGACATGTTATCCATCCAATATATTAGTCATTGTCAAGCCTCTCCTTTGATATCTGTTCAGCTCTCAACATCTTTCTTCAATTATAGTCACCAGAGCTGGACACAATATTCTCTTGGTGATCACAGCAGTGAGTGCTTTTTACTCAGTGTGTGCCTGCTTCCATGTCCAAGGAGGCCATTAGCTGCTTTGGCCACAGCATCACAGTAGGAATTTATGTTCAGCTATCAGGATCCTAAAGTCTCTTTTAGAAACACTGGTTTCCCAGTCCCCCGTCCTGAAACTACAGCATACACTTTTTTACTTTACTAAATTATGCACTCCTGACATAAATATACTAATTTAACATAAATGTGTCATTTGGTGCCACAACATTCCAGGAAGGAGAAGGGAAAAGGGAAGATTGGAATGACACCTAGGATCAACCATGCAGTTAAATGTTAAGTATCTGTCATGGACTTGCCCTTGGGCAAGGCAGTTATTGCAGGGTCATGAATTAATGCACTATTCAGTAACCTGTTGCTCACTGTAGCAGCCTGCTGCTTCTGGTGGGGCAGTCTGTCACTGGCACTCCAGCATGGAATCTGTGACCACTTCTACATCTGCTTGTCCCACTGCCCATAGAATTGGGATTGATGGAGGCTCCAGCAAGAACCTGAGCTGGGCATCTGAAACTGATGAAAGGCAGAAAATTGAAGTTAGGCTTTTCCCATGACATTGAGTTTCTGAACAAATATGCTTTGTGCAGCTGCATCTTCTGATACAAGGCACAGCCTTGGATTTCCTGAATGCGGCACATATGAATGGTCTTCGGGAAGTCAGGGCAGGCAGATCCTGCTCTTGGTGTTGAGGCCAAAAAAGAGGAGTGGAAGAATTAAAATAAGAATTTTATCTGCTCAATTCTGCTTTAAAATAAATGATAATCACACAGATATATTCCAGATAAAATCAAAGCAAGTATCTGATAGATTTGTGAACATGAAAGAAATAAGGCTTGATCTAAATTCCATGACAGTCAATTAAAATATTTCAGGAAAGTTGCATCTTCACTAATAGGGACTGGTTCTTTTTCTTTGCTGTAAATAACTTGGAATCACAGAATTTTTTAGGTTGGAAAAGAGCTTTAAAACCATTGTGTCCAACCATAAAGTATCAGTATCAGTAGCACTCAGCAATATCAGGTTAGGACAGGCACACAAAGTGCAACTTTAGGATAACTGGCATATTTCACAAGAAACATAAATTAAACAAATTTCATGGCTAACCTGAAAAGAATGTTGTCTTGCAGAAGGCATTGTTTCCTCAATATTCACTATCTTAACCAATTGGATTTTCTCAATCCTAATTGACCCCCCTTCCCTTCCTTCTTCCTAAAAGAGGCAAAACCACAGCAGATTGTGAACTCATTTTAACAAAATATAAATTATTACAGTTGGAGGATTTTGTATAATTTTGTGCTTCAAGATGTACAATCCATAGCTTCAGGTTTGTCAAAGGATTAAGGGGAAACACCTTAAGTGCAAGCCAGGAGCCTACCTGTGGCATTCATAATTTTGGCAAGGTAATGGAGTTTGTTCTCAATGAGCTTCCCTGCAGTTATGTAATGGGATGTAACTCACAGCAGGAGTTCGAATGTATAAAAAAGAGCAAAAAAAAGTTGTCTGGAACAGATATTCCCAATGGGAGATCTTTTGAGTGAAAAGCCACTCTTTTGTGATATACAGTCATTCCTCAGGAAGCAAGGATAGTTTAACCATCTGTTTTTTGCAGCTGAGGGATGAGATTCTGCACTAATTACACCTCATACAGGTAAATTCTGAAGCCAGTTATTTACATCAGTTGAGAGCAAAGCCTCAACAAGGAAAAGATCCCTATCCAAGGCAGTGTGTAAACATATGTTAATTACTTGCTTAAGTCCTCCTTGGAAGGACACAAACAGATGCTCAATTGTAAGCACAAATGTAGGGGTTGTTTTGAGTATAAACACTCTTAAGCCTGCAGATAAGTGTTTTCCTGAAATGAAACTAGGATTTGATACCCTATAATTCAACTCAAAACAAAGTACACCTGTTGTTCTAACACATAATATCTAATCAAGTTTCAAAGAAGAAGATGAGAGGGGCACTGGAAAATCTTAAAATAGCTTATTTCAAAAATATATTTCATATGCCTTTGTCAAATTCATAATCAGAAGTATTTAAATTTGTCAGAACAAAGAACCTTTTCTTGTAATTGATTGGTGATATTTTACGTCTCTTGTGACTTCTTTAAAAGTTCTTCTAGAATTGTTTTCTTCTCCATTATATTTCTGTAAAATAACATCACAATTACTTTTATTTTCATTATTAATTAACACTATTTATTACTACTATTTTATTACCACTATTAACATAAAACCACAGCTATAAAAACTGTAATAATGAACATATAATCATATTCTTCTATATGTTTTATATGTGGGTGAAAGAGTAATAGCCACTCCACTTCAGGAAATTTCTCAGGCATTACAGGGCAGATACTTGCCCTGACTGACTGCAGGAGTCAATAGTATGAAATTAGAAGCTAGTTCATCATAGCTTAGAGAAGGTATCATTGCAATTAAAACATCAGATTTGATAGAAAATGTAAAAGCCTTGTCATTACCACTGAACTTCGTGGGGCTCTCAGGGGTGCAGGAGGCCAGGAAAAGGGTGGGGCAGATGGAACTTCAGGTACTTTATTTTAAAGCACTACTTGCAGGTCCTTTTCCTGGGGTTGTCACTGTGTGTTTTCCCAAAACTTCTTAACCTACTGGTGCTTGAATTAATGAGATCAATTGCTTGAGCTGCCTGGACTGATGACATCATGCATGTGAGACCAGGTCCCTAATCCACATCAGCTCTGACACTGTGACCACTGAGAGCCCAGACAGAACCAGCTGAAGTCACATGGAATGACTACAACCTACACTTAGTGGGGTTTAGAAAACAGGCCAAATACTTCCATTACTACTTGTGGAAACGCTGGCAAAATAATCTCTGGATTTGACAAAGCTGTGCCAAGAAATGAGTAGAGACAAAAGGATTTATCATAATATGTAAATTCATTTAAATATGAAAATCTTATTTTCTTTAAACTGTACCTCACAACACTTGTTTGTTAATAAATGGTATTAAAATGGAGAGATGTTAAATGTATCAAATATGAGTTATGAAATAGTAAAATCCTATAAGATTCATTAAATATATTTATATAATAAAATTATAAGCATAGTTAAATATAATAGTTAAAATTTTGTTTTCTTAATAAAAGTGACATGCTCTTCATTCTAAGGTAATTAGCTGGAAAAAAATTTCTGTTCAGTTTAGGTAGTTGGTGTCTGTGGATATGCCCTTGCACAGTAAATGACATGCTGGATCACCCTGTGATCTAGAAGCCTTCTGCCTCTTTATCTGTGGGCCTGTAGCAAGCACATGACCTAGTTCTAAGGGTGCAGTAGGTTAAAAGAAACACTTTAAAGACTCAAAAAAGCCTACATCCCTTGTTTATCAGAAACAGAATACAGAGTATTCAGCCTTTGAAGGAGCATGCATAAGCCACTTCATTACTGCAGTGCTCTGGGTGAAGTTTAAAAAAAATGTTACCCAGATTTTGACTTCTCATTACAATTCAAGAAGGAAAATAATTTCAATCTCTAAAAAAAAAAACTTGACAGCAAAACTAAACTATTTTCTGTCCAGATCAACTGCACAATGGTCTTATTTTTTCACTTGTGGAAAAGAAACCACAACAGCAGAAATTATGCCAAATGAAATGTTCAGCTTTTCTTTCTCTCTTTTTTCCTTTTTTCTTTTTGTTTTTTTTTTTAAACGAGGTTACAAGTCCAGGAATAAAATATGTCTGTGTTGCACTGGCTTTTCCCTGCCCAGGCTGCCCTTCCTCTGTGAGCAGAGTCTCTTGTGCTGAGTCAGGTCATGTTAGCATGGTTGTGCTGAAGGGGATGGGTGATTCCTCAGGGCAGAAAGTGCAGAGTGGCTTGTGCTGTGTACAAATTTCTGCAAGGTATGATAACCTCCCTATTTTCTGGATGTAGCTCAATTCCTTCAACTGTGAAATCTAATTTCTCCCTGGAAACAAATAAAAAAGCCATGTGGAATCAGCTGTAAATGTTTGTTCTCTATCATTTGAAGAAACATGAAAGATCTAAGGATCTCTGATTATTTTTCCAAACTTGAAATTGTACTTGTACTGAGGAGAATTGCATTTGCTTTGCATTCTGTAACACAGGAACAAACATAAAAGGTTTGTTCCCCCAACAGGTCTCAGAAGCTGGGCTTGGAAATTTGCCCTGTCCTTCAGAAAGTTGGTTGTTGTGAGACAATTTCACGGAGTCATAGAATCATAGAGTAGCCTGAGTTGGAAGGAACACAAAAGAATCATTGAGCCAGCTCCTGGAAACTGGCAGAAGGGCCTAGGGCATCCTGGAGGTCAGAGGTACTTTTCTTTTATTATTAATGCCTTTTAAAAGTGTTTCACTCAGGCTGAGAGACAGCTTTTTCCTTCATTTCAGGTGAACTATTTCTGTAAACTATAAATTATAAACTGACCTTTTTCAATCCACAACACCTGAAGTACATTTCAGTTAATTAAACCAGTTGCAAAACACTATCTTGGTGTTTATAATCTATGATTAACACAAGCAATGCATGAAAAGTGATCTGAAATGAGGCAGGTGATTTATTTTAAAATGACAAAAATGTAAAAATAAAAAAATTGAACGTATTTCCATCAAAACACAGTATTTAAATATAGATATCTATAATGCATCCTCTTGGTATTCATTTTAGCAAGTCATATTTAGGCTAAGGGATGGAACAAATTCCTGATCCTGGTGTAATGGAAACCAATGAAAGAGACAATTCAAGTACACATGTAAAATAGTCCTAATAATCTTAATGTTTTCTGCCTTCTAATTTTAGAACATATTTTGAAATGGTGCTTTAAATTATCCAGCATGTTGGCCCTCACTTTTCAGTAAAAAGAGTATAATGTATTTTTCCTCACATGACAAGACATGCAAAATCTTGGCAATATTGTACTTACTGGTTTGTATGTTAAGTGGCAGTCTAATTTCACTCCCTGCAGCAAACTCATCTGCCCCCCTGTCCCTGAAGCTCTCTTGTTCTATCAGTCTTGTTCTGTGCAATTAAAAATTGCTGAGGGACAGAACTTATGTATACAGGGTATAAAACCAGAAGTACTTTGTGGGGACCTGCCACAATAATTAATTATTTTTGAAGGGGTATTAGCAGGATCTAGCCTCAAATCCCTTAAAATACAATCACTGAAGTGCATTTAAACATGCATTTAATTTACTCTGGTTCAGGATTAGCCATTTGATTACAATGTGCCAGATGAGTTCTATGTGAAATGGGATATTACTCCATAGGGTGGCCAATGCAATCCCAGTTGTTTGTGTCATGATGCAGTTTCCCAGAGCTGGACCTGTGCTTTGAGTAGGGGGTTGAATTCAATGACCCCTGAAAGTCTCTTTGGAACTGGAGTGTTCTGTGGCTGCTTTTGATGGTTGCTAACATTATGCAAAGAGTACATCTTGTAGGAAAAGGTGAGAACCTATTTTCTTGTCTGAAGATCTCATCAGTCCTGCACTTGGTGGCACAAAGCTGCAGCTGAGGGCCAGACCTGCCTTACAGATATTTAGGAAACAGGAACAATCTGGTACTCTCATATGAGCATTATTGTACTGTTTTTGTGACCTGAGCTCCCTCTGAAAGCAGGATGGACTTAACATATTTGTTATCCTGGTAACCTGTCTTTAAATCACAGAGGTTTTGCAAAATTTCCTTAGCAGTCACCTAGACAATTAAAGCCAACAATGTAAATTATATACATCTGTATATATCAGGTATGAAATAATATCTTCATATTATTGCCAAGCAATCACAGTAACAGATGTCAAATGACCATAAGATTGAATCCAAAAATCATTGTAAGGCTTTTTTTTTCAGGTCACTTAAATTTTGTTTACACAAACTTGAAAGCTGGTTTTAACGATAATTGGAATAGATTATTTTTACATACTTGCCTGGTTTCAGTAGCAGGAGATTAGGCAAACCATGAAATGCTTTGGAATTGCTCTATCAAGGTTTTAAATAAGATATTTCTGACAGACCTCTGTATGTGTGTAGCCACCAGCATTGGCTCTGTGCTAAAGAGCAGGGCTAGAACAGCACACCACCAACAGTAGTATCAAGTTGATTGTGGACTGTCTGTACAAACTAGAGATAAATATAGAAGAAAAAGATCTGTGGGCCCTGATTTGGTGTATTTCAGGGTGCTAAGAACTTGCTAATATCATTGGAAACATATGTTATCGTTTTTGGAAAGTCACAGAAACCAGAGGACTGTCATAGGGAAGAGGAGGGGGGTTTGGGAGGAGCCAGTTCCATTCTTCAAACATAAATTGATCAAATATTAAATATCAAATATGAAGAGATTTCTGGAGAAGGTGGAGACACTCTTCACAAAGATGCACAAGAACAGGGCAAGAGGCAGCAGACAAGTTGCCTCGGGAAATTCTGTCGGTATAGAAGGAAAAAAAAAACTTCTCTGCGGGAAGAGGTATTATTGAAATTGCCCAGAGGCGGGGTGGAAACAGCCGAGACACGTACCCGGCCGTCCTTTCCGGCAGGCGTGTGGGACTCCGGGGTGGCTCCCAGCCAGCCTGTGTTTCTCGGGAGAGCCAGAAGGTGGCACGGCTCAACAGCAGGAACAGCCTGCAGGGCTCTAAGGGAGGCTTCTTACTGGAGTAAATGCTGAAAAAAATATGTCGATAAAGACAAAACGGGCTCAGTAAGAAACAATTCTACCTCAGGGAGGGTAAGTAAGTACAGTTTAAGAGAAAAAATTCCATTTTGGACAATTTTGAATCAAAGGCATGCTCTGTGCCTGCGTACCCAAGCCAGGTAACCACTGCTCTATTCTGGTAACCCTTCCTGGCATGGATTGCCCTTCAGCTTAATGGTGTCCTTCTTTGACTCTCCTTTCCTGACAGGAAGACCATTTGACAGGTTAAGGAACACCTAAACAGCACCCATAGGTGCTCTATAGGCAGGCAGTTTCAGTTTCATGTCACACATGTGTCCTGTGAATGCAAGGCATCATCCTCCAACACAGCAGGGCATTACAGGCTGGTCCTCAGAAAAGTGCATCACCGGTCACCAACAGGACTGGAACTTGGAACTCTAAGGAGAGAAGGCATTTGAGACTTTGGTGCTTACCTGTTTAGCACCTATCTCATGCCTGATGTGTGTCTGAGGAGTCCCTGGGAAAGACAGAGGCAGAGAGCAGGCTGTACTCTGTGTCAGGTTGTCTTCAAGTGAACAGAAATGGTTGCTGGAGATGATTAGGATCCATCTAATTTTGTTGTTGATTTGTTCTGCTGTTGCATGTTATTGTGCTCTGAGAGAAGCCATGAATATGTCACAACCAATATAATAAGTCAGACTATTTCTGTTGATGCGAAAGAGTTCTGGTTGAGCAATATTTGCCTTGGTAAACAGAGGTGGATGAAAAAGTGAGTGAATGATCACAATGTACCATGTTCAGGTACATCCAACACAAGTGAATATTGGAGCTGAGAGGCTTTCCCAAGAACTTTTCAGTTTGTGTAGGTACATTACCTTAATCTCAGGAGGAACTCAAGGAAATGAGCAGACATGGAATGTAAACGTTTTTTATAAGCTGATGACTACTCACACCTGAGGGCTTTGGGATTACTGTCAGTTTAAAAAAATGTAGCTGAGTGCTTGAAGTAAAAGCTTATTTATCTTTTTAATGATGGATTTATAGTATTGAAATGCCATTGTTCCTAATCAGAGGACAAAGGGGCAGGTCCAAACCAAGCAGTTTGAAGGTGCTTAATATGATGACATAGAATAATTGTATGGATGTTTGAGGAGAACAATGTGATCTGACAGAAGTGGTAGATAGATTAATAGTGGTTTGATAGATTAATGGTGGTAGTGGGGTTAATTTGATGAAACTTGTTTAAAATTAATTCAGAATCAAATTTTAAAGGACTTAGTGTCAACCCTAGAGGCCCACCCTTGTAACACAGTGGTCAGAGTACTTGTTTTGAGGAGTGGGAGGAAAAGGAGCCTCTTTCCTTAAGTTATTTCTTTGCCAGGTTTGGGAGAGAATTTGAAATGTGGTCCTGTGGAGCTTGTTTTGCTGTAGGCTGCAGGGAATTCAGGGTGGTTTCTTCTGGTCTTTGAAACTGCTTCTGTGAAATATGTACTGGATTAGGAGATGAAACCAAAACCTCCCCAAAGAATTTGTTAATCACCATCACAATGTCAGTCTCTATCTCTGTGGCCAGTAGTTGTCTGGGTACTGAAACTGGTGGGAAAGGATGAATGTAATGGTTCTCCTCCTTTGCTCAGAGCAGGAGACAAAGCTTTAGTTGAAATTTTTACTCACAGTGAAGCAAGAAAAAGAGTGAGCTGCACTCTTCTGCAAAGCTGCCAAGACTGCTATGCAGGATATTAGAGAGATTTCAGGTTTGTTTCTGATTCCTAATGGGTTTAGCCTTGTGTATTACAGAAAATACCTACAATGACAAGCTTAAGAGGATTTTGTCTGGGGTTTTTAAAGCTGTCTTTTGCCGAAATCACTATTTAAAAAGTTTTGTATTAACAGAAATGAATTTTTGATTTCTTTTAGCCACAAACCCAGGGACCTTGCATCTTGGAAATACCATAACTGCATTAATATGGTGCTTCTTGGCAAGGGTAATTAGCCCATGAATAATGAGGTTCTGATGTATGACTGCTTCATGTCCTAGAGCTCATTTACTGCATTTGAAGTTCTTTGTGCCAAAGTTTGAAGATCTTTGTGCCATACTCCACTGCTCAGTGTAAGGGTGCCCTCAGTCATCCTAATGTCTTCCTTATGTCTTTTTCATGCTTTCACTCTGAAAAAAGAATGACTGCTCCCTTTCCTCTTAATGTTTGGTGCTTACTGAGTTTAGCAGACAAGGTGGAGCTTTAAAATTCAGTCAGTTCAATGAATTGGTAGAAATTTGCAGCAGCAGAGGCTGTCTGGTGGCCAGAAATGAAGGCAAAATGGAGAAGAACACAACATTTCATTCTATCTTCATCAGAAGACAGCCTGTAGAGTCTGTTGGGTCACTTAACACTTAACTGTGTGCTCAACTAGGGAGCTCTTTGCCCTGGAGGTGCTGGAATTTCAAAAGGTTTGTTTGTCATCAGCCTGATAATATCAGAGCTCTGACACCAGGACCCAGCCATAACAAGGGGTTGTGCAGAGTAACATATGGTTATTTTCAGTCCAAAATCCCTTTGAAGTAAAACAAATGCCATCAAATAAGGCTCAGAGTGAGGACAGAAAGGGGGGAGGAGGGGAAATACAATGCATCCTCCGATGTAATTCAGGGCACAGGAAACGCACTCACGGTGGATACACTCTTCCTGGGGTACGTGTACCCTTGTGTGAGGATGGCAGTATATGTGCACAACAGCACACTTTCCTAGAGGAAGAAAAGAAAATCTTAGTTTGTCCTTTAACTTATCTGTTTTCCTCATCTTTAAAGTGTGTGAAATGGCAAAGTAAGTGATAGGGCTTGGATGTGCTCCCAGTTTACTGAATTGAATCTTTGGATGTGAACTTAGTGCAGACAAGACACTCTGGTGTAACTTGTGTAAATCAGGGGATGCTGACATCTAAGTAAAAACACTCAAAGAGCTCAGAGTTGGGCTCAGGATTGCTCAGGGCTAGGTGAAGTATTATACATCTGTAGAGTAGGCCAACAGAGCTCTTATTCCTAAAACCACAGAAAGGAACTCTGTTATTGCTCAGTTATTGCTCTGCAAAATGCAGTGTCCTATCCCTGGAGTGATACTGCTGGTTTTGCTTCATTCCTTTATGAAACACCAGTTGAAGAGGTTAAAAGCTTAGATTTCAATTTATGGTATTCATGTTTTTCCAGACTTTCTGTGCATGTTAACAATCAAATTTTATCATTCTCATTGACTCCCCCTGGACTACATCAATGTCCCTTCTCAAAAAGTCTGCCAAATATTTCAAAGAGGATTATAAGTGTTTTAAAAGAACCAGATTTAATTCTCTCTTCTTGTTTATTTGCAGTTATTTGTTGGTGCTGATGGTTTCATGAATTTTCCTCATACCCAGGCCCTCCCAATGTATTTGTGTAATATAAGAGGTTCAGTTTTCATGATGTGCGTAACAAATTTATAACTGCAATTCTGCAGTTATACTGAAATTCTAGATGAGGTTCAACAGGTACAAACCCCTATGAAGCTGAGAGAAGAAAATGTGCTGAATCTCACACAAATGAGAACTGCTCAGTGCAGCACAATTATTGTTGATGAGGTTTGAAAGAAAGTGCAACATCCCACTAGCTGGCTTATTTGAACTTGAATTGTGTTTGAGAGTTGAGCCTAAGTTGCATAATGGCTTTGTCAAATCAAAATGTTTGCATTTGTAAATTTGTGCTTTGGAAGAATTCCTGCTATATTCTGCATTGCACGTGTTCCAACCAAAATGCTGAAATACATGGAATTAGTACTTAAAATGAAAGCCACTTTTATGACCTATTCTGAGTCAAGTATGAGCCTTAGGATTCAGAGCACTGAAACTGTGAAAGATATTTTGAGCAAGGGGCCAGTCACTAATGTGTCAGGCCATGCATTCTTTGTATCCAAGACAACCTTAGTTATTCAGATATGTCTGCTTTATGTGAAGGGCTGCAGTAAGGCTAAATGTTAAATCTCAAGATTCAGAGATAATAGCAAGAAAAAAAAATCTAGAAAAGTTTCTTGATTTTATTTTTAACTACAGTGGAATTGTGTGATCTCTTCTTATCATTTGAATAACTTGTCAATGATTGGTCAAATTGCAGTTCCTATATAACAAAAATACTATCTGTCTGCATCTGAAATTTACAGATTTCACTTAGAAGGAATTTTTTCACTTTGGAGATGAAAACCAGATTCTGTGGAGAGAGCAGCCTTTGCTATTGACTGATCTCAACGCTTCCTGAAAACACATAGAGCATTGGTGGAGAGAACCTTGGTTGTAGCTGCTGAAGACTTTGATAATACTTTCTAGAATCTGAAAGGTTTCATATTTTTCAGGAAATGTGAGTTTCAAATTAGGAGTTTCTTAGCATATCAGGCTTCCAATTTAAACCACAGGAACTTGAGAAAGGTGCCAAGTGCAAGGCCAGGAGCTGGATTCCCATTCTTTTCACATACCTGTCCCACTTCCAAAGATCCAAATTTGTTTAAATATGTCATTGTAAAAGTGCTGGTTCTAGAGGGAACATCTGTCTGAGACCTAAACAGCATGTAAATAAAATTCACTTGTGCTCAAAATCCAGACCAAGACATTGAATTTCAGCTGTCTGGGAATGCTGGGCTGATTCTCACACTCCCGTCTCCTGAAGCAATGTTGTACCCAAACCTTGTGCAGGTTTACACAGCAGAGAAGAAGCTCTGTGTTGGAAGAGCTTGAGCCAGCTGTGCAGAGGCTGATAAAGCCCCAGAGCAGATGCTGTGCAGTACTGGCCAGAGCCTTGAGTGCTGGAGCAGCTCCCTGCTGGTCACAGTGGGCGTGCTGCAAGCAGAGACTGCTCACATCTTCCTGCTTAACCTCCAATTAACAAGGAACTGGCTTCTGGTGAACTACAGGAAACTGAAAACATGGGAAAACAAAAACAAGTCTGGCCAAAACAACTGGTGAACATTCAGAACAAAAACACCGTTTCTAATAGCAGGCCTTTTTCTAAATGACTCTCATGTCTGAAAAGGGAAGCTGAGGTGTAGGACAAAATGATCTACGCAGGGTCACTCAGACTTCTTTTTCCTTGGCAGAGGCTGTTGGTTAGTGGCTCACCTTCTGCTGGACTGTTTTGACTCACTAGAACAAGAGCAGTGTCATCAGTTATTGCCAGGCTGTTTCTGTGTGTTGCGTAAGGTACCCTGGCTCCCAGAGAGCTCTGAGGAACAACATGAAAGCTGACACAAACAAGACAGCAGGGAGTGTGCAGCTGGCAAGAGCAAGCTACTGTGGTAGGTCACCACATGTCATGACACTGCTTCCAACACAGCGCTGGTGGCAGGGCATGGCAGAGGAGAGCAGGTGTTCTCACACTTCATTAATCTGTTTATTCTGTCTGGGAATAGATAAAGCCAATGGCCTCCCTTTTAATTCCACAATCTTTTGCTTTGTTGTGGGCACGTGTGTGCATAGAGAGAAAACCACCTCTATTTTGAGTTGCTTTCACATTATATTGACAGGACCAAGTTGATTGTCTTTGGGAGAAACCATGGACAAATTGGAGGAAAGCAACTTTCTATCCTATCTAGTCAAATTTACACAGGAATATTGCAGGTATAGAACTTTCTGCTATTGTGTCAGCCCACAAAGGTGTGAAATCAGCCCATTAACAAATGATTGATTTCATGCAGCATTTTTGCTTCTAGATGTGTTGAGTCATCAGGGTTCACATTATCAAACTTGTCTTTCATAGCACAAATGCTTTTTTGGTTTGTTTTTAATGTCTGAGCATTTTTTCTTTATACCAGAGCAGAAGGGCTATCAGAAAACAGTATTGTGAAATTCACATTACTATGGCAAATGCAGCTGATGCTGAGAGGGAGCAGATGTGCTGGGCCAAGGCCTGGGAAGTAGTTCTGGAGAGCCAGGAGCCTGGCTGAAGCCAGCTGAGCTCTCAGGAGCGTGCTCTGCGGGTGTTTTCTTTGGAGACATGAAGTTTTTGCCCTTTCTCATCTCCTGGCTGCTCTCTCCTATTCCTGCAACCCTCTCAGTTGTACTAAAATAACTGTAGTCTTCACCATAAACTCATTGCTATGTGCTAAAAAGAAGATGCACTTCCTTGGTAAGTGCTGGGAATTTTGATGCAGTGTTAAACACAAGAATCTGAGAAGCGAGGAGATGGCTTCCTCTCTCCTGTTTAAAACCCATCCCAAGGTAGAGGCCTTCCTGCTGTTACCCATCAGAGTAGACTCTCTAATCCTGCTGGCTCCTGCTCTGTGCCTCCACGTCCCAGCCACGCTTTCTAAAAGCAAATACAGTCAGAACAGTATTAGTGTGAGGCACATTGATTGGATTCTTCTACAGGAAAATAAATCTCACGGAATTAGTCTCGCTTCATTTGTGCCCAGAGCCTTGTGTTGTTTCAGAGCAGCAGTATGTGTTTGTAGGAGGATGGTCATGGGACCAGCGACCTTTAGTTGGAAATATTGCAGTGTGCCTTCATCCCCTGCCTCAGGACAAGCTTTCTTCTTCGTCTTCTTTTTTTTTCTTCTTTTATTTTTCTTTTTTTTTTTTCTTTTTCCATTCCTCTGAGGAGAATCTGGTTTCAAATTATGTTAAAAGACTTAGGATTTCTTTTTTTTTTCCTTGACACTGCCCCAAACAAATATTTTCCATTGGCAAAAACACTCTTAATTTTTTAGTTACTATTGAAGTGGTTTTTATTCCTTTCTCCACCTTTTTTAATATAGCAGAATCTCCAAGGCAGAAAATGAAGGTCTGGTTAGATCTATAAATCTTGTTGTGGGCAGAGCGTTCTGAGTTGCTCGGACACTGTGATCTGATGTCTGTGTCTGATTTGGCTATGATGTAACAGAATTTGTGTAAAACTTAAATTAACTTTATTAAATGAATAGCAGTCTCCATTTGGAGGTTAAGCTCTTTCATTGCAGTAAACGCTATGGTTAAAACCAAACACTGTTTCAGGGTGAAGAATTGGCTCTATCTGATGATCTTCATATATATAGCACTTGCTCTAAACTTGGCAGAGGCTTCACCAACAAGAGTAAGTGGTGACTAATTCAGCTGCAAATTGTACTAGTTGTACATTGCATTTTAAAACACCTAAGCCATGGGGAACTCTTCTGCAGAACTAATACTTGTGGAGGAGCAATGGGTGCTTGATGTCACCCTTATAAAGTTTTGAATGCCTCTGCAAAAGAGAGGTAAATTTTGCCTGTTGGATGTTTTCTCCGCTGTCTTATCTCAGTAGTATCCTATTTCAGCAAGGGATCCAGAGTCATCTGCTCAGAGGCATGAGAGTTGCCTTTTTCTGGGCTTCTGTAGCATTCAGACTTGGATGAGCAGCCTTTCTGCCAGTGGCAGGTCTCTGAAACTCACCTTAAGGAGGTGACCCAAAGGTAACTGCATTGCTCATAGTTCCAACACCTGGCAGCTCTTGCTTTTGAATTTATGCACATCTCTAGCTAATAGTTAGGTTTAGTTAAAAATCAAATTAGATCTTTTAATGAAAAATCGGTGTAAAGGTGTTGCAATAAATTCTAAAGCAGCTTTAATTGAACTTCTGCATAAAACTGATTGAAAGGGTGAAAACAAAATCTGTACAAAAATACTTGTCACAATCTGTACAAAAATACTTGTCACAGATTGATCCATAGATATTTTCTCTTGTGTGCATCCATTCAGGCACCTGATACATCAGTTTTGTAGTGATGTAACACTGCTGACTTTTTCCACTGCAAGGTTTTTTATGCATAAGTAAAAGAAGAGCTTTCCTTCTGCCTTGGGAGAAATAATAAAATGCTGGGTTTAGTTGACAACTGATGATTAAATCATTCAAACATCAAAGGAAGCACATATTAACGACATTTCGGTAAATTTAAGGGCAAATAATTTTTTTAACAAAGTGGACAAGACACAGCATACAAAATTCAGATGGAAAAAAGGTGGAAACTCAATGGAGAAATGATGCTTTTAGATTCCTAGGGTGGCATTAAATAAAGATCCAATATTACAGATTACAATTCATAATGAAAAGCATTGTTTTAACTGGGAGATGATAAACAGATTTTTTTGTGTTGAAACAGTGCTTTTTGGTCTTATTACATAATCCAAGTTTAAGTAGTGGATTGTACTGAAAACAGGAGAAGGATTAGATGAAAATTCTATGTAAAATAATACATATCCTGACAAAGTTACATTTCTCTTGATGAATTTTGTAGTGCAAACACCATAAACCACAAAACTCTAACTTTAGAGAGTTTAAAGTATTAGCACCACTCCTGCAATTGAGTTCTACTTTCAAGTAACTTTTTTATATGTCCAGGATAAATGTTAGAAGTAATTCAAGTTGAAGCTCTTTGATAAAAAGGAAAGAGGGTTTTACTATAACCTTTACTATAGATGAGTTGAGTAAGAATATTAATGTGTATGTAATACTGGAGATGGATTAACTGTCCTTAAAATTTGACTTTCAGCAACCTTTTTACGCAAATGCTGAAATGAAGTCAGAACTGCCCAAAATACTACTGCATTGTAGCACATCAACAAATGCATGTCTAAAAAAATACAGATGTTTTTGTTGAGGTTGTGATCATTTTGCAGATATCTTGCAGAAACTGCTTTTTAATATTTTCAAAGAGTTTTTCTTCATCTTCATAAATTAAAAAAAATATTCTGGACCAAATTCACTCATTCCATAAGTGAGCAGTGAGCATATAATTATTCTTTTCTGTGGCATGTATCTGAATTTAGTGCAGTAACACTGAGACTTGTCCCTAATTTACATGTAATTTCCTTATTCCTGACCTCCATCTCAGTTTTTATTTCTTCATTCAAAATAACTGCATATTTCCATAACTTTCAGTGGAGTCAGAATGGCAGGATGACTGTCATTTATTTTCCTCACTTACAGGCACTTGCAACTTATTTTTAATAAACTGAAACAAAACAAACAAGCAAACAAAACAAAAAGGAAAATCTCGTTGTGGAGGTGTGATAAGTGGGATGTAGTGTGAGAGGGATGGTGTAATGCAAGTGTGCAGACACACTGAGGAGATGGAGGAGGGGGCATGAGAAGGTGCATGAAATAGAACAGATGAAATTAGAGGAGACAGGAGAGGTTGCCTAAAATACCCACCTGCCTGGTGTGGGGAATTTAGGTGTGATAGCTGGAACTTTCCTCATATGGAGAGTAGGGATTGTGGTTTTTTGCTTCCCTTTTGTAGTGACTTTTGAACTGTTCACTTACTGAAGCTAGGAACTTCCTGGAAAAATAATCAGACACAGTATGCAATGTCTGAAAATGCACATATATTTACCAGAGCAGCACGATTTCTGGAGGCCTGAATTGTGGTTTATAAGTGTTTTTGATGGGCTGTACTGAGGCTTTCACTTGGAGTGGACAGAATGGACAGAGGTTTTTTGATAACCATTTTGTCAGTGTCTGCATGGGAGATTGTATTTGGTTTACCTGGTTCTTTATTCTGGATGCTTCTAGATGTCCATATATGCACCTTTATATTTGATTTCTGATCCCCTCCTCTCCCATTTAATTATACTCATAGACTTTCTCAATTCTTGGCTTTATTGTCCCAGATCTGTAACTCCTTTGACCAAAGTTTTGCTTAAGCTACAACTTCTTTTATTTGAAGCTGAGCCAGAAAGAAGATAGCACAGCCCCATTTCTTAGCTTTGGATGTTGAGGCTCATCTGAGGTGAGCAAAAGCAGGTGGAGAGATGTGTGAGCCTGTGCCCAGCTGGCAGCTGAAACCAGCTGGGGCCCAGAGATGCTGGGCCAGTGGAAGGTATTTCTTGCCTCAACAGTTACAATCCAGCTAACCAGAGAGTTCAGCAGCTGCTTCCCTCAGATTTAATTTGCAGTTCTTTGAAAACCTCAAAGTGAGTATTATGTGCCTGTAGGAACAGCCAGATCTGCACACTCCTCTGCAGATGTCTTGGCAGTGCTCTCTTCAATATGCTGCTGCAGGAAAAATTGACCACAGCTTGTGCTGTTGTAATTCTCCTTCTGCTTTCCTCGTTGAGGATGGTCTTAGGAAAATGCCGGTTTTGCACTGACATTGTAACAAAAACTGTAAAACCGTGGTTTTTAAGGTCCTTGCTAGTTTCTTCTCGTCTTTCTCTTATCCTAGAAACAAAACAGAAAAACAGAACAAAAAGAGAAAAGTTTAGGGATGTAAGGATAAGAAAGCAGAAAAGGTGGAAAGGCTTAATAAAAAGAAAAGAAATAAGGAAATGAGAGGAATAAAGAAAGCAAACCCCAGAAGTGTAATTCTTCACATTAGGTGTAGAAAACCACACAAATTGACTTCAGCTGTTTGTTACAAAGGAATAGGCTATTTCTTTTATACTCTGCCTTTTCTATTAGAATATGTATTTTTATCCTTACTGTAAAGTATTTGAGTTTGTGATTATTCTGAATGTAAGTAGCACTCATTGAGTTGATCTGTATCCCTTGTTCTTCAAGGTTACTTAACCATTAGAGGTTTTATGGCTTATGAAAATTTCATAAGAAAATTTTGGACATGTAACTAAACTGAAGCTAAGCTTTTTATAGGTAAGGGAATTTTGACGGAAAGGAGCACTTAATATTTAAGACTCTCCATCTGCCTCATGTGAATTGATGAAGACATAGCAGCCTAAAAATATTGCAGGTCTTTGTTACCATACTCCCTGGTGTGTTGCAACCAGCCATTGAAGTCAGCCAAAGTATTGTATTCTGCCCTCACGAATGTAGCATGTTTGCATTTCAGATGAATTCTCAACATGCCTTGCTTTACTGAAAATCTTTATATTTGAGCTGCTTAAATGTCCACCAGCAGTGCATTGTCATGATTTCTTGATCTGCTAAACCTCATTAACATTTCACTGGTATTTTTCTATGCACCATTCCAACACAGAAAAATCAACAGATAACAGATCTGAAGAGATTGTATACCTGATTTACCTTGAAATCAGGTGAAAGCCTCACCTATATTTCTCACATCAAATGCAAGTCTAGTATTTCTTTTTCTCCACCTGCTTCCTTTAATGTTCTCTCTACAGTTGAAGGAGCACAGAATGTTTATGATGCCTTTAACACTGTGAGTTTTCTACCTGTGTCACCACACCATACTTTGTCTTTTAGTATTTTTTGTGAGTCTGTCTTACATTGCAACATGTTTTATGGCATTTCTCCACTTCTGTCTTCTGAAATTCAGTGACTGATTGATGACCCCAGAGCCATCAATGGATGAAGTGCTGCAGGTGATGTCTCACAAGAGTGGTGTAGAGGGGGAGAATCCCCTCTCCTGACCTGCTGTCCATGTTGCCTTTGCTGCAGCCCAGCAGGCTGCAAGCACAGTGTCATGTCCACACACTTTTGCCTCAGGGTTGATCCTTTCTGGGTGCAGGATTTGCACTTTCTTTGGCTGAACTTCATAAATTCATGAAGTTCCTGTTGGCCCATTTCTCCCACCTGTCAAAGCTCCTCTGGAAGGTGACATAACCACCTGGTATCAAACACTTCTGTTTTTCTTTCCTTAAAAAGTAAAAAGGCTGTTTATAGACAATGTAAAGTCTTATATTACCACCCACATTAGATCTTCAGTGTATTTAAGATGTATACAGTAAATATATTTCAGAGGTGTAAATTCCCTTCCACTGAGCCTAAGGAGAAGTTTTCTCTCTTAATACATACTTGTAACTAATAGTAATGAAAGTTATGTCAGAAACACAGCAACCTTATATGCTTCTTGTTAGAAGTGAAAAAAACCTCCACGTATTTTTTTCCAAATGTCTGGTCAAATAGGAACTTGTCTTGGAAAAAATTCAGTGGTCTACTAGAGTAGTATGAAATGGAAAAAATCAAAAAATGGGAAAGAGAAAAAAACTTTTAAGTTCACCTGTTTATGTAATTTCCTATTCTAGTGTCTTTCTTGGAGCATATTGTGTCTTTTGTCAAAAGAAAGGAAGCATGATAAAAAATGCTTTTTTTTCATGTTTTACTTGGTGTTTCTGGGAAATTAAAACAAAGACTTCAATCTTTCTTGTCTTTTGGGTAAGAGGTTTTGAATGTGAAAGACTCAAGATTATTTTCACTCATAAATTTGGGATTAGAATGCAATGTGTTATTAGGGATTGATTGCACCCTTCTAGACAGAAAAGTCACTTTCTCTAGTACAAGGCTTAGGTACAAAAGAATGCCTTTGGGATCGACAGAAATGTGTCTGGCCAGAGAAAAATGAGTTTTTGTCTTTGCTGTGAACTAGGAGGATATTTTTATCAGAAAAAGTTGGGAAGGAAAAACAAATATTTCAGGACAGCTTGCCAGTGTCCATGCTCCTGCTCCACCCTCCTACTCCCATTTTCAGCCCTGACCCTGGGCTCTGCATTCATCCCCTCCTTTCATCCCAACAGCTCTGTGGAGGTCAAGGGCGTGCGAGTGTCTCTGTCTGACGTACCCGTCTGCAGTGCCCAGCCCAAGGGGAGCTCAGCCCAGGTGCCCATTCAGGCAGTGGCTTTAGAGGAGAGAGCTGCTGAATGAGAAAGAGGATCTGTGCAAAATAAACAACATGAGTAAGGAAATGTGCTTATCACATTATACCTTCTCATAAATCCTTTTGCCTTCCTCCTTTCCACTGCATGAAGATGAAGCTATCTGTGATAATTTTGAGTGCCCTAAATAACTGCCTGTGTCATACTGTTCTGCCTCCAGTTCAGTGAGGATGGATAAGAGTTATTCTTCAGACAAATGGCTGCATTTTTTTCCAGTCTGAAACCTTGTTGGTTTTGCATGTTTCCTGTAAAGCTTGTAGGGTTCTACAGAAATTACCTGAGCATCTGGAGATCGCTGAATAATTGATAGGAAAAGATGATTCTCTCTCTATTTTACATGTTCTTCAAACCAGATAAACTATCTGTCCAGGTGCTTCTCTAGCTTCACTATTCTTACAGAAATTAAGGCAGCAAAAGTTTTTATGTAAAAACCACAGGCCTGATTTTTTTTTTTTTTTTNNTTTTTTTTTTTTTTTGGAGACTAGTATCAGGCTGGGGCTAAATAATGCATTGTTGAAAGAAAATAAACTGTATAGGAAGAAATGAACTGTACACATGTAAATAACAGGGCACCAAATTATCCAGCAAGTCTCTGCTCACAGCAAAATGATAAAAAGGGGCACATCTACCCAGTGTTTTCAGACTGATGTGGGATTCCCTACCCACAGGATGTATGGGCAGGTTGAGGTCTGGAGCAGGGGAGCTGTGCTGTGCAGCTTGGTGCTGTGGTCAGGCTCAGGTATATTTCATTGGTATCCATGGCTTTATCCATGAGACATCTGCTCCATAGCTGGCGTACATTTGACTTGCTTGCAACAGGGACAGAATTTGCTGATAACCGTTTGGACAAATGCACCCAGACCATCTGAGGAGCAGTACAGAGTGTACAGAGGGACCATTTCCTAACTGAGGAAGTGGGTGGTAATGGGTTCCATCTGTAATTGCAGGCAGATAAATGAAGAGAAGAAAAAGCATCAGTCATTTCAGGAATGTTTAGCTTTTTTTGGCTGTTGTAATTTGTTTCTGATAGGCTGTTATGAGCTGGTTACTGTAGACTGTGGATCGGAAGAGATCCATTTCTTCTGCTGCACACTGTAGCTTGGACAGGATATTCCTTTCTTTTCCAGATGGATAATAGGAGCGTATGCAGAGAAAAAAATACACAAGTTTTTTCTCATTTGACATTAAGAGCTTTAGGGATGATAGAAGAGATTTTTGTGGGATAGCTTTAAAGGAAGTGCTATGAATACCATCAGAGGCATTCATGTTATGAAGGAGGTGTCTCCTGAGTCATCTTTCACGAGGTCTTGCTGTATTTTTCATTTTGTTCCGTAGACCTCTTTCTGTTACTAGTGGATGCTATCCCAACACACCCCTTAATTGTGAACTCCAGTTGTTTCATACCAAGTCAACAACATGTAAATGCCATGACTAAAAACAGGGACTAGATTATAGAGCTTCACTAGATTGCTTCACAGCACAGAGATCATGCCTTTCAATTGATTTGCTTAGAAAAAGTACTTCTCAGATACAAATTATTTTGCAACTAGAAGACCCTGCAGCTAAAAATTCCTACATGTACAAATGAATTGCTAGATATGAAGATCCTTACCTTTTGATTGGAAATTATATCCTGGTTTACCAAGATTGCACCAATTTTTTTCTTGTGTCCCTAAGAGAATAATTACCTGATGACCACTTATTTAGGTATATTAGAGTTAATGAAAATAGACCTATCTCTGCTGCAAATCTGATGCTACAACAAATACGAATTTGCAGTAAGGTTATGCCACAAAAACAGCAGAAGCCAGAACTGCTTTTAAGAGATGTAATATGGGACTGGATGCTAGATTACTTCTAAGGGAAAGAGCTGGAGAGGTTCTCTGAACATATACTAAAATAAAGGACAGGCCCACATTCATTCTGATTTTAGCTGCTTACTCCCTCTATTTAGCAATATCTGTAGTCATCATAGCCTTTCTCAATTAAGATAAAGAGGCAGCTCCCAACTGGAGAGCAGCCTTGATAACACCAAGAAGTACCTCATTCTTTATTGTCTGGGTAGCGTGGCTGGAGTTACAGGGCTCTTAACTTTAAAACCTCAGCTGGGTACATAATGAATCTCAGGCTTGCAGATATGCAGCTCATATGAAATGCTGTGATTGAATTTCTTGCATCAATGGTGCCTTTAGAAATAAGCAAGCTGGTTAGGAAATTATTTGATTGGTGGATGAATAGGGAGGACTCCTTTAACTGCAGAAGACTCAATCAAGAGAGGAGTTCAGAAAGGACCAGGATTTCAGGAATAGGCTGAATGTCCCTCAAGAGGTACTTCCAATCCATATCTGTACTTCTGCAAAAAACAAACAAAAAATGTTTTTCCTGTCACTGGCTTCAGTCTTAAAAAACCAAGTTTTTTCATGACTTCTCTCTTTTTAAGTAGGAAAAGCAACTAATGAGACTTAAAATTATAGACAACTGAATGTCTTCTGGCAAAGATGTAGTAAGTATATAATGATCACCTCATTGTGGGAATAGACAAATGGCAGCTAAAAGGACAAATTGAAGGATCAGGGTCTATTTCTACATCCAGAAGGTTGGACAGATGCGTGCTTGCTTGCCAAAACCTCTTCTGAGAGAAAAGAAGAGAAATTACAGCAGCGGTCATGTCTCTGAATGGTCTATGTTTAGGGCACTAGCTTGGGACACAAAAACCCATTGTGTTTAAAATGTAAATTAATTGATGATGATTTTTATCTATATTATAATATTTTTTTTGTAAAGGGCATTTGCAAGTAGAATTTTTGTTTGGTTTTTAGTATCACAGGTAAGTCCCACATGTCACACTGAATGTGTCATTCCATTTGAACAGAAGGGAGTTAGAGAAAAATGAAGAGTAATCAAGGATTTTTTATTTATAGAAGATTAAAAATTATATACAGAACTACTAGAAGTGAGCAAATAGTGTGAACTAATTTGTTTTTTAAATAGAGTATGGCAGTTCACTAGATCCAGGAGCACTTGGTTTTTTGATGTAAAGAGACAAGAAGCAGCCATTCAATGCAGATCTGAAGTTTGCAAATTGAAGACTGATATAAGCTAATGCACTTATTTTCATCAAAAATTTATTTAGGCTACGGAACTCAGGGTGTAGGTTGTTGATGTTGAGAATTTAACAAGTCATAAACCATTTGACAGTGTTACAGGGTTAATAAACTTTCAGGATTGTGGTGATTATTTATTTTGTAAAAAATAAAATATCAGAATGCTATTAAACCACATCTTTCTGAGTTTTAGACAGTTTCTGATAGAAAACAGAAACACACTTAATCTGTCTGATGTGAGGTTTATGATGTTTCCTCTGGAATGCCTAATGATTGTTGTTGCTTGAAAAAATGATTCTGAGCAATTGGACTGATTTGCTGGACTGATTGATTTAGTAATTCCCTTTCCTAATGCTCTACACACACATTTATTTGAAAAGATCCCTGCAAGAGTTCAAGGCAGAAGATTTTAGTCTTTTTTCTTCTCCGGGCATTTACATATGAGTATGTAACACTCCTGTGATGTTTCTGTTAGCATCCTGTTCTTTGCCAGGCCATTGCCACAGTAAATCAAAAAGCAGAGCTAATCTTGTATGCAAAGATTAGAGCAGTGTGAAATCCAGATGTCTGTCTGAATTCAGCCCCTCATTTCTTCTGTCTCCACTTCTCCAGATTCCTGAGAAATTATTGATTGTATGCATCCAGCTATTTCACAGATCCCCAAATGCTATAAGAAGCAGTTTCTCACTAATGAAAATTGTGATGAGAACAATTTAATAGGGATTGTAAAAGGCTTTAATGATTGATTTTATTTCTAACAATGATGATTTCTAACAGAAGCCTCAGGTGCAGACTTACTCCTCAGATATTTCTGTGCATTTTTACGGCTTTAAAAATCCTGTGAATTACAGTCTCAAAGTCCACAAAGCTGAAAGAGGCTCTCCTTCTATGGACTCTCACAGCCTGTCTCTGCCTTTGCTTCAGCTGTGTCCATGGAGTAGTTAATGCAGCATACAGAGATCATTTTTCAGGGGAACCTGGAGAAACCAGGATGTCTTTATCTTGCCTCCTTCTCCCAGCCCCTTGGAGCCCAGCAATGTCGCAGTGAGCACACCGGGGGCGGGGGGGGGGGTGGTGGTGGAGACCTCTCTTCACATGGAACTCCAAATTGCATCTTGTGCCATTTTGGGTATCACAGTGTAATGGGATACCCAAATGGACTGTCTCCTTTGCTATTCTTATTACCTATTTGTGCATTCAGCACCACTGTCACTGTGTCTCCCTCTTCTTATTGTATGCATCAGTTTTTTGAATTCCTTCCTTTCCCCAAGATATATATTTCTCACAGAATGGTTTCACAAACCTCTCACCTTCTGCTTTTGATGAAAGAATCTTTGCAGGATTTCTCCCTTCTTACTGGTGGTTGACATTCCTCCTGGTTTAATTACATCTAAAAATGACGTTTATGTGGTATCCCCTTGGTTTTCCTCATTGTAAATGCATACTTTAAATAAAACCAGATTTACATTGATGCCTAAATCTTCCATTAGCTGTCTCCCCTGACCTATGCACTTTGATATTTATCATTACCCACTGCTTACGTGTATGGATGTTTTCAGTCCGTGTCACTGTTTCATGCTAGCTGGCTCACAATTATTTTGCAAGTGAGGTTTTGTAAGGCAGATTGGTGTAATGGTGGTATCTGCTGCATTGTTTTTCTCCACTGATCTTGTATTTCTGGCTGAAAGACATCATAAAGAGACAGTAAAAGCAGTGCCAAAAGGCAGAAGGTGCAGCTGAGTTCAAGATGTGCAGCATCATGAATTTATAGACTAATACAGAAGAAATACACTTTGTAGATGAGACTTCCACTTATATGTGTACAGAAGTGTTTTCCTTCTGCCATTTGTCTCAATACACCCCGTTTGTGTGAACTGCTACAAAAATGCCAGAATAGGCAGTAGAGTCAAGGGAGATTTATGGTTCACCTTGCCAGATGGAGCAAGTACATCAGAAAGGGAAAGAAAAGAGTTTAACTAAAGTTTCAAAGACCACAGGTGGATGTTTCATAGGAGGACTCTGGCATTGATGCTGTGTGACTTTTTTAGAAATATAGGAAGTGGAATTATTTCACCTGATTTTGAATCTGACTTTTTGATCTTCTCAGCTATCACTGGAGAAGATAAGGATTTTCTTTTAAATTTAGATTTCTGCTTTAGCTCAATCTGAATCAGACCTGTTGACCTCAGGAAGTAGTTTAGATGCAAATGTCTGCATTTTATATGACTGCTTTTAATCAAAAGAAACTGTTTCCTGATGTTACTAGGGAGGGAGAGCAGTGTTATCCTGTGCTATGCAAGAACAGAAAGGAAAGGCAGGCTCTCCCTTTTATAAATACTATTCTACAGGTCACTTTCCACATTAAGAACAGCTGTTGGCAGTATTACAGATGTCACTTCAAAGTGCTCCCCAAATGCTTCTTCCTGTGCTAGGGAATGGTTCATGGCCTGGCTGTCACCTCCTTCTTCACATGGAAGTGTGAGGTAGGGCTGGAAAACTGTTGCCCTATGCTTTCACAGGTCCTGGAAAGAGAACTGGAGCTGCAGTTGCCACCACTATGAACACACTTTAAAATATTTCTCATGACAATGGATAAATCAAGAGGTGAAGCTTGGGAACTCACATTCTTCATGGATTTGTTGGACACCAATAAAAATTAATTTAAGGAATCTCTGCCTTCTCTAGCTCCTTCCCTTCTGCAGACAGCATTGCCAGGTTGTGTAACCCTACCATGAGAGTGTAGACAGCTTGATTTTGCATTTAATGCTAAATTTCTGATGCTGTTTTGTCCATCCAAAACAAAATCTTAACTGTTTTCTGATTGTTCTGCCAATATTTTGGGGGCCATAGAGACTGAAGTTTATAAAGAATTCAGCAAATCAAGATAAGAGTCAACTATTTGTTACCAACAGAATGAAGCCAGATTTCCAGCACAAGTGCCATGGGAGTCTTTCATTGCCAAATTGTTGCTTTGACTCAACTGCTCATGGCATTTTGCATTTTTCGCAGTTGAAAAGGCAATTCAGGCTGTTGTCTCAGTCAAAGGACTGAATTAATGTTTATTAACTAACCAACCCCAGTTAATGGCTCCCTAAAACTGAACATCCCATTATCTCTGACATAAATGCATTTCAGGCACCCTGCACGATGTAAGGCAGTCTTATGTAGCTCCTGCATTATTATTTGTTTTGCAGATATAGATGACTTTGTGGTTCTGTTATCTTTATTAAGATTAACCTGTACGGGGAATGAGAAGGTGAATACATATTGCAGTAACATTTCTATAGGTACTACTAACATTCTAATCAGATGCCTTTTATTTTTTCATTGGTTCTCTTAAGTATGATTAAGCATTCACTTCTCCTTGTTCTGCAGCTGTGATGTTTGTCCTTGTCTATGGGAAAGGAACTATGGGAAGGGTTGGATGTGGAAACAGCTCAGTCCTCTTGATCTTTGTGATCAAGCTGGCAGCACATTTCCAGTTGACAGTGGTTGGATGATGTTGGTACCTTTCCTGCTTTTATTTACTCATCCCCAAAAAACCTCTGTCATGGGTTGACGCTGAGCAAATGCCAGTGCACCCATGAGTGTATAGTTTTTAATAAACTACTGCGAGATGTGGCCGGAACAGAGCAGAAGCAGGCCTATCACTTAGAATAGGAAAAAAACATTTATTAAACTACATGACAATAGACAACAAACACAAGAAAAGAACCCAATCACCCAAAGGCAGAATAAGAAACTTCTCACAACACTTTTCCTCCTCCCCCCAATTTCTATCCTTTACAATGCTCGACAGTTGACACCAGCACGTACCCACATATCTACTTGCTTAAACCTTCCACAACCCTG